>JAKFHU010001338.1:0-343386 GCA_023783475.1 Daubentonia madagascariensis
ATGTGCATTCTATATAGTGAAATATAATACTTTGTCAAGATTTTACCATATTTTTCTGTGAGAATGGTAGCTCAGAAAGATACTCCACCATTACGAAAAAACAGAACTTCCATTTTGTTTTCTTTTTCTATGTTGTATAAATGAAATTACATAATATATATACCTCTACATCTACTTTCTTCTATGTAACATTATACTTGTGATATTCATCAATGCTACTGCAGATACCTGTAGTTTGTTCATTTAAAATTTTTTTTACATTGTAGTAAAATATACATAAAATTAACCATTTTAACCATTTTCAAGTGTGCAGTTCAGAGGAATTAAATACATTCACATTGCTTTGCAACCATCATCTCTATACACAGAGAACTTTTTTCAGCTCACAAAACTGAAACTCTGCACCCATTGAATGACAGCTCCTTGTTTCCACCCCTCTAGCTCCTCTACTTGGAATTTCTATAAATTTTATTACCCAACTACCTTATATAAATTGGATCATAATAGAGCAAAGAAATCATGAGGAAGAGTAATATGTGATTATTAAATTGAATAAGAATACCAACAGAGACCAGTAGCACATAATGATTATAAATGAATATAGAAAAAAAAAAAGAGAATAGAAGAGCATTCAGTTTATGACAGTGGTACCTCAAGTACTGGAGCAGTGAGGCCCTCACCCCAGGGACAGGCTGGGGAGTGGTGGGGCTGGGAGCCCAGGGCAGCTGTCTGATCCCCACAGCCCACACTTACCCCAACCTTCACTGACCCCTGATGCCCTCTGCCTCTGCCACCAGGCACCGAATCACCCGAGATTCCTCATGGCCTGTTCTCCTGGGCCTTGAGGGTGTTGCTGGCGTCTGAAATAGGGACCACAGCTTGTACCATATGTCATTGTTGCAAGACAGAGAGGCAGCCGTGAGGCTACCAGGAGCCACACCTCAGGTCCCCTCCCAGTGTCTGCCCAGCAGCTGGAGTCCTGCTGCCCCAGCACTCACCATGCAGCAGGGCTGATGCTGACCGGGGAGCCATGGCCACAGGCTCTTTGGGGCTAGGCAGAATATGAGTCTCTCTGTGCCCTCTGCCAATCCACTAGGCTGTCACCTCTCACTGTGACTGAGCCACTCCATGGACAGGAACCAGAGCCTGAATTGCTCCTCAGGCTGAAGGTGATAATTGTCTACAGACCCCTGGAGTAACTGAATCTCCTGTAGGACATTGATCTGTTGGAGCCAGAGGGAAGGACAGGATGCTGACAGGGCCCGTGGAGGAGGAGGGAGCAGGGGCTGGTCTCTGGGGCTTTTTCCTTAAGGGCCCCTCCTCCCCTCCAATGCCATGCAGCCCACCCTGTTCTCAGAGTTGGATATAAACAGCCCCTTCTCCAGGAATCAGTCCTTGATTCCAGTCCCTGTCCATTGGGACAGGTCTCCTCCTTTTCTGTGTGTTAAACCCTTCAAAAAACCTAACATGCAGAGGATCTAACCAGGCAGTGTCCTGCCCTGGGGGGTCTCTGACTCCCACATTCCCATGCTCCCTCAGAGTGAGGGCCCAGCTGCTCACCTTCCTTCTTTTCATAACGCTGAGCACATTTCCCTGGAAGGCAGACAGGCGAAGTCCATCAGAAACTATCCGCCATCCCCACCCCCTCCCATGCTGCACTACTGCCAGGGCCACCAGAGCCAGGGGACGTGCACAAAACAGCACTGATACCTGCATCACATTCTCGGCTGTAGAGGAGGGAGCCATGGCAGCTGAGAATCAAGGACCTTCTGTCCCAACTCTCTGATGACAGACAGGGAAACTGAGGTCTTGTATAGAAGGAAAGTGCCCAGCCATTTAGGAGCTGCCTGACCATGCAGGGGCCCAGTTTCACTCTCCTGCCGTGGGCACCGCCCGAGGGAGAGGCTGAGACCATCTGAGCCAGAACCTCGGGCAGCTCTGCAGCTTCACCACTCGGGGAGCAGGGACTGGAGGCTGATGCGGAGCCCCCATCTCTCGTGGGTCAGGGGGGCCTGAGGCCCCAGCTCACGGGGCAGCTGTGAGGCTCAGGAGAGGGTTTGCCCAGTGCTGAGATCTAAGTGCTCCGTGCAGGGCTCCATCCCCCCCAGCCTCAGCATCCTGGTTCCTGACCCGCCCACCCCAGGCTCACTCACATCCACATGATCCTTCATGCTCGTGTCCAGCACCACCAGGTCACTGAGGACTGTGCCCAGGAAGAGGATGCCACCCTGTGCCGTCGGGGGGGTGGTGGTGATGAGCACCCAGGCTCAGGTGCCCGCCCAAGGCCTGTCCCTGAAACCTCATCAGTCCCTGTGTCCTGCCCTCCCCTGCCCAGGTCTCCCCCTTGGAGCAGCCAGAGACCCTCAGCTGCCTCCCCCAGTTCTCTCCCTGCTCTCCCCAGCTGGCTCCAAGGCCACCAAGCACCCCCCAGTCATCTCCATGGTGGGATTGTAACAAGTCACAATGTCTCCTGGTCCCCGGCCCCACCCTTCCCCCATCCACTCTGAGCCCAGCTCTTCCAGGACCTTGCTCTGGTCTCTGATGGAGACGCTTCAGGCACCGTCACAACAGAAAGGAAGGACGGGGGAGAAAGGCCCCTGCTCTCTCGATATGGAGACTCCAGCTGAGAGGAAGGTGCCCCTGTCCCTGACATTCTGAAGTCCCTCCCTGGCACAAGGACACTCACATTATTCTGCCTCTGCTGCCTCATCTGGGCTCTCTGGGGGTTCTCCAGGGTGGCCAACTTGGAGGTCCCCACCTGCCAGGGTCAGGGACAAGGTCTGTGAGACTGTCCTGCCCTCACCCAGTTACACCCCAGCCCCACTGGCCTTGCACCCTGGATAACCGGCCTAGGTCAGATGGTACAATGTCGCTGCCTCCTCCAGTCAACCGTGATTCTAGGTTCATCTCCAGCTCCAGTAATCACTTGACGTGTCACCTTGGGCAGGCATCCTGGCCTGAGACTGTTCCTCACCTGGAAAATTCCATGGGAACTAGCCTACCTCACAGGGCCTCCTGAGGACTCAATTTTATACAACTACCATCACTGTTCTCACCATCATCCCTCTAAGGAAGAGCCAGGCACAAAGACCCTCAGCTTCCTGTCCTCCCTTGAAAGTCATCGCAACCCTGTGAGGCCGCACAACAGGCTCATCACCCCCACATCTTCCAGATGAGGAAACACAGGCCCAAGGAGGGAAGTGACTTCCCTGGGGACTCTAAGAGGCTGTCTTCTTAGCCCACCTGGTTGCCCTGTCCCAGCTGCCTCCACCAAACACCCCAGCACCACCAACCAGCATCCCACCTTCTGGGGTCTCTACGCTTGTTCAGGTTCCCGGCCAAGCCCAGCCAGGCTGGAAGGGGGACAGGGTATATTGGGAGGTCAGGTTGATTGCTCATGCCTGTCTCAGCCCCACTGGAATCTCTGCCCATTAGCTGAATTTGAGGCCATTCTGAAGGCTTCACAATCCTAATGAAGGGCGTTTGCACAGAACTGCCTCTTCCTCCACTCAGGAAGTGGACACACAAGATGCTCTATTAAGGCAGGGTCTTCTCAGGGTAATAGGTAGTGATGCTTTGCTTCCTCATTTACATGGAAGGTACTGAGGTTTAGTCAGGAAGGATCCAGTAGGAATGCATGAGTCCCCAAGCTCCTTCTCGTAAGCCATCTGGGGCACAAATCACTAAGCACTTGGCTAAGAATCCTCACCATGATTGATTAGCAGTATATTCAAAGGGGCAGAGTGGGGACTCACAGCAAATACATGTTTATTTCAATTCTGTGCACTGGAATGAAAACATGGGTAGCCACGTGTCCCATGGGATTCCTCTGCCATCCCCATCTCTTATGTAGACAGCGAGCCCCTCCCCCTGCAGTGCAGGCAGATGCAGAAGGGGTTTGGCTTCCTGAGGAATTACTGGGCTAATCTGGGGTATGAATTAAACCCCCTCCACAACATCTATCTTACAACCTGGGAAAGCTCCTTGCCAAGAGGATGGAGCAGCACTGGTGCCAGGGACCTGTTAATTCTGCGAGTTCGTCACCCCTGCTGAGCAGCCCAGCTGCCGTCACCGCATCCCCTTACCAGGGCCTCCTGTCTCCACACTTCCGACCTGTCCATGGACAAACATCTCTCTTACTGTTAGCCCAGATTAGACATGACTGGTGACTTACATTTTTAAAATAAAGCTTCAGTGAGCACGTGCACACACACACATACACCCCCCCAGCCCAGTACCTTTTCCAACCTTGCCATTTTCTCTACCCACCCCATGCTTGCTCCCCATATTCTGCCATCCACTTTTCCTTGATGGGCAGACCCTGCTTAATGTGTTCTTTTGTGAAGATTTTTAAATTCTCTGGAACTTTTTCTGTGGAGAGGGAAAATAAGGAATCATTTTAGAAATAATGCAGCTCAAATTACTATAAGTCCTACCCTTAGGCCAAAACAACCTTGATATTATCACACAAATTATAGCCTATGATGTACATAGCACTGACTGGCATTTTTGTCTTTTCCTGGAAAATCAACTTTAATTATCCTACACATCAACAAGTTCAATTCTCTTTTGAGAACAAAAGGGATCCAAACTGCCTGCGAAGAGTCTCCACTGGGCTCCTCTGAACCCTAAGGTCTCCATGGGACAGGAGAGTGACCTCTGTGGAGGCTAAAGTAACTCCCTCTTGGATAACAACAGTATGCCACGTTGACTTCCGATTAACCCCTGTTCTGTGAATGCCTCTCAGATGTTTACTTTATCAACTGGTCCTTATATAAGAGCATGTATTACCATAAATCCTGCCTTTGGGTCAAAACAAACGATGTTATCACACAAATTACAGGCTATGATGTACCAGAGCACTGGCATTTTTTCCTTTCCTAGGTCAACTTTATCGTCCTCCACATTAACATGTATACCTTTTTCCTATAATATATAAGGCCTGTATCTGGGGTGTAACAGTGTGGAGATCCATCTGTCTTGTTGCCACCCATGGCCACGCACCTGTCCATAAATTCCCCCAATAAATCACCCTGTACCAACAATCTGGATTTGCCTTCCTCTATTTTTGGTCTCCTGGGGCTCCTTCTGCATTTGGCATCACTTTGTATGTATAAACTTTTTACAAAACAACTGGTGAGTTAGCCAGCACATGCCAGTAAACAAAGTACGAGCAAGGAGAAGAAAGTATTGAAGTGTAAAATCTGGGGTGTTACTCTTCGTCTATTTGGGGTGGTGTTGCCCATTTTTTTAGATGACAGTGGACTACTGAGCACAGGGATGCCCCAAAATTGCCTGAGGACCTAGAGAACTTGTTCATAGAAAACCGCATTACCCCCTAGTGTAAGAAAAGTCACCATATGACATCAACAGTGGATTGGTCATTATTAGTTTTGAAAGTACCCACAAAAGCAGTTAGCAGCTGAGGTGAGGATATAAAAGCTAGATGAAGACTTATACTTAGAAAAAGATATGAAAACCTCCACATCCATGTTAGCAGTTATTTTTTGGATAAGTTTGAAGTTGAGGAGATAGACTGGATAATTCTACCCTGCTGTTTTCTGCAGCCTGAAGGGTGGAAGGTGCCCCAGCTGAAAGTGTGAGCATGTGACAGTCTATGTATGCTCAACAATTTGAAGGAAAAGGAAATCATATAATTATTCTAACTGAATAGGCAGCAAGAAAAAAGACAGACTTTTTATTCTGCACCCTGGAGAGATGATATTTGTGAGAAATAAATTTAACATACAGTAGAAAAAATAAGTTTGCTTTGAGAATTTGTAAGGTCCAATTTGCTCCTAAATCATCAATTCTCCTGAAATTATGTTTTGATCCACTTTTTCCGTTTCATTCTGAAGATACATACACACACACATGTATTTCTTCCTCTATATTTCTCTTACACAAAGTTTGTCTATAGTTTGATATATTTTTATGTTGCATTAAGTGTAAGCCAAAATAAAACAATCTCTATGTGTTCAACTAGCCCAGAAAATGGGCATGTGCAAAGAAAAATATTGAGTAAAATTTTATGAATAGTTAATTAGGATTTAAAGATACGGCTTTGAATTATACTCCTGTATTATCTTTATTATAGCCATCATAAATCCCCATAGTTACAGAAAGGAGAAAAGGATACAAAATAGTAACAACAACAGTAATATTCTCCAAATCCTTGCAAGTTTGTGTCACCAGGAAAAAGATTACTAGAAGTTATTCCACTGTTACCCAATAATACATTATTTGCATCTGTTAGGCACCATCTTGGACAAAATAAGATAGCTTAACATTGATGGTAGGGTAACATTTTGTTCACTGTACATCAGTGTTAGAACATGAAAAACCATTTAGTTTTATTAATCAAAACAAATTAATCAACTCATAACCTAAACAAAGCATTATGAAATCTATATGCTCCCTGGTAAAAATAAAATCACAAGCATTAAAAAAGCATTATTTTTCTCTAATACAGTGATCTTAGAGTTATGCTTTCTTCAGTTTCAAAGAGTGAGGCTAATTATTAATATATAGTGCACATTTATTTGAATACATGTACAACTTCTTGTACAAGAGTTATATTCTCTTTCCTCTGATATCTATGAAGATGTTTTCATTTCTATCACATCATGTAACATTCAAGATTTCTATGTCCTCTATCACATAAAATAATACTTAAGATTTCTGTTTCATTTTAAATTCTAAATAACATTGACATAGCTATAAAGATGTCAATAGTTTAACTGGCCATTGTTTTCCAACATAAGAAGTAATAGGTAAAATAATTTATTTAGAAAATTTGGGAAGTTCTGTTTCTTTTCTTTTTTCTTTCTTTTTTTTTTTTTGGGCCCACAACGACCCCCTTTGGTGGCATCTGTAGGACAGAACTAGAACCAGCGGAGAGGCGTGGACCAGTTTCTCCCTTAATATAGAAGAAAAATGCCCTGAATACATACATACTGTATGCTTACATGCATCATTGCTTTATAATTCCACCACAAAAAAGAAACTTTCTTTAGATTTTCTAACTGTACTTTCCATTTGCCATTAAACTTTCATGGAAAAATTGATATTCCATATTCACCTGATATTGAATGGCCTCTCATAGCTCTGATGCAGAAACAACAGATCACATATTTTCATATAAATACGAGGGATTTAAGGCATAGCATCAACTAATTTGAGAATTGAATTACATCAATAATATTTGCTTTTGAAAAATGTTAAATACTGTCAATATAAAGTACCCATGGAATATAATTATACCTGTCCAAACATCAATGCTCTTGCTCTTTTGAAAGTACAATCAGATAAATTATACAATTGTTTTGACATTGCATTGTTCTCTACAATAAATACCCCAGGTTAGTGTAAAATCTGAAAGTGTGCCTTAATTTTTACTTGTGTGAATACCCTGATGCACTTAGACTTAAGCTTTGATTAGACACTTCCCCCACACTTGTTAAGTTTCTTTCCCTATGAATGCTCTGGTGATTTCTAAGTTGTATATTTGGGATAACACTCTATTCACATATATTACATCTGTAGGGTTTCTATCCAGTATGTATTCCCTGATGTTGTCTAAGTCTTGCCAACTGGGTAAAGGATATACCACATTCTTCACATCTGTAGGATTTCTCTCCGGTATGAATTATCTGATGTCGAGTAAGATGTGAAGTACGGCTGAAGGCTTTGCCACATTTTTTACATCTGTAGGGTTTCTCTCCAGCGTGAATTCCCTGATGTTGTCTAAGGCTTGCCAACTGGGTAAAGGATATGCCACATTCTTCACATCTGTAGGGTCTCTCTCCAGTATGAATCCTCTGATGTGTAGTAAGGTTTGAACCACGGTTAAAGTCTTTACCACACTGTTTACATCTGTAGGGTTTCACTCCAGTATGAATTCTCTGATGTACAGTAAGGTTTGAATTCTGGTTAAAGGCTTTGCCACATTCTTTACATCTGTAGGGTTTCACTCCCGTATGAATCCTCCGATGTTTTGTAAGGTTTGAACTACAGGCAAAGGCTTTACCACATTCTTTACATCTGTAGGGTTTCACTCCAGTATGTATTCCCTGATGTTGTCTAAGGCTTGCCAACTGGGTAAAGGATATGCCACATTCTTCACATCTGTAGGGTTTCTCTCCAGTGTGAATTCCTTGATTCACAGTAAGATTTGAGGAATGAGTAAAGAATTTGTGACCTCCATTACATTTGTAGAGGTTTTTCTCCAGTATAAATTCTCTGATATTGTTCAAGCTGTGAACTCTGGTTAAAGGTTTTCCCACATTCTTTACTTGTGTAGAGGTTTTCTTCAGTAAGGCTTATGTTATGTTTTCTTAGATTGGGTGACTGATTAAAGACTTTCTCACATTTATTACAACTGTAGGAGTTTTCTCCAAAATGAATTCCCTGATTTTGAAAATGTTTCCTTGACTGGGTAAAAGCTTCTACACATTCATTACATTTGTAGGGACACTCTTGCATATGGATATTCTCATGGCTAATAAGCTTTAAACATCGATGAGAGGCTTTCTCACATTTTTTACATTTGTACTGGTTCTCTGCATGTTGAGGTTTCTGATACTTTTTAGAGTATGAGTCTTCATTCGAGGTTTTTTTATGTGTATTAGCATTGATAATTTCTCTCATGAATATAAATATCCTGGTATTTATTTAGCATAGAGTCCTGGATAGAGGGCACTAGTGATTTATTGGATGTGTTATTTTCTTCCCAATAATCTATTCCTTGATTTTGATTAAACAATGATGATTGGGTAAGCACCCTACCATAATGATCACTGTTGTATATTTTGGCACAAGATGGTATTATTTGTTGGTGGAAGAATAATAAACTTTTAATGAAGGACCCATCAAATTGATCACATTTAGAAAGATTCTTCTCATTTTTAAATCTCTGGTCTTCAGATGTATTTGATTGAACATTTAATTCAATTCTATATCCAAAGTCCTGGGTTTCTCTGAGACTGTCCAATGACTGGTAATTGCTTCCTGTTAATATGTAATGCTGAAAAGAAATGCAGATATAGTTTAAATGGCATGTTGAGTCCAGTTATAACAAAGATGAATAACTATTACAGCAAAAGAGAGATGGAAGAACATATGGAATTCATCACAGAAAGGTAATGATTAAGGGCTTTTAAGAAAAAAACAGGAAAACCTTTTTAATGAAAAAATACAGAGTACTCCAGAAGACATCCCCCCAAGAGTTTGGAGATGTGCCCAGAATGTTTAGTGTGGTTGTATGCTGTAAAATGTCCCCTGGACAAAGCCATTCCCTAAAGGATGGATGAGATAGCTGTTTTTTAAATGGCCAAAATCTCATCAAAAATCACAAGACATGAAAGAAACCAAGAAATATAGTTCATTAAAAGGACAAAAATAAAAATTCAAGTGACCCTACAGAAGTAAAGATCCATAAATTTTAGAAGACTTTAAAATATCTATCTTAAAGATGCTCTATCAGATAAATCAGAACATATACAACAAAACAAAATGGCATAAAAATGGGATTAATAATAAAAAGATAAGAAAAAAAATGAAGTGAAGAGAGCCTAAGGGATTTATTATGATCAAGCATAATGTCTGAGAACTTTCTAAATTTGAGGGAGAAAAATGGAATAAAATTTAGAGAAGCTTAACCTACTCTAACTAGGACCAACACAAATGGACACAAAACAAGACACATCATAACCAAAGATTTAAAAGTTACAAAGGGAATCCTGAAATCAGCATGAAAATTGTGACCTGGCATATACAAGGGCATTCCTGCAGGATAATCAACAGATTTTTAACAGGAAAAAAAAAACCCTCGCAGGCCAGAAAGCTGTAGGATGATATATTCAAAGTGCTGAAAAAAATTAAAACTACCAACCAAAAATACTATTTCTGGCAATACTGTCCTTTAAAAATTAGTTAAAAAGAATTTCAAAGATAAAAAAATTCATAATAAATTCATACTCAAGAGATATACCCTATAAGAAATACTAAATAGTCAGTTCTACATATTGAAAATTAAAATATTAGCCAGTTATGCAAATATATAAAGTTCTAGCTGTGGTAAATTATATGCATATAGTGTTATGTGTTATCATAATGATGGTACATAAAATACTTTTAATTCTGCTATAGACTGGGAAAGATAAACCCTTAAAATAATGAAAATTTTGGTTTAATGGATGCATGCACAATACAAAAGATTTAATTTTTGACATCAATAGAATGTCAAAATTGGGGATGTGAAAGGGTAGGGAATTTCTGTTCAATTAAAGTATTAGCTTAATATAGTTTGTTTTAAGTTTCAGATGCTTTGGGTGTTACTTATGGTAATCACAAAGAAAATATCTATAGTAGATTCACATCCCAATGCTCCTGGGGTTTAAAAGAAAAAAGTTAATAAAAATATAGTAGATACACAAAAGGAAATGAGAAAAGAATCAAAATATGTCATATAAAAATCAATAAAACACAAAGAAAATGGTAAAAGAAAACTAGAAAAAATAGCTATAAGACATACAGAAATAAATAAAATGTAATAGTAAGTCATTCCCTTCCAATAATTCCTTTCTATATGAATGAATTAAATCAATCAAAAGATGTATTTTGTCTCAATAAATATAAGAAATAAGATCCAAGTCTATGGTTTCTACAAAAGGCCCACATTAGATGCAAGGACACACTTGGACTAAAAGTAGAATTGAAAAAAAGTTATCAAATGTAACATATCAAGTACTCTCACATTGACAAAGTATATGTTACATGAAACATTGTCTCAGGGGACAACAAAGGGCATTATATAGTAAGAGTCTACTGATCAGGAAGCTACCATAAGTATCAACACATTTAACCCTACCCATCACAGCCCCAAATATATGAAGCCACTGTTTTCATAAGTGAAGCAAGAAGCAGACAGCAGCACAGTAATAGTAGGAGAATTGGATACCCAACTTGCAACAATGAAAAGAAATAAACAGACAAAAGAACAAAAAGAAAACAGAAGACGTGGACAACACCATAGATCGATTACACCTAAAAGTCATATACTGAACTCTCCACCCAACAGCAGAATACAAACTATTCTTAAGCATACAGAGCACTTTATGCCAGATAGACAACCTGTTAAGCCACAAAACAAGTCTCAACAAATTTGAGCACATAAAAATATCACAAAAAGTATTATTTCTGACTACAATAGAATAAAATTTGAAGTAAATACCAAAAGAAAAGTAATATGTCCACATCTATGTGGAAATGACATAAAAAACCATTGAAAACACTCTTGTTCAAGAGTTAAAACACTTAATATTGTTAAGATATCAATTCACCCAAAGTGATCTACAGATTTGATGAAATGTCTATCAACATACCTATGGAAATTTTTGAACATGTTAAAATATTCTAAAATTTTTATGGAATCTCAAGATTCAAGAAAACCCAAACCATGTTGGAATACAAAAATAGAGTTAGAGGCATCGTATGTTCTGATTTTAAACTATATTACACAGGTACAGTATTCAAAACAGTGTGGCACTGGCATAAAAACAAATAGGTGATGAAACAGATTAGAAAGTCCAGAAATAAACCCAGATGTACATAGTCAACTTATCTTAAACAAGGGTTCCAAAACATCACAAAAGGAAAGGAGAATCTCTTCAAAAAATAAAGTTGGGAATACTGGAAGTTCAAATGGGACAAACTGAAGTTGGACCTTACCTTGTATTGTATACAAACATGAACTCAAAATGGACTTTCTTTATAGCCATTTTAAATGAAATCTTGAAATTTCTTTCTCAGTTCACTGTTAGTGTACAGAGATGCTACTAATTTTTATGTTGATTTTGTGTTCTGTAGCTTTACTGATTTTTTTAATAGTCCCAACAGTATTTTTTTTGTGGTGTAGTCTTTAGGCTTTTTTAAAAATGTAAGATCATTTGTCTGCAAAACCAGGACAATCTGACTTCCTACATTCCAATTGGAATGACTTTAATTCTTTCTCCTTCCTAATTGCTCTCACAATGACATCCACTACTATGTTGAATAGGAGTTGTGAAAACAGGTATCCTTGTCTTGTTTCAAATCTCCAAGAAAAATCTTTCACCATTTCCCTGTTCACTATGTCAACCTTGGTTTGTCATATACGGCCTTTACCATGTTGACATACATACCTTCTACACCTAATTTGTTGAATGTTTTTACATAAATGTCAAATGTTTTTTATGCCTCTATAATAGATGTAAAAATTAAGACACATAACAATAAACTTAATTAAAAAGGTGAAAGATCTCTACACTGAAAATAATAGAACATGGATGAAGAAATTGTAATACACATCAATATATGTAAAGTTATCTTTGAAATCTTTTAATTGTAAATGGCCATACTAACCAAAATGATCTATAGATTCAATGCAATTTTTCAAAATACCAATGACATTATTCACAGAAATCTCTTAAAAACCCTAAAATTTGTATGAAACTATAAAAGACCCCAAATAGCCAAAGCAATCCTGAGCAAAAAGAACAAACCTGGAGGGATCACGGTCCCTGACTTCAGAATCTACTAAGAAGCTACAGTAACCAAAACAGCATGGTACTGGCATACAGACACGGATGGGAGTTCAGGACATCATGTTAAGTAAAGTAAGCCAGATACAAACAAATGCTGCATGACTGTACTCATGTATGGACTCTTAAAAAAAATAAATAAAGTTGATATGACAGAAGCAGAGAGTGGAACGATGGTTACCAGAGACTGAGGGACAGGAAGAATGAGACAAGATTGGTTAACAGGTAACAAGTTACAATCAGAAAAAAGAAACAACTTTTGGTCTTTTTATTGCACAGTAAGATGACAATGGTTAACAGTAAGGTATTGTGTATTACAAAATAGCTAGTAGAGCAGCTTCTGGATGTTCTCACCAAAAAGAGTCGAAAAAATGCATGAAGTAATGGGTACACTATATTCCATGATTTCATTATACAACACGTATGTGAAACATCAAATTGTACCCCATAAATATGCATTGTGTCTATTAAAAACATAGACTACGACTTAAACGTAAGACCTACAAGTATTAAACTCCTAGAAGAATATCTAAAGGGAAGCTTCATGAAAATTGGTTTTTGTAGTGATTTCCTGGACATCAAAGGGTTAGGCAACAAAGGCAAGAACATACACATGGTACCACATCAGTGCATCCAAAATAGCTGAAGCATATTCAAAGCAAAATGTGGAATAGTTAGTTGCACATTTATGCACATTTCAAAGCAAATGCATTTTAGGAAACAAAAATCAATCCACTTGCCCCTTTACAGACGGTAGATAAAGA
The DNA here is from genome assembly GCA_023783475.1 of Daubentonia madagascariensis. Taxonomy (NCBI): domain Eukaryota; kingdom Metazoa; phylum Chordata; class Mammalia; order Primates; family Daubentoniidae; genus Daubentonia; species Daubentonia madagascariensis. The sequence goes on from JAKFHU010001338.1 coordinate 13,346, forward strand.
AAATGTGGCATATACATACAATGGAATATTATTCAACCTTTAAAAAAAGACTATCTTGACACATATTGTAGTAAGGACAAACCTTGAAGATTAAGTAAAACAGTCAAAAAGAAACAGACACTGTACTACCATACTTATATAAAACATCTAAAGTAGTCAAACTCATAGAAACACACAGTAAAATGATGTTCTTTAGGAGCTAGAGAGAGGAGGAAAGGACAATTTTTTAATTTAGTGGGTATTCATTTTTGTAAGATAAAAATAATTTAGAAATCTGTTGAAAAGCAATATGTGAACATACTTAACACTAGTAAACTGAACACGTAAAAATTTGTGAGATGACAAATTCATGTTTTTTACCACAATTAAAAATTTGACTATCTAAAAGAGATAATTACAAAAAGTTTTCAAAAATCACCTTCAAATAACAAAAGTGTTTCCCTCACATAACAATATAGATTTAAACAATAAATACATTGTAAAATTTAAGACTATTTCCTTCACTACTCACCTAGACAGGAGAAAACAGTCATTGACACCAACACACACACACACCCCCCCATAAGTCCTGAACAAGTATAGACAATACTCATGAAGGCAAAAAAACAGATGTTTTTAGAGACAAGCAGATGCCTAATGCATACATAAATCATATACCACATCATCTTAAAGTATACAGAGTTTAACATTATCATCCAATTCATAATATTAAGGACAAAAATTTGAAAATAAAATTAGGTTATCTGAGGAAACATACACCCAAAAAAGAAACACAGTAATATGGACTTGAAAACAAGAATAAGATTAAATTTTGATGCACACAATACTGAAGATGACATACATATACTATTAAAAATAATCCTTTAGAAACAGAGTGAAGCTCTGTCTTAAAATACTTTCAATATCTACAGTATTCAAGTGTGTCCACACATCAAGATTCTTGCTATTTTTACACCTATAGAAGCAATAATACAACCTTTGAAAGCTAGGAAAAGCTTGACATTTCCAAATGAAGGAACATAGATGTTGCAAAATATGGTGTGAATTACTGAAATAGGAAGTAAACATTTGGGATTAAATTATACCATCATTTAAATATAGGCTGAGAAAAATGGATATAAATTTTAATGATTCCTTGTTGCCTGCAATTACTTGAACTTAAAACAAATATTTTATAAATATGTGGTGCCCACTAGAAATCTAATTTACTTCTTACATAACATGTGAATTAGCATTTCATTTCAGAACTTCTAAATCTAAAAACCACAGACAAATTTGACATACATCATTTCAGAAAGTGAAACACACAGAAGGTAGCATAAGCAAGATTAGAGAACAGGAATCTCCCACTCATTACCCACCACAGTATGATGTGACAGCCATGCCCAAACAAAAGTAGCACTTATGGGAGTTTTGAGATCCAGGTCAGAGTTTGTGACACCCTGGTGGAGATCAAGATTGAGGAGGACCGTTTTGAGAGGGCCAGCCCATGACCAGGTGGTAGACTTGCCAATAATACTACAGGCAACAAAACAAAAAATGACCACATTCCACTGTAGATGTAGCTATATCCCATCTTGACCTTGCTCCTGCCACTAGCACCATCTGCCAAGATACATAGGAAAGTTCATGTCCACCTGTGTCTCATGCGACATCACTACAGACCTTGGTCCTATCTTTGGCTGCTGAATCAGCCAAATACTCACCTCTTCACCTTTTAGCCATGGTATGGGAAAAATCCTGCCCATTTGGGACCCTCAGGGAGAAATATCCATCTGTGCTCCTCAATGTAAATCACCAATATTAATCTGAAAGTTGATCTTGAAGTGGCACAGTAACGTGGCCTCAGCCACAGTCCAGGACCAATTTTGATCAATCTAGATCATGTCTGGAAGCACTAATGTCCCCATGGATGCAGGCCTGCTAACATCAGTCTCACTGTGAATCTTAAAATTGCCCTGTTACTCAGCTCCAGTCCCTGTCAGCCAGGGTCTGGAATGCAGTCCTGCTCACCCAAATACCTGGAGGGAGACATGTCATGGACCCAGAGACAGACCTGAAGACTTTGCTCTCAGCTCTGTATCCTGCAGCAGCCCTATACATCAGTATCAGCCCCTCTCAGCTGTAATCAGGGGTCCATCCTTCTCATCCAATGACTGAGAGCATTCCCAGACACCGAGCAGGAGCCACACCTGTTCACATCCATTGTATCAACACTGCATTTGCAGAAACAACTGCAGTTCCTTGTCTCAGCCCCAGTCCTACTGGTCAAGATCCTGAAAAACAGTTCAGTCTTCCCAGAAAATAGCCAGGACCCACAAACTTTCCATGCCTCAATAACAAGTCTGCCAACCATGGAACCCACTGAAGACCTAGTAACAGTTATATGACTTGTCTTCAACATCACTCAGCTACAATCACAGAAAAAAAATCTCATCAGCCAAGGGACCTAATAGGAGAATGTATTTTCTTTCCAAAATTTGTCTACAATGACTGGAAGAGGTGTTTGTGTCTTCAGATTTGATACAGAAACACAAGGCTGTCCAGATAATAAAGAATCAGACAAATATAATCACCAGTAAAAGAAAGTAATAAAGTTTCAGTAATCAGCTCCAAAGAAATGAAGATCTAAGGTCTGACAAAGAATTCACCTCAGTGAGTTACACAAAAACACAAATAACTAAAAAAAATCATAAAACAATGCATAAACAAAGTGAGAATTTATTAGAGAAATAGAAAAGATACAAAAGAACCAGCAGAAATCCTAGAGCTGAAGTACACAATAGCAGAACTAAAAAATGTAATAGAAAACTTTCAGAGTAGACTCAAATATCCAGAATAAAAATTCAAGATAGATCATTTTAAAGTAGCCAATTTAAAGAAAAAAAATGAAAGAATGAAGTATATGGTTCTGATCGTGCATCAAGTGAACAAAGATATGCATTTTTTATTTTCACAGGAGGAAGAGAAAAAAATATCTAAAAATGTAATGTCTTAAAACCCTTCAAATATAGAAAATCATTTTGACATCCTGTTTCATGAAACTCAAAACACCTAAAGCAAGAAGACCCCAATAGAAAATTGCACAAGGACACATTATGATTGGCAAAAATGCAAAGACAAAGGTGAGAATCTTGAAAGCAGCAAAAGATCACAGATTCTTCACATACAAGGGAACTTTTCTAAGATTGCCAGCAGATTTTTCAACAGAAACCTTGGCAAAGTAGAAAGCTAAAGTAAGAAGAAGAAAAAAAACAAACCCTGACAACTGAAAATACTATATTTGACAAACCTGTCCTTTAGAAATGAAAAAGAGATCAAGACATTCCCATACCAAAAAAAAAGTTAAGGAATGTATCACTATTACACCTGTTCTACAAGAAATGCTGAAAGGTAATTTTTCAGCATGAAATGATGGAATGCTAACTAACAATATGAAAGCATATAAAAGGTAAAGTGTTTGCAGCCACTGCTGCACTGCCATTGCTCTCTAACACCAGTGCCGCCTCTACCTCACCAAGCTCCAGCTGAAGGGGGGACTAAGTAAGGAGGTCATTATACCATGGCTCATACAAAGCAAACTGGCTGCCAACTGACCAGTGGTAAAACACTCATGAAGCAACTGGCTACTAAAGCAGCTCACAAGGGTGCACCCTCTACTGGAGAGGTAAAGAAACCTCATCACTACAGGCCTGGTACTGTGGCACTCCAAGAAATTAGACATTACCACAAGTCCACTCAACTGATGTGCAAACTTCCTTTCAAGCACCTGGTGTGAGAAATTGCTCAGGACTTCAAAGCAGATCTGCACTTCCAGAGCACAGCTACTGATGCTTTGCAGGAAGCAAGTGAGGTTTATCTGGCTGGCCTTTTTGAAAACACCAACCTGTGTGCTATCCACGCCAGGTGAATAACAGATATGCCAAAAGACATCCAGCTAGCACACTGTATATGTGGAGAACGTGCTTAAGAATCCACTATAATGGGAAACATTTGATTCCCCCACCCCCAAAAAATTCTCTTCTTGTTATTGGTAGTCCTGAACATTAGACTTATGTTTACATGGAGTCAAAAGATAGGTAAGTATATGATAACAAATGGGAAAACAGGGAACAGCAGAAATAAGTATTTGCAGTTTTTCCATTTTCATTTGTGTGTGAATTTTTAGTATAAATGCTGAAACAGTGAAGCATTAATGCAAGTAAAAATGCTTCACTGGACAAGTTTCAGCACGTCAAATTTATAACAATTATAAATAAACCTGTGAAACTTTTCTGGACAATGCCACCAATTGTATTTTTTTAAATAAGTAAATTTCCTATGAATGGCAACTGCATGGTGTTTATAGCATTTATATCATATGACAGATTCCATCCAAGTTACTACACTCCTCTGAGTTGTCCTATGTACAAGCACATGTTTTTAATGTTGTCTGTCTTCTGTGCTGTTCCTGTAAGTTTCCTATTAAAGTACATTAAGCTAAAAAAAATAAAGAAAGAAGTATAAATCTCACTGAAAACTCTAAATACAAAGTAAAATTCAGAATACTCTAATAGTGCATAAAATCTACAAAACAAGACTATTAAAAAATGAAGATAGCTAAAATAATTTGTTAATGGATACACAATATGAAAAGGTGTAAAGTGTAACAAATAGTATAAAATGTGCGGAAAGGAGAAAATTTGTTGAGTTTTTTCTCTATGCATAGAAGTTAAATCACTATCATCTCAAGCTATACTATTGTAGGTACAAAATGTGGTATGTAAGTCTTATGATAACCACTAAAAAAATCACTGTAGTACCTACACAAAATAGAGAAAGTAATCAAAGCATATATCAACAACAAAATCAAAGAAGTCAAAATACAAGAGAAGACAGTATAAAGAAACAAAATAAAGTATAACATGGATAAAAAAATAAAATTAAAATAGAAAACCCTTGCTATCAAATTACCTTACATATAAAGAGACTAAATTATCCAATAAAAAGACAATACTATAGACAGATTGTTGCACCTACATTTTTTGTTAAAATTTAATTGTCATTATGATGGAATTGAAAGGTGGGACCTTTAAGAAGTGATTAGGCCATGAGGGCAAAATAAGTAGATTGAACTTTTTTTTTTTTTAAATCACAGGAGTGTGTTAGTTATTATAAGCATAGGTCTGTTATTTAAAAAAAAAAAAAAAAAAAAAAAGCTCTATCTGTGCACACCCTCTCACTCCATCATTTCTTTGGCCTTCCTTCATGTCGTTTCAGCAAAAAGGCCTTCACCACAATAGATGTTAGTGCCATGCTCTTGGCCTGCTCAGCCTCCAAAATGATGAGCCAAATAAACTCTTATTCTTTGTAAGTTATCCAGACTGTGGTATTGTGTTATACCAGAAGAAAATGGAATAAAAGAGAGTCACTGAATGGATTTTTAAAAAATCCACATCCAATAATATGCTGCTTACAAGAGATTCATTTTTGATTAAAGGACAAACAGGCCAAAGATGAAAGGATGGAAAAGGATATGCCATGCCAATTACAAACAAAAGAGTGCACAAGTGGTTATACTTATTTTGGACAAAATAGGCTTCTGGGTAAAATGTGTCACAAAGTAAAAAATGTCACTATAATAACAAAGGGGTTAATTTGTCAAGAAGATATAAATTAAACAACATATGCAGCAACACTGGAGCTCCTAAATATATAAAGTGAACGTTAACAGAATGATAGAAATATGCAGAAATATAATAATAAAAGGGGATTTCACTACTCTACTTAAAACAATGGACAGATCATTCAGACAGGAAACTAATAAAAAAAGAGTGCACTTATAAAACACTACAGACCAAATAGACCTAACAAACATACATATAACATTCCATCCAACATTATGAGAATACATATTCTTCTCAAGAACACATGAAATGTTCTCTAAGATAGAGCACATGTGAACCAAAAAAGTTCTTTTCAAATTTAAGAAGATTAAAAATATATCAAGTTTTTCTTTCTGATCACAATGTATAAAACTGAAAATCAATAGCAGAAGAAAAATTGACAAACTCACAAATATGGAGATAGTAAAAAACATGTCCCTGAATAACCAAAAGGTCGAAGAAGAAATCCAAACGGAAATCAAAAAGTATTTTGAGACAAAAGAAATTGGAAACACCACAAATGAAAACTGCTGGGATGTAACAAAGCAGTACCCAGACAAATTTATAATGGTAAGTTTTGACATTAAGAGAAAAAGAAAAGACCTTAAGTAAACAACCTAACTGTAATCACTAAGGAATTTAAACAGGAAAAACAAAATAATCCCATGTTAGCATAATGAAGGAAATAATAAAGATCTGAGCAAAAAAATTAAATAAATGCTAGAAAGACAACAGAAAAGATCAAATAACTAATAGTTGAATTTTTAAAATAAAACAAATCAAAAAATTTTGGCCAGATTAACCAAGGGAAAAACAACAAAAGAGGACTAAAAAATTATAAATGAAAGAGAAGACATAAAAACTGGTATCACAGAAATACAAAGGATAATAAGACACTACTCTAAATCGTTATATGACAACAATTTGGATAAATTAGAGGAAATAAATTACTCAAAACAAAAAACCCACCATCTCTTGACAAAATGAAGCCTAAGACTGGATGACCTCACAGAGGAATTCTATCATGCATTTGAAGAACTAATGTCAATCCTTCCAAAACTTCTTCAAAAAATTGAAAGGAGCAGACACTTCTAAACTCATGTTCTGAGGCCACTGTTACCCTCATACTGAAGCCAGATAAGAACACTACAAGAAAGAAAAACCAAACCATTATTTCTGATTAAGACACAAGCAGAAATTTTCATCAAAATACTAGAAACAAAATTCTCAACATATTAAAAGGATCATACACCATGAAAAAGTATGATTTACACTTGGGATGCAAAGATGTTTCAACATAAACAAATCAATAAAAATGATATACTACAGTAACAGAATAAAAGATACCTATCATATGATCTCAAAGGATTTATTAAAATCATGACAAAATTCAATACACTATCATAATAAAAACTTGAAACAATATACAAAAAAGATATGTATTTGAACATAATAAAGGTCATATATGACAAGCCCTCAGGTACTGTTACACTCAACAGTGAAATGGAAAAAGCTCCTTCTCTAACATCAGAAACAAGACAAAGATCCAGCCAAAGCAACTAGGTAAGAAACAGAAAAAAAGGCATTCAAATCAGAAAAGTAGTAAAATAAAATTCTCTCTGCTTGCAGATGAGATTAATCATATATTTATAAACCATAAAAGATGTACCAAAAAAAGCCTGAGCTAATAAACCCATTCACTAAAGTTACAGGTCACAAAAATCAACATTCAAAACTCAGGTGCATTTTTACATACTAACAGTAGACTATCTGAGAAAAAAGTTAAGAAAATAATCTCACTTACAATAAAATTGAATACTATAACATTGTTAAGACTCAACTTAAAGGAGGTGAAATATCTGTTCAGTAAAATCTGACATAATGAATGTAATGGAAGAAGATTCAAATAAATGGATCCAATTCCTTGTTCATGGATTGGAATATAAAATTCTATACTAAGAAATTAATCTACAACCCTATAAATCCCTATTAAAAGTCTATGACATTTTTCACAGAAATAGTAAAAAATTCAAAAACTTCCCTGAAACCACAATGACCCAAAATTGCCAACACAATCTTGAGAGAACAAAGCTGAAGTCTTCACACTTCTTGATTTCAAACCATTACAAAGCTTTACTAACCAAGAGTATACAACTTGTTTTTGACAAGGGCACCAAGATACACAAAAAAGAAAGTATAGACTCTACAATAAATTATGAAAAAAAGTGGCTATCCCCATACACAAGAATAAAAATGGACATTCACATGACATCAAAAAATTAACTCAAAATGTATTAACACAAAATGTAATATCAGAAATTAAGTAACTTATAGGAGAAAGCATACGGAACAGTCTCTTTGACATTAGCCTTAGCAATGACTTTTTATATCACAACAAAAAAGTACAAGCAACAAAAGGAAAAAACAAAAACATGAGAATACGTCAAACTAAAAAGTTTCTCCACAGAAAAAAACAAAAAACAACATAACAGAGCAACCCAAGGGTTATGAGAAAATATACCTGATGAATGTAATATTTAAAATATATAAGAATCTCAACTCAATAGTTAATAGGTAGGTAAGTAAGTAAGTAAATAAGTAAATAAATAAATAAGACTTTAAAACATGCAAAGGACCTGAGTAGATATATCTCCAAAGACGACATAAAAGTGGCAAATAGGTTTATGAAAAGATGCTCAACATCATTATTCATCAGGGAAATGCAAGTCAAACCACAATAAGATTTCACCTCACATCTATTATAATTACTATTATATTATCAACAAGTCAAGACATAATAAATGTTGACAGAGGTGAGGAGAAAAAGAAACTCTTCTACAATGTTGGAGGCAATGTAAATTGATCCAGCCATTATGGAAAACAGTATGGAGGTTCCTCAAATATTGAAAACAGAAGTACCATATAATTCTTCAATCTTATTTCTGGGTATATATTCAAAGGAAAAATTAATAAAACCAGTAATACAAAAAGAAATCTGATCTTCAAATCATAGTCGATTACTTACAATATAGAGTATTTTTCAGCCATAATAAAAAAGTTAATCCTGCCATTTGTCACAACATGTTTGGATGAATCAGGTAGAGATTATCATAATTAAAATAAAATAGAGAAATACAATTACAGTATGATATGACCTACTTGTGGAATTTAAAAAAGGAGAGATCATAGAATTGGAGAGTAGAATGGTGGGGGCTAACAGTGGGGAGGTGGTGAAAATGGGGAGATATTTATCAAAGAGTAGGAACTTTCATTTACAGGATGAATAAACTTTGGGGATGTAATGTACAGCATTGTGAATATAGTTAACAGTACCATATATTACATTTGAGATTAAGTAATACTCTTTTATGTAGACTAAGACAGTAGACCTTAAGTGTTCTCACCTCCCATAATTTGTCAACTATGTGAGATTATGGATGTGTTAATTTCATTGTGTTCCCACTACACAATGTATACATATATCAAATTATCAAGATGTATACCTCAAAAACATAAAATTTATATTTGTAAAACAAATACACATGTTAGAAAGAAAGAAAGAATAAGCAAACAAATGGATGAAGAAATAAACATAGAGGACCTATTCCCAGTAAGCTGCACACTAAAGCAACAAAATTATGAAATGATAATTATTAAGGTATGAGGTAACAGCCAAAAGTTTACTATACTCTTAGAAAATGTTCTAAGTACCAAACAGACTTTTTTTAGAAAAGAACTCTACATGTAAAGCAGTACATTAAACTATTTTACACATGTAGCAATTGTGTATATACAGTGTAAATTTCTAACCTTAGTCACAGCTATGAAAAAGATACTGTTGATGTAAAATATATGAGGGCTGTCTGGAAAGTATCCAGCCATGTAATATGAAAAATAGAGACATATATGGCTGGATGCTTTCTGGACAGCCCTCATACAATTAGATTTTTAAAATAAAGATTTAAAAATTAAATATCTAATTAAAGGGAGATGCCTTGTATTCGGATGAATTAGAGTCTCCATTTCTGTAGCATCACCATTGAAATCTCCATAGGATTGGAAACTAGTAAAACAGAAAATATTTGGCATCTGTCTACAGTACTCCTGGGACTTCTGAACCAAATATCACTATGTTCACCACTATGTTCACACACTTCTGACATGGGGCAAAAACAGAACGTGAAAAATGGATTAACACAGAGGTAGTGAGCAATATGCACAGATTTTTCCAGGACCCTCAAAGGAATGGAAGAGCAGTCCGATCATGTAGGCCCTCACAGGCCAAGGGGAGGACTTTGGCTCTCACTGTGAATTTGATGGAAGATCACCAAAGGGCAGAGGGAATCATCAGATGATTTTTTTTTACAATCTTAAGAAGTATCAATCTTCAGATAATTTAAGAGCATGAGAAAGATGTCCTTCTATGAGAGCAAGAGAAATAAACCTAGGCTTCTCAAAAATTAGTTTCCTTGCACCAGAGGTACTTAATCTAGACTTTAAGGTCTGGCTTCCTCCCTGACCTTTGGACCTCTCATCTGTGTCATCTGCTTCATACACTCCCACCTACCTGGGTTTTTGGCTACTGTCTCCCCTCTCTTCACATTCCAGGGCTCTTTCATTTGTTTCAAAAAGGTGGCCAGGTCCATCTTAGAGACAGCAAGTTCTATTTTATTAGAAAAAGACACGTGAATTTTGCTTGACATTATTCAAATTTCAACATAGTATCGTATTCAGTAAAGAATATTATAGAAGACTCTAGAAAACTATTTTCCTAAATACTATTTCCTGACAGCCCCTGTAGGAAGAATTTAGGAAGCATTTTAAATTTGTGGGTCCTGTGCTTCACATTCAAGTATGACTGAATCAGAAATAAAAAGGAGGAATTAAATTTTAAGGTATAGGCAACAATATTGTATGCCACTGAATTTCTAGAATCACCACTAAATAAGTGAACTTAAATCACCTCAGAAAGAAGTAAATTAAGGTCAAAAAATAAAATTTTTTTGTACATCAACAAACTCCCAATTTTTTTTCCTGAAAGCAGGAATCTGAAATTCATTCATACAAAGAACAAGCTCCCAAGAGACATTCCACAAAGGAAAGAAATAAAATTCTTTGGGTATATTAGATATTCTGGAAGTAAGTTATTCTCACCCAGAAAGACCAGGTTTCTGTAGTTCTCTAACATCACATCCCTATACAAATTCCGCTGAGCAGTGTCCAGGTGTTCCCACTCCTCTGGAGAGAATTCTATGGCCACATCCCTAAATGTCAACAGTCCCTGAAAAATATATCATTAAATAAATATGTAATAATTAATTTTTGATTACACGGTTATGGGCAGAGTTCTTAATTTGATTCAAGTTAAAATGAGAGAGTTAAGAGTACTGGCTCTGACATATATGAGTGACCTAATTTACACAAAAAGATAGATTTTAACACCCTAGTATTTCCAAAGGCATTCTCTCCCTCTGTAGAAAGAGAATGACGTAAGATCTACAAAATTAGTGCAGATACTGTGCTTATATAGAATATAAAATATGAAACTAAAGCATCAATACAGGAATATGCATTATTGAGTGCTATATTTACATCATAAAGAATCAGTTGTGTCTATTCCTCAGATGGAAAAGCTATGGTGAGTTAGAAGCGTATTTCTCAAATTTTAGTGGGTTCAACAATGAACTGGAGATCTTGTCATAAGGCAGACTCTGATTCAGGAGATCTGGGTGAGGCCTGAGACTCTGCATTTCTAACAAGCTCACCAGTGACGCCAATGCCTCAGGTCTCAAAGCAACACTTTTCAACAGCAGAGAGGTAGAACACTGAGGGAAGAATTTATGGAGGACATGGAATTGAGAATTTTATGAAATATACAAATTATAACATAATAGCAAGAATACCAACAATCATTTTTGAACATTTACTATAGACTAGATGTCATTCCAGCAGTTTTTCATATATTCATGCTTAAAACCACAAAAATAATCCATGAGAAAAATAAAAGTATTCTTTCTCTTTTATGAGAACATTTTGCCAATTATCCAGTGAACATTAGAACCTGGGTTTCTCCCCAGTTTATCTGACATACAATTTATCTCAAAGGGATATACAGGCCAATATGTAAAGACAACCCCAACAGAATGTTCAGAGCAGTTTTCATAACTAGTAACAATGAGTAAGACAACTTAAGAAGGCAGCAATACAAAGTTGATGAAATGTTTACATTTTATGCACATAAATGCAAAGAAATGGTAACTATATACACATTGAAAGTGATATGGTAGAACATTTTGTGCAAATAAAAAATACATTTAATTGTAAAAAAAAATTATAAATTTCAATGATTTTTTAAGCATACCATGGAGACCACACACAATGATATAAACTAAAATAAGAGCTGTTTTTCCTGAGCCTTGTATTTTTTCAAGTTTTTTGTTTCATTTATTCCATGTGCCCCGTAATATATTTTAGAGTTTTAAGATGCTTAAATACATTACTTATGTGCTAATTCTTGTTTTCTTTCTCTGAAAATATAGAGAAGTAATAAAGAAGCATGTTTGTGACATGAGAACAGAATAAAATGGAAACCTACAGGACTGAGCCTGACTGTTTTGAATCTACCAATTTCAAAAGCAGTATCTCCAGTCAACAAACATTCTTTGCTGACCATTTAAAGTTTATGGAAGGCTGGAGAAGGCAGCAATGTCTGAGTGAGTCTACATCTGTAAAACAACATGTACACATGTGTTAATGTGGTCTTTACTGAGCAGGTGCCATGTTCACAAGTATGTTACAGAGCACTGTGCTGGGAACACCACAGTGTGTGAGTTAGCCTTCATAATAATAACCCGGGAGCCAGGTACCAAGTGTCCCTGAATTCCCAGCAGGATTCAGATGAGAGACCAGTCTTTCTATTTCTCTTCTGTTTCCCAATTGCTGATTTTAAGAAGAAAATATACAAAATAAAAACTAAATAGAGACAGATAGGAGCAATACACAAAAGAAGGGTAGAGTGTAGTTCAGAGGGATTTTTCATTGTTGTGTTTATATTTACCTTTTTTTAACTTGTAGAACAACTACTGTAACTGTAGGAATGAAAAACACATTGCTAAGTGGGATGTCTCTAGAAACACAGGCTTTAATGAGAAAAAAAAATAAGCCCCCAAAATGTAGAGTCCTTTGTTCCCATTTACCTTCTTTTGTGTTTTAAAAATGTGTGAGCACATATGTGACGGTAGAAGCAGCCACCGAAATGTCTGATCTCTTCTAGCCAATTCTGTGAGGGGAGACTCCAGGGTGGGGCCAGACCTGGACTGGGCTCAGAAGAGGGTGGATCTGGGCAGGGCTGGGAGCAGGGAGCAGGCCTGAGGCTTCTCATCTCTACACTGCTGGTTTATTTTCAGTTCTGTCTTTCCTAAGCCTGCCCAAGAAAATCTTCACTCCCAGAGTTAGTTTGCACCCCATGTTTATCTATTTTGTAACACACAATAACACGCAATGTAATCCAAACACACAGGATTTTCTAGGAATTTTATATTAGAAACTAAACATTTACTCCTCACAAGGTAAAATCAATAAAAATAATAATCATAACAACTCTTCTGTCCATGAACTGCCCTTCAGGTGGTGATACCATTACTCACAAGAACATAAGGGAAGTGGTGCAAATGAAGCCCAAGTGCCCTGTATACTTTTGTTCTTCGTACTGACCACAAGATGCTAAATGCAACCATTTACACATTTGTTCTAGACAGAAAGTTTCTGGACATTAAAGACCACGACTGCTTCATCTGGTTTTCTCTTGGCCACATTAAATAAAGGCAATTGATTTATCTATTAGTTTGCATCTCCAGACCTCCTCCTTGTTCTACACCCAAGTACCAAGACACTGGAGCAACTCCCATCTGGGCACCAACCAAGGAGATTCCTTCTGTGAGGGGAGAAACACACCCTGGGTCACTCATTTCTCTCCCTCTGAGAGGGAATCAGGAATAAACCCTGTTGTCAGTACGGGCCCAGTCTGCACAGGACATCCAAAATACCTCAAAATCTCCCAGGTCCTGGTAAGAGCATCCCTACTGACACCAGGCAGATGGCCCCATGGTGATGCAGGCAAAAGACACTCAGGCTGACTCTGTGGGTCAAAGGAGAAAATAAACCTTCCCTGGTGAAGCAGCTGACCCTCAATCAGCTGTGTACCCATTCATGATCAGCTAACTCTGGGGTATGCGAAAGGAAAAGAATACCCCAATTGCCAATGACACAGTGTACAAGCAAGTACTCCTGTGGTCATGGCAAATGGATATTTTGCAGTACTGCCCTTTGATTTCTGAGGTGCTTGTTTACACTTACAGATTCTGCCACCTGATTTTTTAAAGAAATGATTAGTCCAATAGCATGCCCACAATATAGTAAACATATGGACATTTCAAATAAGAATGACAAAATTTATAGGTTTTTGAGGGAAATATCATACCAATAGTTGGTTAGAATTAAAATGGAGACAGGTGTCTTAATGCCAACATATACAAAGAAACAGACAAGCACAGCACCATTGTGGTTTGTACCAGGCAAGATAAAGCAAAGATGGAAGGGTGATTGGGAGTGTGGGTAAGGACTGTAAGTTTAGGTAAACCCAGGAAAGGCATCACTAATTAGGAGGTTTTAGTAATTAATGGAGAGTAACTGAATGGTTATGGAAAGGGTAATCAGAAAATGTGAATTTAATTTGTTATAGGATTAAATTGTTGGCAGTCCCACTAAACAAACTATTAATTCCTCCAATCCAATAGTTGACATAATAGTATTCTTGTCATTATTGTTATGTCACATAACTAATCTGGGTGAGTTATTTTAACTTCCAAGTAAGGATATTACATGTTATTTTTTTTACCCCCATGCAGATCTTTTGTTTTCCTACTTAACTAACTGTCCCTTTTAATCTTCCCTCTGGCCTTCCTTTGTAGGTTGATGGTCACTTGAGAAGCTGAGACACTGGAAAATATGGCCTGTAGATGTCAGTTGCACCTCACATGCTCCTAGCCAAGCTTCTTTAAGCCATCATTGAGAGAGGTATGGATCTTGGAAGATCTGTAACTTTTTGTGCCCTCACTGGAGACCTTTGTTAAAACCATAAAGGACTTCTTGGTTTTATTTTCATTCGTTTTTTTGCATGTTGGTTTTGAGTAATTTATTCAGGTATGCCTTTGACTTGAAATGTTGGTTTATATTTAGACTGTGGTAGGGAGTTTTTTGTTTTGTATTTTATAGCCTTTTCTCCTAAGCTAAATAAACCATATGCTCAGAAATAAACAGTTTATTAAACCATGTCAAAGACAAACAGTTTCAAATATGGACTATCTTAGACCTCTAATAAACAAACATGTCCCATCTTCACAACTCCTTCTTGGTGTCAATTTCAGAAAAAGTCAAGAAACAGGAATGTTTGCTATTTAGCCAGACCTGATAAAAAATTTTTTAAGAGCTCTATAATCAAAAGTTCAATTCATTAAAACTGATAAGTTTTGGTACCCTTTATTAGCCTTAATAAGCCTTCAAAATCAAATGAATTTTCTCCTAAGCCTGAATTTTGTCCTTCTTAGCTCCTCTTCTTGTGTTCTTTTCCACTTATTAACTTATTTTTCCATTGAAAAAAACTTTAACGGCCCTTGTAAGACAGATTCTTCCAACAGCAATCCTTAGTCTTGTTCTCTTCCAACGACCCCTACATAGGACTTAAGCAAACCTTGCACCACATGGGGACATCAAGAAAACTGCAACAGCAGGCTCCTAGATATCCAGGTACACCTGCTTTTCCTCATGGAGACACAAGAGTTGGGGTGGACAGACTGCTCTCAGGTCTACAGCTCTCCTCTCTTTTACATTGACCTCTTCATCCTCTTTTGCTTTTAGACGCACACATCTGTACCTATGAAGGGTAGATGTTGTGTCTACATGCATGTATACGTCTATACATGTGTTTGTACATTGTGTACACGGCACCACATTAACTTAAATGAGGGCTCATCAATTAAAAAAATAAGCCCAAACAATTCTGAAGTTCGTATGACTTGAGTAAATCTTTTGAAAATGACTATTACATATGAAAATATCACTTCATAAATATAACAGGAAGGCCCATGGACCTGTATGACGTAGCCTACAAACCAGCCCTACTCAAAGGTGATATTATTCATTATTGCCAAGGCCTTATAAAGCTTCTCACTAAAATTCTAAATTGATTAAAGATACTTAAAAATGAGCTCCCGGAAAATGCAGATGTCAATGATCATGACTGTCAACCTAGAAATTTTGTTTAACTAGAAAAGACATTAAATAAAAGTTTCCCTCCTGCCCCATTGGAACTAACCACATCAGGTATTATTAGCCAATCCCTGTGCTATTAAATTGAAGGGCAATGTCTCTATATTTGGTCACTCCTCTATTTATATATAGTTCTGAAGAAAGCCAACACTGGATTAGGTTCCTCAAAATTTTCTCTAGGCATGATCACCAATCCATTTTAAATGGACATTCTATTTGGGGAAAAATGATAATTATTTGCCTGGCCATGAAGAAGATAGCTACATGCACTTCATTAGGAGAATGCTTTTGTCTGATTGGGTGAAACTTGTCTGTTTGTCTTTAAAATGTTTTAATAAACTGTTTATTTCTGAGCATATGGTTTTATTTAGCTTATGAGAGAAGGCTAAAAAATACAAAACAAAAAACTTCCTACCACACTCTAAATATAAATCAACATTTGCAAGTCAAATGCATTCTTGAATAAATTACTCAAAACCAACACACACACACACACACACAACACAAACACATGCATAAAAATAAAACCAAGAAGTCTTGATGGCGTTAACCAAGGTCTCCAATGAGGGAGCTGATGAAAATTGCTGATGAAACTGCTGACTCCCCCACAGTTGAACAAAAAGCTATTTACATACTGGCTGAGGTAGTACTAGGCAAGTACGTTGCTTTAGATTATATATTAGCTGAGCAAGGAGGTGTGTGTGTGGTGGCAAAGACCTCTTGTCGTGTATACGTAAATACTTCCCATGATGTAGAAACTCATCCAGGAAAAATTAGAAAAAAAGCCACTTGGTTACAAGAAGTCTTGAAAGAATAAGTTGGATTAGTTGCCTTCCTAATGAAACAGGGTTTTGTTGTTGTTCTGGCATACAAATTCTTTTTATAATCCTTATATGCATTATATTTCTACTATTCCAACTATTAATACTCTGTGTCTCTCATTGTTTTTCTTCTCCCAAGAAAATTAAGATCATGGTATTCTGAAGACTGGAGATGATAAAACACGTGACAGGAGCTATATAAATCAGTGACCTGACAGAAGTCTCACTTTTGCCACTCTGTGATGCCACTCCAATTTGGTTTGGGGCATTCATAAAATTCCTCACTGAGACATGTTCTCTTTCCCCACCACCTGACATAGGAGAGCACTACCTGGGAATAAGCTCTTTCAGTGGTGAGGGACACCCTGACACTTGGGCTTTAATCATCAATGCTTTCAAAAAGAAGAATTTGGATCAAAAGAAGGAAATGAGAAAGAAAAGAAACTTTTTAATTTGAGGAATGCAAACCTCCTCTAAATTATTAGGCCCAGAGAGTCAAAAGAATAAGTCAACAGTCATGTCAAACACCATCCCTTGTCTAAGTAATAGTCTCTTGAAGCTCCTTACTATGTAGATTCTAGACTTGCTGACACAAGTAGCTATAAATTAACAGTGCTGCACCCTGGACACTATAACTTATACCCTATAGTTAAATGATGCACAGCCAATCACTAATCAATCTTTGGGTAAACCAATGAGAATTCTTCACAACCAACTTTGTATTGGCCCAATCCTTCTCTCCTTTTTGCCTTTAAAAACGTTCTTGTAATAAATACCAAATGTAGCCCACATTCAGGGTTACTTGTGTCTGAGTCCTCTGGCAGCTGCCCTCAACTTAGCTCAAAAAACCTCAACGTAGCTCAAGTAAACAGTTTAAAATTATATTTTGTGCTTTAGTTTCGTCATGTTAACTAATTTATAAAGTGACAGCACTTGAGAACAAAACCAAGAATGACATTATCAGCAACATCAAAAAATAAACTTAAAACAATTCAAGTCCCAAAATCATTGGAATGGGTGAGTAAATTTGGTGACCCACAGATTCAACAGCAGCATGTGTGCCATAGAATGAGGCACAGAAACCATAAAAAAAAACTTCTCACCATGTTAATGGCATATTAATAGTAACATTAAGATACTGAAAACTCAAAAGCGGCAAAACTGAGGTAAACACTGCTTTATGATAAATAGAGGGTTAAGCTACAAAGAACATAAAAAAGAATCAGGAGTGTGGTCACTTCTAGGGAGACACACTTCAGTTGCCCAATGCTTATTTATTCACCTGGATGGTGAGTCCTTGTGGGATTATATTATTTCATAAACTCAGCATAAAACAAACTTACTTCAAAAATAATCTTTTCTTCTTCAGGCCATATCAGTCAATGTACTCATATTTTCAACAACAACAACAAAAACCTAAAAATCTTAAACTCAAATCATGGAATAACATTCTTAAATACTTGGGAAAACAGGAATTATATGGCAGAAAGATTTTTATAAAATGCTTCTTCCTTGGTTTGTGTGAACAGGCTGGGAAACCTGCAGTGGAGGCTCCCCAGGAAGAACTACCTGGGCCTTCAGTGACCTCCTGTGGCAGGCTCAAGACTGGTTTTAGCTTGGAGTCACTGGGCTAAGGCCTCTGCTTTTTGGTCAGGGTTACTTACATAATTGTATATGAGAAAATGCACAGTGTTTAAAGCCAGCAAAATCACTGAAACTCAGTGTTTATGTTTATAGGATGGAAAGGAAATTCTGAGGGGAAAAACTAAACCGTAAGTGTTTTTCCTCTGATCTCACACCACAACAATCAACACAGAAGATTTCTGTGACTAAAATGAGGGGACTTCTCCCTATCAACAAGCAAGCAATCAATTTAGCAGGAGACACCAGCTGCATCCTCAAACCCAGTTCAATTCCAACATTGTCTACCAGGAGAGGGGGGATGGGGTACAGAGTGTTCATGCCCTTGTTAGACTCAGCACCTTCCAGGAACCTTCTTGTGTTGAGCTATCTGGAAACTCCCCAAAACACACCCTTTTTGGGTTTTATTGAAGCTTCATTTCATTCACATAATTAATTAAACCATAGGTCACTGGTAATCAACTTAACCTTAAGCCCCTCTCTCCTCCCTAGATTTTGTGGGTGGGACTGAAAATTCCATTCCTCTGGGACTGTGGCTGGTTCCCTTGGCAACCAGCCTCCCATGCAGTGGTTTCTAGGAGCTTTCCAAAAATCCCCTTATTAACATAAGCTCTAGTGTTTTAAAGGGCTTGTTGTAAGTAACAAAAGACTATTTTTTACCTATATTGGTCAAAAGCTACCTCAGAAACCAAGGACAAAAGACCAAATAATCTAACAAAAGATATTATCATTGCTCTAGTCACTTAGGAAATTACAAGTCCTACAGGAACTGAGCCAGAAATGATGGGGAAAAAAATGAAATATATCTATCATGATATCAGAAAAACTGTGAGGCACTAAAATGTCACACCTCAACAGGAAAAGCAAAAGTATCTATCCCTTTTAGATAATAAACAGGCCATTTAATTATGATTTACTTGATAACAAATCATCAAGGAAACACATTTAGGCGTTGCCAAATCCTATCTCATAGGAGTTATCATTAAACTCCAACATTCAGTTATCAGGATACAAAACAGAGTTTTCCACTGCCAGAAATTCTCCACCCTGCAACAACAAGAGGAATGGATGAATCTTTCTCATTCTCCAATGTTTCCACCACACTTTCTTGTGGAAATGTTTTCATTTTCCTGCAACCAAAATGGAAGAGAGATTTTTCCTATTTCCTTTCCCAGGTATCATTCCCAAAGTTAAGCCCTGGAATTCCCTTTTAAATCACCTCCAAATAAAAAACAGACCTGACTATACTCACTCTGGGAAGAAAAATGGTAAATAAGAATTTTTAACAAATGGAATATATGACCAGATTTTTTGCTGAGATCTACATTTTTCATGCACCTTTGAAAATGTTTTCTTATAGAGCACCTTTCAAGCTCTACTGCTAAAATTCATTTTACAGTTAAACAAAAACTAAAGTTTAAATAAGTAAACAAATCATTTCAAGATGACAAATCCAGGCAGGGGCAGTGCTAACAGAAAGGCAGACATGCGTGATCCAAGTGTTCAATCAGGCCATGCTTTCACTTGGGATATGTGCCCACCCCCATCCTGCTCATGCAAGTACTGGATGACCCCTATCCCAGGAGACACTGCAGTGTTCCCCACCCCCGGCCATGTGCTGGAAATGCATTTTGCTTTGTAGGCTCTTGCACCAACTCTCTGGGTTGTGGTTTCCTTACCGTTTCACAAGTGTGAAAAAGACCTGCCACAGGCACTAGCACCAACTCACTGGGGTGTGTCTTTCTTAGCCCTTAACAAGTGTGAGAAAATCCAGACAGCAGGAATTTCTGTCTTTTTTCCTTAATACCAGCATCCAATTGGCATGTCTTCAAGAAATGAAAACTGGGGTTGGGGGAAGAAAATCTTAATGTCTCAAGAAGTTAGCTTTTTACATGAAGCGTATACCGGGAGATTCCTCTCATCCCCAAGGCATCCTGCTGCTCCCCAGACAGGCTCCAGCCCCAGACCTCAGGCTGTCCTCTGGGAGGAGATGACCCAGGGGCTGATATTCATAGACTATGGAAGAGGCAGGCCACTGTGGGCATTCTGGGCCATCCCCAGACAGTTGCAAAACCCAAGACAAAGAAAAGACAAGAGGGTGGCTGAGGACACATCACCCTATAAAATTTTTAAAGAGAAATGTCAACTCAAAGACATTCTGGAAAGATGTCTGTGCTTAGGGAGGATAAAAGGAGGAAAGGCACAAAGAATTGTTAAAGCAGAGTGTCAAGTGAATGTTCTCTGATTTCCTCATGTGAAATGTTCAGATACACAAATATTTTAAAAAGAGCCACCCACTGCTCTGTGAAAAATGGTGAACAATTTAAATACTCTGTCTAATTGAAAATTACAATAAAGGACAAGTAGTGGGTAATGTTGTGAATTGGTAAGTGGAAGTTGACATTTGGGAATGTGGAGGGAAAACCAGAAATTCAGGATTTTATTGCAAGCCCTAGGAGAGTGATGCCAGGGGAACAGGGTGATGGATTTGAGATTCTGCTTGTTATCCATTTAGAAAATGCAGGGAGAAGCAAGCTCTTCTGCGGAGTGTTAAAATAACTAAATAGCTGGCAATCAGACAACTGACTCTTGTCTCATGGGTTCCTACCTAAGGATACGAAAATCCAACGAAAATGCATTTTTTTTTTGTAAGTTACTAACTTAGAAACAAAATTTAGGCTTAACCAAGTACAAACTACCAATTAACCTCAGACTACATAACCAGAAGACAGCCACCTGGATAGTCCAAATAAGGAAACTACGTAATTGTCACCAAACAACTACTGAATTTGGTTTGCCTCCTCATGCGCCTCAGAACAGTTTTTCCTTCAAGCCCCTCCCCTGGACCCCCAAACACAAACCATGCCTGGGGGCTTCCTGACTCATAAATCGCTGTTTGCTCCAATAAAATTTTTAACGTTTTAAATGTGCCTCATTTAAGTTTTAACAGGAGAAAGAACCTGGGACCCCGCGCGCCGAGTCAGGTTTCTCCGCCGAGGACCGTCCCGTCGTCTGCACAACCGGGGGAGACGGGGCCGCGGGCGCGGAGCTGCCCACAGACGGCTTCCGGCCGGGCCAAGCCACGTGCGGACGGAGCGGGACGCCGCGGACAGCGCCGGGTCCTGACCCACAGCCTGCGCCCAGAGGGGCCGAGGGCCGAGCTGCACCCGCGGGGACTCGGTCCGCACACTCTGGCGCTGACGCGGGGGGCCCGGGACCCGCCGCCGCCGGTTCCAGCCGGGTCCACGCCCCCAGGACGACCAGCCGCCCACACTCACCATTTCCCGGCGTCCGTGTCGCCCCGGCGTCCTCCTCACAGATATCCCCCTTCCTGCAGCCCACAGGGCGGCACAGGCACCTGCGCCTTCCAGGGCAACGGACAAACGGCGACGCACACGATGGCGGCTCGGCGGGCTGACGCCCCAGACAAAGGCCGTGCCACATCGTGGCTCCGCCCCTTCCTCTTCCGCTGCGAGCCTGATTGGCCAGTTCCCAGCCCAGCGCCCCTGATTGCATAGAACGCCTGGCCCTGCCCCTTACCCCTCTGAGTGACAGGTGACGGGATCCCACATATTCAAAGCTGCAAGCCGGGGTTTCCTCTTCCGGGGGGGACCTGGCACTGCCTGGAGGCCATTCGCATCTAACCTTGTATGTCATGTTATATCCGTTATGAGTAATATATATGATATTCAGAATTGGAAACTATCATAATAAATATTTTACAATTTCAGGTTGAGGATCGGGCATGGTGGCTGGTGCCCGTAATCCTAGCCTTTGGGGAGGCCAAGGCAGGAGGATCGCTTGAGGACAGGTGTTTGAGACCATCCTGGGCAACGTAGCAAGGCCCCACCTCTACCAAAAAAAAAAAAAAAAAAATTAGCTGCGTGGTGGTGAGTGCCTATTGTAGGGTCAGCTACTCCAGAGGCTGAGACAGGAGGATTCCTTGGACTCAGGAGTTGGAGGCTGCAGTGACCTATGATCAAGCCACTGCACTCCAGTCTGGGCAACAGAGACCCTGGTTTAACCAATCAATGAATCAATCAATCACTATCAGACTTTATAACGTTCATGGCCTCTGGTCTTTTGAAGTTTTGAAAAGGGAGACAGTCCTCTCAGGCAGCAACACCTGCTAGAACTAAAGTAGGAGCCACATCTCTTATTTTAAATTTTCTGGTAGCAACGTAAAAGAAAGAAAAAGGAACATGTAAATTAATTGTAATTAATTTATTTAACCCAATATATCCAAAATATTACCTTTCAATATGTGATATTCATATACTGATATATCATATAAAGTTTTCCATAATCTTCTCAAAGCAACTTTGTATTTTAAGCTTCCAGAACATTCTAATTAAGACAGCACATTTGGATACATATGCCTAATTTTCCCACTTTTATTTATATTAAGTTGATCAGTGGGTTCGGGAATGTCTGCCTGTTTCTTTCATATAATTGCTTATCATTTATTGATTAGTATTTTCCTAATTTCACTTATTTCACTGAGGGTTGCAAAATAGCAGTTTTCTAATTCTGTTATATCCTCTGCATGTAGTATTTCTCATTCTTCTCTTAAGAACTGCATTTTCTCATGAGCTCTTCATTACACTCAAATCTAACGTATCAGGAAAGGAAGGAGAAAAGCTTGATTTTTTTCTTTCATCCATTGTCATAACAATGATGATGTGGCCCCAGCAAGGAAAGAAAACAATTAAATAATATATTCCAAATATTATTTTTTCTGTATTTGATAGGATTCCATACCCTGCAGTCTATATCTATTTTTGAGTTCAAACAGTCCCATCCTAGGTCATTGAGGGACCCTTCACACTGCCTCCTGTGTCCTTGTGCTATGAGACCATATGTTTTGAGAGCTTTCTTATTTTCTGTAACAAACACACATGTGTGCTTCCCTTTGTCTGTTATATAATTTGCAAATAGGTGTCCCATTTGGCATTTTCCTGTTTATTTGACTTGTGGTGCTTCTTACTATGCACCATTTCCTGGTTTTATATTGTGTGCTTTACCAATCTTTCCTTTTATTAACATTTGTTTATTGGCGTCACAGGCCAGATTTGTTCTCACAGCTTGTAGAAATATTTACCAATGGTTTCCTCTACTATTTGTATGTTTTCCATTTGTTACCATTTATAATTCTCCTTTATTTGTCCTTTATCTTACTCTAGCACATGAAGAATAAATCCATTCTCATCTTTTTTATAGCAATATTCAGTTCTCAAAGAGAAAGTATTGATAAAGTCTCCTCCTCTGTAGGTTTTATTGTGTAACTTCTTTTATGCATTTTAGCGGATTTCTGAATTTTCTGTTGTCGCAGTCTACTTACCTATTTTTGCTTCACACCACACTGCTTTAATTATAGAATTTTTAGTGTGTTTTAATGTCAGATAAGACCAGAAAACTTCATTGTGTGTGTTTTTTTTTTTTAGGGATTTTGCCTATTCCTATATGTTTGTTTTTCCATGTGCACTTTGCAAAATCATTGCTAGCTTGAAAGAAAATGACAGATTCAATTATGAGATTAAATATAATATTGAAGTTATATTATTAAGTTTTTCTATCCAAGAACAATATGTAACTTTTCATTTGTTTAAGTCTTCAATCATATATTTCAGAAGTGCTTTATTATTTTGCTCATATGATTCACACTTTTTCATTATATTTTCCTAGGCCATTTTGTTTTACTTTTAAAAATTTAATTATGCTATAATTTTTTATTGTATCTTCTCATAATTTATTCATAAATGATTGTGAATTATACATAGAAAGGCTACTGTTTTGTGTATCAGTGTTATATTGTGTTTGTCTACTGAACTACTTTTTGTATTAGATTTTTTTTTTACTAATTACTTTGTGTTTCCAGATATATAGTCATATCATCTGCAAAATAAGACTTACATATTTGTTTTTATTTATTCTGCCATCTCCAAAGGCCCTGGATAAAGCTCAATACAAATTTAATGATTATGTAAGTAATATTGTGCTTTTTAGTATTGTTTCTGAAAATGGTAAGAATGTCCCTCCTGTTTTCTGTGAGTATGAAAAAGACCATTTTGTCCCATTTGAAAATATCTATTAATTCCTAATTTTGATGAATTTAAATTATCTAATGCATGTTAATTCTATAAACAGACATTTTTGCACCTATGAACATAATGATGTGACTACTCTATATCTCTCTTTGAAAATAATAAGACTTATAATTGAATTTCTTAATATTGAATTAATTACTGTAGAATTCAAAGTATAAACTGCATTCTGGCATTATATATTGTTTTCAATATTCAATTAGGATTTCTTTTTTAGTATTATGTCTTACATATTTCTACATAAAGACAGAGATGAGATTTTTCTGTAACAGTCCATTTTGAGCACATTTGGAAGTTTTTGATACCAATGTTCCATTTGATTTCCATAATTAATTTGGAAGTAGTACTTCCATTGTAATGTTGTTAAATGGAGTTAAAAGCACTGATTTTTGTGATATTTAAAATGACTGTAGAATCCCCTGATAAACTACTTGATCCTGGATCTGTATTTGTGAGAGCCTCGTTTTGTAACCTTTTCTGCTCCTATGAATATTATATTGTTTAGACTTCCTATTTAAACAGGGGCCTGTATTGGTAAAGAATATTGTTCTAGAAAATTTCCATATCCTCTTGTTTTCCAAATCAATTTGCATTGAGTTGTGCTAATTATTTTTTAATGATTAGTATAAGTTTATATTTTGTTCAGTCTTCCACCACTAAATCATTGATGCATCCTTGTTAGTTTCTTTGTGTCATCACATTATTCGTCCCACAACTTAAATAAAGGGGCATCTCAGGAACCCAAGACTTAACTAAGTGTTAAATTTTGAGTAAAAGGCCTTCTCCAGGATGCACACAGTCCAGTGCACAACACATGCTTCACTGCCAGGCCCTCTCGTGTTGGAACCCCAGCATTTCCTGCTCTCTTCCACGTGACACCCTGTCTGCCTCCAAGGGTCATGAAAAGGAAGAGCCTCTTCCAAACACTCCAGTGGTGTCCTGGGAGATGCTGATAAAGAACCTGCAATTATTTGAGGGATTCATGACAAAGACAGAGTTTTTCAGAAATAGTCTCAGCTCCACTAGTGTGCACTGTCACTGCCAGTATAGATGAAGTGATGACTGCAGTTCTGTGGGGAGGGGAGGTCACAGAATGGCAAGAGTCTGTCTCAGGGTTCTCCTGCCTCCCTTCCACACACACACTGACTGCCAAAACTGTCACACTGAGACCACAACCCTGAAATCAGGAAGGAGCCAGGTGAGTACTTTAGATTTCAGCCTGAGAGGCAGAGTCTGCAAGGGAAGGAGGCTCATCAGGAGTCTGGGTGAATGCTTGTGTCTGGAAAAGGGATCACCGCAGATCTCAAACTGGTCCACTGCCAGATACACTCAGGATGGAAAAATCATTCCTGAGGCAAGGGCTGCCCTTTGGAAATAGGCAGGAGGCCCGAGGCCCTACACTGATCCCCATCTTTTCCTAATATAATTTTATCCATAGTGATGGCAGTTAATGTTTATCTTGGTAAATTTAAGCTGACACTGAAATGCTCCTGATTGTCATTCTGAAATTAATCTTCTTAATTCAGAGACACCATTTTCAGGAAAATAAAAATGTTAGGTATAAAATCTCCATACAAGTGATGATAATTAAATGGAACTAGAATACAATATGCTGTACTGTAACCATGTGTCTCATTGGCAGTGACTAGAATGTATCTTTTCACTAATGCTGGATGCATTATGTGCTTAATAGTGACAGTGCCTGTTTGGGCAAGAAAACCCCTTATTGTCTGTTGGTTAGGCTGAAATTATTTTTCCTGTTGAAATAATGGAAGGCACATTAAAGGAAAAATTACATCATGATTTTGGGTTTCAGAAAACAGAGAAAAAAATGTCAAGGCCTTGAACAGTTTCTGCTTTAAAAGTGTTGCAATGACCTCTAGTCTCACTACAATTTGTTCCAATAGTAATTCAATGAACTAATTTTCATACCTTTTGGATGCACTATTATGTATTTATCTTACATTGGAGTACAATTCAATAATGATTACATTGTCATTAACTTTTATTCCATTTGTTGTTAATCAAAATATGATCACAATCACTAATAATTTAGTCTGAACCCTGTGGTGTTTTATCTCTTATGCATGTGTCTATTCCCATAGCTTAGCTCACAGCAGTATTCTGCAATGATATTGGTGGTTAGCGCCATTGTAATCTCATTGCTGGGTCAAGGGAACATACATAACTTTGCTAGTATTGTAGTCTGTGAAAGAATTATTTCTTGAGAGCCAATCTGGGTTTAAATTCTGATCCATACAACTCACTAGGGTGGGAGTTAAATGAGTATTTTGCCCTGTCTTTGCCTAAGGTTCCTCATTAGTCATGAGAATAACATCTATAGTTGTGTGGAATTGAATATTCAGTTAGCAGTTGCATGTAAAGCTATAATAATAATGACTCTGAGTGCTGGATAAAGGATAATAAATATGCAAATATAATCAATCACTTCCTAAAGCCAATAATGAGTGTTTCTGAGTGTGAACAAATTCTATTGTTGAGAAAATTGAACTTTAGTAGCCTTGAACTAACACCACAGTCATGTGTTTCTGCAGGATCCTCTGGCTCTGCAGGGGATATGAACATCAGTACAACAATAGGGCAGAATGGTCTCCAGGGATTTGGTAATAGGGATTATCTCCTTACAGCAGGAGATATCTCCTTGAAATCCTGGTGAATTGTTTTCTTATTTATAATTATATCTACCTTTATTTCACTAGATACAGGTTAAGGTCCACAGATACCATCATCAAGCACGTGAAATTAACCAACACTTTGGTCATTCTCTCTAAAGGAGTCCCCCAGACAATGGCAGTGTTAGAGATGAAATATCATTCAGTAATTTTGGATGTAAACTTATGTCTTATCTTCACACAGTAACCAGAGGTATGTCCTATGGCACCCCCTGCCTTTTGGGTGTTTTCCAGGCCAAAATGATCTGCCCCTGGAACTCCAGGTGGACAGAGCTTAAAGTGAAATCTCACAAGTACATTGGCCAATCCAACCTCTAGTGCTGAATCTTGCAAATCCTTTTCAATAAATATTTTCATATGTATGTTTTTGAAAAATGGAACAGTAACAACACCAAAAAGCAAAAGGATCTGAATATTGTTCTTGTGCACCTCATAATAAAGTGACATCCTCATTTCTTATAAGATTTTTTAGCCTTTCCTAGTATTTTGTGTTTTGGACTTAGGATCTGGGCCAGTGGTTCTGTGGTTTTCATCCTGTACCGACACAAACAGAGGGTTCAATGCGTTTGTAGGACCAATGTGTTCCCAAGATGCCCTCCTGCGGCCAGAGCCACCCAACGAATCTTTATCCTGTTGTGTACCTTTGTAGCTTTTCTCACCCTCTCCTCCTTAAAATTTATGTGATGCTTTTTAATGATCAGGTAATGGCTGGTGAACTTCACTCTGCTGATTTATTCATGTTTCCCAACTGTTGGCCCCCTTGTTCTCAAGGGCCAAGAGAAGCACATATCCAGACACTTCTCTGTGTTCTGCAGACTGAAGGTCCAGTGCCCTAATCTGGTAATGGAGCAGTAGAAGTTACTTTTTTTCACAATGTGCAGTTACTTTTTATTTTTTTCTAGCAGCTTCTTGAGGTATAACTCACATATTATAAAATTTTACCTATTGAAGTCTACTATTCATTTCTTTAGTGTATTTACAGAGCTGTGAAAACATCCCCACTATCTTGTTTCAGAATATTTTACCTAAAAAATAAACTCACACCCAGTGGCAGTCACTCCACATCTGTCCCCCGCCCCGGCTTTAGGCAACCACTGATCTACTTTCTGTCTCTACAGTGTTGCTTATTCTGGATATTTCATATCAACAGAGTCATATAGTATGTGCTGTTATGTCTCTGGCTTCTTTCATGTTGCATAATTTTTCAAGATTCATCTATATTTCTGCATGTATACATACTTCATTCTTTTTCCATGTGGAGTAATATTCCATTACAAGGTATATATTTTTTAAAATATGTGTATGGACATTGGGTAGTTTCTTCTTTTTGTCTATTGGGAATAATGCTTCTGTGAACTTTCAAGTACAAATTATTCTGCACATATGTTTTATTGCTCATCTGAGCTCTGAGTCAAATCAAACATCCACAGAACCCTGGGGATGGAGATTTTCCAAGTAGCTGTTAGTTTGGACCAAATATTGACTGCCCTTTAGTGATATTATGTTTGTGTAACAGCCTTATCGTGACATTACTGACACATAAAAACTGTATATATTTAAGTTACACAACTTGATGTATTGATTCACATTGTGAAATGATCACCACCATTCATAATTAACATGTATATCACCTCTACATAGTTACCACTTCTTTGTGTGAGTTAAAAAAATTTAAGATCACATCTGGTATTATCCTGGTTGGAGCTAGAGCCCATTCTTCGAAGCGAAGTGTCACAGGATTGGAGAAACAAGCACCACTGGTACTCACCATCAAACTGGCACTAACTGATGAACACTTACATCACACGGGGCAATAACATTCATCTGAGGGCGGGCGGGCGGGAGGGGGGTGGAGGGGCTGGGACAACTCTCACTGAATGGATGTGGGGAGCACAGTTTGGGAGACGACCACGATGGTGGCTCTGACACGGGCAGAACAGGGGCAATGCGTATGGCCAAAGTGTTGTGCCCCCAGAATATTCTGAAATAAAAAAAAAAAAATTTAAGATCTACCTTTTAGCAGATGTCAAGTACGCGATGCAGTGTCATCAACTACCACCCCCATCGTGTACACTAGATCACAGAGTTTATTCATCTTGCATAGCCGAAACGAAATTAAATAAAATCTGACGGCAGTCGCGCTCCCTGAGTGACCTTCCCCGCCTGCCCGCGGCCGTGACCTCTGACCGCCTGCAGGCCGGGGCCGGCGACATCCCGTCCGGGAGGTGGGCGGGGAGGGCAGGACGGGGACAGCAGGCCCCAGGGCGCGCGCCACAGGCTGCGGGTGCTGCACCGGCCCCCGCTCCGCGCCCAAGAGCACGTTGGAGGAGCGGCCCTGACTGCAGGCAGGCGGCTGGGCCTCCAGTCCAGTGGGTCTAAAGTGGTTGCAAGAACAGCAAGGAGGAGGCCTGCTCCAGAAGCAGAAGGTGAGGTCGGCCCTGAGATAGTGGAGAACAGGACAGCTCAGGATCCCCTGACTCCTGCGTGCTCGTTTGCGTCTCCACTGCCAGCCGCCGCCTCGCCTCATTCCAGCCCGACCACACCGCCTGATGCAGCCCCGAATGGCCATCCCCACGGCAGCCCCGACCTCAGCAGCAGACAACGCAGGGGCAGTCGTGCCTTGAAGATGCCAGCCAGCTTCCCTGCACTACCAGGAGGGACAGCCACAGTCCGCCCTCTCTCTCGTCTGTGAACCACAGCAGGCGGGTCCCCGGACAGGTGGGGGACCAGGAGGACTGGAGTCCGTGTGCTCTGTCAGCCTCCCCAATGCCTCTTTGGCCGCCAGTGTCCCCCAGTGCTGCACCCTCTGCCACGACACCTACTTTGTGCAGTGCCCATCCCTTCCCACAAGTTCTGGATCCCTTGCTCCAGACAAGGCAACAAATAGCAGGGAGCTAGGGGAGAGGTCTATTGTCCCAGTGGGGAAAAAATGTCCTCTTGTGGGGACAATGTCCAATGTCCCCTGGGCTGTTACGCAGCAGGAAATTGCACCCATCCTTGTTGGAGATGTGAAACTGAAAAAAGAGAGACTTATGTGTTTCTGGTTTCAGAAAAAAACGATTACCCTTAATTAAAATTGCTTGAATTGTGTATGTATCTCCATATATATGTATATATCCATGACAAGGGAAATGTAGACTTCAGAAACATGGCTAATTTTTACTTTTTTGAGTACATTATATTTCTACATTTTGACAATAAAAGATATGGATGTATAAAGGCATATCTTTGTGCTTTATTTATCCTGGAGGCAGTTACCATTCTATGTAGGCTGTGACTTGAGCTGCTTTGTTACAGCACTTGTCAAATCAGAAATACTTCTTGCCTATATTTTTATTCAAAGAAAAAAAAAAACCAAATACATTTTCTGACATTGTAAGATTGCTTTACTGCCTATTATTCCTTACCGCTGACCACCTTCTCAGGCCAGAGGCCAATTGGTGGAGGACAGGAAATGAGGGAAAGGGGCACAGTGCCAGGTTTACCCGGAAACGTTGTCCTCTTGGAGGAATAGAAAAAGAGATTTTGAATCTATTTTGTTCTTAAAGTTCAATTCTTGTTATATTCATGACTGTCTAAGAGGGAGATTTCTGAGACTGTGTGGTCTTTTGAGGGGTATTTTTTAAACATAAAGTTGACCCTGTCCACATGATTTGTTGCAAGATTGCAATGCTGCATGCTAGTTAGTTAAATAAGTCACAATCCCAGTGATGGAAGGTGGTTATGACAGATCGTGGTGTGGACAAGATGGCACTGCCATGCTCTGCAGATCCACTTCATCTTTCACCCTAGAGCTCTGTTTGTTGTTGCTGGTGTTGTTTCATTTGAAAAAGTTGCAAATTACAGTCCAGATGAACTTGGAGATTCTTGGAGTGGTTGAAAACTTTCCAAATTTCAAAATGATGAAATAAAAAAAATACTACAAACCAAGAATACTTGATCTGGGAAAACTTTACTTCAAAAATAAGGATTTCCAAGATAAACAAAAGCTGAGGGTGCTCATCACCACTACAACAGCCCTACAAGAAATTCTGAAGGGAGTCTATTATGCTAAAAAATGAAATGATGCCAGACAGCATCATAAAACCATATGGAAACTTGAAGCTCTGTGTTAAAAGTAAATATATACACACAATTAAAATTCTCTATCAAAATGACGGTGCATAAGCCCCCCCAAAATTCTGCTATAGAATCTAAAAAACAAAAACATACATTTGCATAAAATCTTTTAATAGATACACAATATAAAAATTTATCATTTGTGACTTTAATAACAATGTGGGGATGTAATGATGTAATTCTCATATTGAATTAAAGTAAAGTTGTTACGTGATTAAAATATATTGTTACAACTTTAAGATGTCTTACGTACTCTCCATTTTTCAAGGTGATCACAAAGAAAACACCTATAAAAGATACGCAAAAGGAAATGTGAAAGGAGCTAAGACAGGTCACTACAAAGTCAATAAGACAAAAATGAAGGCATTTGGAGGAAATGTGGGACAACACAAGAAACACAGAAAAAATAAACAGAATAGTAATAGTAACTTCACTTCTTTCAGGAAGTAATTTAAATATAAGCAGATCAAACTCTTTAATGAAAAGAAACAAAATAGCTCCATGGACTAAGAACAAAGAAGATCTTGCAATATGCTGTCTCTAAGAAAGCCACTTTAGCTCTAAAGATTAAAACAGACTGAAAGTAACAAGATGAAAAACATATATTCCATGCAAATAACAACTATATTGGGGCGAGGTGGCCATAATTATATTAGATAAATACACTCTGAATTAAAAACTTTCACAAAAACTGATGGTTTATAATGGTAAAATGGGTCCATTTAGCAGACACCTGTAACAGTTATAAATATAAACAAACATATATATGTACATGTGTATATGTATATAGACTACAACATCAAGGCTCCTGAGAATATCAAGCAAATATTGACAGAACAAAAAGCAAGAAATAGCAACACAATAATTGTAGAATTTAAGACTTCAATTTTAATAATAAATAGAAAAATGAGATAGAAAATCATAAGAAAACCAAAAACTTGAACAATACTATAGACTAATTAGATTGAACAGACATATACAGAACTCTCCAGTCAAAAGCAGTAGAGTGCACAATATTCTCAATTGAACATGGTACATTCTGTTAGGACACATTGCAAGTCTTATAAAATTTAAGGAGACTGAAATCATACAATGTATATTTTCTAGCCAAAATGGAATGAAACTAGAAATGCAAAACTACCTGAAAATTAAATACACTCTTGAACATATTCTTGCACAAGGGTCAGGTGATTTAATATTAAGATATGAACACTGCCCACAGTAATGTACAAATTCAGTGTAATCTCTATCAAAATCCCAATTCAGCTTTTTCTTTGAGAAATATTAAAAAATTCTAAAATTTGTTTAGAAATTATGACTAGCCAAATACCCTTAAAAAAGAACAACAAAGAGGCATTGCCCTTTATGATATCAAGACATATTAAAAAGATACACAAATAAAAACAATGTCATACTGGCACGAAGACATATAAATAGATGATGGAAAAGAATAGAAAGCCCAGGAAAAAACCCTTGTACATATGATCAAATGATCTTTCACAAGGTTGTTGTGACCACACAATGGAGAAAAAAAGAGTCTCCTAAATAAATCATGTTGAACAATTGGATATCTACATGGAAAAAATAAAGTTGGATCCTTCCTCTGCACCATATACCATAAATATTTTAAATGGGATAAGTAATTAAACATAAGAAATATAACTAACAAAATTGAGAATATACAAAAAAGATCATGACATTGGTCTTAGCACTGGCTTATTGGATATGACATCAAATGCATAAGCAACATAAATGCCTGAGATGCTGGGCACCCCAATTACCCAGATTTGATTAGTTCACATTGTATGCCTGTATCAAAACATCACATGTACCCTATAAAGACGTACAACTACTATGCATCCATAATAATTAAAAATTAAAAAGTGGTAAAAAGACACATAAGCAACAAAGAAAACAGAAAAATGGGACTACAGCAAATTTCAAATTTTCTGCACACCAAAGGAAACATTTAGTGGAGTGAAATGCCACCAATAAAATAGGAGAAAATATTTGCAAATTATATATTTGATAGTAGTATCCAAAATGTATTAACAGTTCCTGAAACTCAACAACAAAAACTAAATAACTTGATTTAAAAATGGAGAAAGGCACTATCAAATTGGTACTAACTGATCAACATTTACATCACACAGGGCAATAATATTCATTGGGGGCCGGCAGGCGGGAGGCGGGAGGAGGGGATGGGAAAACTCTCACTGAATGGATGCGGGGAGCACAGTTTGGGGGATGACCACGATTGTAGCTCTGACACGGGCAGTGCATGGGCAATACATATAGCCAAAGTGTTGTGCCCCCAGAATATTCTGAAATAAAAATAAATAAATTAATTAATTAATTAATTTTAAAAAATGGAGAAAGGATTGAACTGACATTTCTCCGAAGAATATATACAGATGGTCAACAAGCAGTTGAAAAGATGATCAAAATTAATTTTTGGATAAATCCAAAGCAAAATCACAATGAGATATCACCTCAAATGCATTAGATGGCTACTATAAAAAAAAAATCCGTCAAGGATGTGGAGAAATTGGAAGCCTGGTGACTGTTGGTGGAAAAAATGATGCAGCCACTAAGAAAAGTAGTTTAGAGGTTCATCATGAAATTAAAAATAGAATTCTCATATGATCCAGCAATTCCACTGCTGGGTATATATCCCAAATATGCAATGTAAGACCTAGAAGAGATATTTGCACACTCATATTTTTGCAGCATTAGTCACAAAAGGTAAAAGGTGGAAGCAATCCAGACATCTATTGAGTGAGGAACAGTTAAAGAACATGTGGCATATACATCCAAGGAAATATCATTCTGCCTTAAAAAAGCATATCTTGTCACATTGTATGATGAGAATAAACCTTGAGAATATTGTGTTAACTGAAATAAGCTGGTAACAAAGTGATGGATAGTGTATAATTTCACTAACATAAGGTATCTTAAGAAGCCAAACTCTTAGAAAAAGAAAGAAGAATGGTGTTTGTCCAGGGCTGCTGGTGAGAGGGCAAAATGGGGAGTTTTACTTAATGAGTACTGAGTTTTATTTTGAATGATGTCAAAGTTCTAGAGATCATTTGCATAACAATAAGTCATGAATATACTTAACACTACTGAAATGTATACTTAAAAAGACTTAAGATGATAAATTTTGTTATGTGTTTTTTCAATAACACATAACTTTTCAAAGGAGTGCAGTGGTGTCATCATAGCTCACTGCAACCTCAGACTCCTGGGCTCAAATTTATTAAAAAAGAATAACTCAAACAGATAGATTATAAAGCTTTCCAAAAATTACCTTCAAATTACAAGTGTTTCTCTCACACAAAGAAAATATAGATTCATCATTAAACACATGGTGAAATTAAGACTATTTTCATGAATATTCAACTAGATTGGATAAAACAACCATTGAAAACTAGTCAAGAAAACAAATATACAAGATATACCATAAACAATGTTTGGGTCATATTTATGGAGATAAACACACACATATATAATTTAATTGTTATACATATGCCTCACTAATATTTTAATTAAACCCCACATTGACTTAAAGTATATATAGAGTTGCAAATTATTATCCAACATTGTAATTTGGTAAAACCAAACACAAAATAAACTGATGTTAAGAAACCTAACCTAAAAAAGAAACACAGTAATATGGAATTGCAAACCAAGAATAATAGAAATATTAATCCATAAAATCTTGTATGCAACATTAATGTAACATGAAAAAAGAATTGTTTCATTTAACTATAAAGTTCAACTATGATTATGTATCCACTGAGAACAAGTATTTTGAATTATTGGTATGTGGTGTGTGAAAATACAATTTTACAGAAAATGCACTATAATCATTAATAAAAGGCTCTAATGAGAATATTTTAATGTATAAGCACTTAAAAGGCACTAAAGATAATATTTTATTTGTTATATATTGATACTATTTTTACAAAAATGAAAAAGCTATAATCCAGCCTTCAGAAGGAGAGAAAAGCCTTACTTCTGTGAATACAGGAAAAATACAAATTTTGATAAATATGGTGAGTCACTGATATGTAAAATAAATATTTGGGAATAAATTATATTATCATTTAAATATAGGTTGAGGAGAGTGAATGGAAATACCAATCGTTCCTTTTTGCCTGCAGTAAACATAAATTTACAAGTGAACATTATAATATTAATAAATATGGGGTGCCTATTATCTAATTTATTCTTATCTATTGTATACATTCTCGCATATTGTTCTGAATGCTTGAATCTCAGTACAAATTTGAAATAGAACAAAATAGAAAGTGCACACATATAAGGACAGTGACATCAGCAAGATGGTGGGAGTTCCCCCACTTGCATATCCTCTCACAGAAACAATAACTTGGCAGCCATCCACGGACACAAGTGCCTTTATGAGTCAGGCACCACAGCTCATGTCTGTAATCCCAGCTATTTGGAAAGCTTAGGCAGAAGTATCACTTCAAGCCAGGAGTTTGAGACCAGACTGGGTGATACAATGAGATACTGTCTCAAAAAAAAGTGACTTTATGAGAGTTTTGGGATCCAGGAAATGGGTTATGAAAACTTGCTAAAGCACAATACAAAGAAGGATCATTTTGAGAAGGCAAGCCTTCATTTAGGTGGCAATCTTGAGGACCCCTGGTCCTGCCCACAGACCAGAATATGGCCCACCCCACTTGGTCTCCTTGAGAATTATAAAGTGACTCTGTAACTGTCTCTAACTTGTCCCAGCTCATCCAGAGTGGTCCTGACCTTCTAGAGACCTGAAGAGAGATGTCCATTCATGGCCACGGAGGCAGCCTGCAGATCTTGGCCTTTGCTGTGGTCTCTGTAGCAGTTCAGTGACTCAGTCCCAGCCCTCTTAGCCACAGTCCATGGCCAGTCCTGCCCACCTCGAGACCCACACAGTGAACTGGGGAAACTCCATGGGAGCCACACTCACCCACACCCTTGATATCAGGCCCATAATCTGTGGACTCAAATGCAGAACCCTGCCCTAGTGCCTGCCCAAAAGATTAAAGTCCTGAAGGCAATCCAGTCTGCCCAGGAACAAGACAGAATTCACAACCGCTCAAGACCCTGGTCATAGGCCCACCAAAGGCAGACCCCACTGCAGACCCAGTAGCAGCACTGTGACCCAACTAAAACCCCTCCCCACAGCAAACCCAGACAGTATCCTATCATCTTGGGACCCAAAAAGAGAAGATATTTACCTGCTGAAACCACTTGATAAAAACTGGAAAAGGTGTTTGCTCCTTTAAATGTACAGACACCAATGCAAGTTTACATTGTGCCCATTTTCAGCACTTCTATTTTAACATAGTACTGACAGTCCTAAGAAGAACAATTAGGCAAAAAAACAAACAAACAAAAAAAGCCATCCAAAATGAAAAGAAAGTAGTTAAATTGTTGCTGTTTGTAGATGGGATAATCTTATATATATAAAACCATAAATAGCACACCAAAAACTGCTTAAACTAATAAATGTACTCAGTAATTTTACAAAATATTAAATTAACATACAAATATAAGTTGTGTTTCCATACACTAACAAGAAGCTATCCAATAAAAAAGAAAATAATCACATTTACAATAGCATCAAAATAATAAATTGCTTAGCAATAAATTTAACCAAGGAAGTAAAAGATTTTACAATGAAAAGTATAAGATATTGATGAAAGGAATTGAAGACATAAAATATAAAAATTTCCCATGTTTATGGATTGATAGAATCAATATAGCTGAAGTTCCATATTATCCAAAGCAATCTGTAGATTAAACTAGATTCCTATCAAAATTCCAAGGGCATATTTTACAGTAATAGAAAATATAATCCTAAAATTTACATGGAACTGCAAGAGACTTCTCATATTTTGACTTGTACGACAATAAACTCAAGATTGTGTTGAGATGCATATTCTGATTCAGGAGATCTGCGGTGAAGCCTGAGTTCCTGAATTTCTTCTTTCTTTTTGAGACAGAGTCTAGCTCCGTAGCCCCAGCAAGAGTGCAGTGGTGTCATCATAGCTCACTGCAACCTCAGACTCCTGGGCTCAAATGATCCTCCTGCCTCAGCCTTCCAATTAGCTCAGACTATAGGCATGTGCCACCATGCCCGGCTAAATTTTTTTCTATTTTTTAGCACAGATGGGGTCTTGCTCTTGCTCAGGCTGGTCTCAAGCTTTTGAGCTCAAGTGATTCTCCCACCTTGCCCTCCATGAGTGCTAGGATTCCAGGTGTGAGCCATCCCGCCCAGACAGTTTCTGAATTCCTAACAAGTTAATCACTGATGTCAGTGCTCTGGACTAAGAATATCTTGTCAAACATGCAGAAGGTAGAAAGCCTGTGTTTATCTCAGTTCATCCAACCAGTAAACAAAAATGAGAGCCATCAGTTCCCAAAGCAAGCTGTAAGAGAATCTAAAAACAAAAAAGAGCTTCCAGATTAAATGTGATGGCTTATATACATCAGTTGGTAAATCTCCCCAAGGTACTTATTAATAATAAAGAGAAAATTAATTAACTCTAACGTGGAAAAATCTGTCAGAGAACACTTAACTAAATGAATCAAATTAACATCTAGTGTAATAGAAAAATTGGTATCAGCTGCTGATGCACA
This sequence comes from Daubentonia madagascariensis, assembly GCA_023783475.1. Taxonomy (NCBI): domain Eukaryota; kingdom Metazoa; phylum Chordata; class Mammalia; order Primates; family Daubentoniidae; genus Daubentonia; species Daubentonia madagascariensis. The sequence continues at coordinate 51,346 of JAKFHU010001338.1, forward strand.
CAGGCCATGACATCACAGTTGTGAGATTACTGGCCACAAAAAAAGTAAATTATAACCTTAATTTAATCACAAAGAACCATGAATTTTATCCAAAATTCAAACTACAGATATCTCCCAGGTTCTGTAATTGCTAACAGTGTATTTAAATAGTCTTGTTTTAGAATCCTAGGGAGAGGCCTCTTCTAATTATTCTTTTTCAGAACTTCTCTAGTTATTCTGGAAAATTAATGCCATCTTCTTTAAATCTGAATTTTCTTAATCCTGTTCTGCATAGAGCTGATGGAGTATCCAGATGGAACCTCAGCAGTACCTGTTCCCCTTCCTCACTGATATCCAAGGACGGGCACAGGATGCTCCCACCCAGAACAATAGAGTTGGGGAGGGCACGGGTGATGGCATCTCTTCAAACTGGCCATGTGATCCTAATGGGAAGACTGGGCTGGGAACCACTTATCTAAGCATTGTCTCTCAGGCTTTAATGAGCATACAAATCATTTGGTATTCTGGAACCCACTCTAAGTAATGAGATTCTGTAGGTTTGGAAGGGGCTCATGAATTGGCTTCTGTAAGAAGTTCCCAGTTAATGCTGATGTTGCTCCCCAGACCTGTTATCAGTAGCACTCAGCTAGAGGCAGTGGGCACAGCACACAGAGTCCCTTACACCCCAAAACCTATCACAACACAAACACTTTTGGTCCAAAGTGAAAACCACCAATCACCATCCTGAAGCATGACATTCTTTGCTGGCCCTTTAAAGTTTACAGAGGCTGGAGACAGCAGCAATGTCTAAGTCTGCCTTTGGAATATATCATGTAAACATGCATCAATGCAATGCTTATCGAGCATATACCATGTACTCACAAATAGTCTATGGTGCACAGAATCTCGCAGTGTGTTAGTTAATCCTCATAACAACCTGGGAATTGGGTACTAAGAGTGCCATAAGTTTTAGGGTTTAGATGAAGGTCCCAAAATTTCCATGTATTTTCTGTTTTTCTATCACTGATTTTAAAAAGAAAAACTATGGAATAATAGCTAAATATAGGCTGGGTGATGTGGCTCACAACTTTAATACCAGCACTTTGGAAGGCCAAGATGGGAGTATTGCTTGAGGCCAGGAGTTTGAGACCAGCCTGGGCAATGTGGTGTGACCTCATCCCTACAAAAAGTTTTAAAAATTAGCCAGGTGTGGTGATTGGCACCTGTTGTCCCAGGTACTCAGAAGGCTGAGGCAGCAAGGATCTCTTGAGCCCAAGAGTTCAGGGCTGCAGCGAGCTGCGATGGTCCCACTGCACTCCAGCTTGGGTGAAATAGTGAGACCCTTCCTCAAAAAAAAAAAAAAAAAAAAAAAAGCTATTCTGCCATGCAAAGGCAAATAAAAATAGAAAAAAAGTAAAAAAGCTAAATATAGATACATGGGAGGAATACATAAAGGGTAAAGTATAGTTCAGCGGGATTTTTTCATTGTTCTATTTATAATTACTTTCTTCTGACTTGTGGAGCTACTACTGCATCTGCAGGAATGGAAAACAGGTTGCTTAGTGGGATGTCTCTAGAAGCACTTGTTTTGATAAAGAAGATAGAAATCAAGGCCTGAAAAATTTATAGTTTTTGTTTGCTCCCATTTATCTGCTTTTTGGCTTCAGGAAATTGTCAGCACCAGCTCTGGAGAGTTAGCAGCAGCAGCCACCCAAAACTGTGATCTCCGTTAATCAATTCCATGGGGGGACACTCTAGGTCAGGGTCAGATCTGAATGAGGCCTCAGAAGATGGTAGATCTGGGCAGGGCTGGGACAGGGAAGAGGCCCTGGGCTTCTCATCTCCATGTCAGTGGGGTATTTCCAGGTCTGTCTGTCCTAAGCCTGCCCAACAGAAACTGGACTCCCAGAGTTTGTATAATTTTAATCTATTTTAGCCAACTTCCTTGTTTATTTTATAACATATCATAACAAGCAATTTAACTAAAACCCTTAGGGTTTCTAGGACAATTATATTAGAAGCTAAATATTTATTCTTAGCAAGGTAAAAACAGCAACAAAAAAGTTTTCTTCTGTCCATAAATAGCCCTTTCATGTAGTGACATCAGAACTCACACAAGATAAGAGAAAGGGCCCTAACGAAGCCAGAGTCCCCTGTGCATCTCCCCGCTTTGTACTGACCATTTGCTCTAGAATAAAGTTCATGATTTTTTGGTAGGGACCATGACTGCTTCACCTGCTTTCCTAACGGCCATATGAAATGGAAACAACTGATTTATCCATCAGTTTGTGTCTCCAGACCTCCTTTTTGTTCTTCACCCAAGTACCAGGAAACTCGAACACTCCCATCTGGGCACCAACCAAAGAGATATCTGTGAGGAATAAAACAAAACCTGGATGACACATTCCTCTTCCTCTGAGACAGGACAATTAGACCCTGTTGACAGCCTGACCCCAGTCTGAACAGGACATCCTCAATGTCTCAAAGACTCCCAAGTGCTGGTGAGAGGTTCTCAGTGAGCCTGGGCTGATGTTCCCATGGTGATCCAGTCAGGAGAGACTCAGGCTGACTCTTTGGGGTCAGGATAGAGAATGAACTTGCCCTGGTCGAGCAGCTGACACTGGATCCAGGTGTGATATTACCTGTCCCTAACCAGCTAATTCTTGGGTATTAGGAAAAACAAGAATACCTAACTCCAGTAATACACTTTACAGGCAGGTGGAGTTGTGTTCATGGCTCCAGATTTTTTGTGGCCCTGACCTCCCACTGCTGAAGTAATTGTTTATACTTACAGATTCTGCCACCAGATTCTGTTTATGCCAGGAGCCCCTCACAAAGGTGAAGCAGATCACTGAGCAACATCTGGAAATTCAATGGACCCTATTCTAAAAACAAGGGCTCTAAGATGTCTACATTTAACCTCTCATGATGCAGAGAATGACCCCCCCCCCGGGTTTTCTGTACATGCTCAATTCAAAGTACAGCCCTGTCTGGTGAATCCCAGGTGGAGGACAGCCCTTATGTGCAGATTCTAGGTGGGATCTACCAGGCTCTGCATTCTTGGGTGTTACAGCCAGGGCAGGAAAACCAGAGGAGAGATTCCCCCATGGAAGCTGCTCTAACACATTCTAAAGGATATGTCGACCTGAAAGGAAGAAGGTGAAGCAAAACTAATAGGAGTAAAGAGTTTATTTGGGCCAAGGTTGAGGACCACATCCTGGAGTATAAATTCAAGTTGCCCTGAATATAACTCCAAGTAACAAAGGTACAAGTGGATCTTTAAAGACAAAAAAAAGGGAACAGGAAGTGGGCTGAATCAAAGTTGTTTGTTAAAAATTCTCATGGTTTACAGAAATAACAGTGGACTAGTGACTGACTATGCCTTGTTAAGCTATACGGTGTGAGTTATGGTTTTCAGGTTAATTAATAGCTACTTGTGGCATACAAGAAGTATCAAGAGATGAATGCATAGTCAAGGGAGGAAGAAGACATGATATGCTCTCATTTTATTCTCCTGGGCATGATAATTAAAAGGGCTTAAATCTGAGATATAAGTATTTCCTTTCTCAAACCCCAGGAGCTGGATTCAGAATGTGGAGCTGCAGATTTAGGTCTTGGCAGGGTTGAGAAGCAGCAGGTGTCTCTGCACCTTTGTGAGTATCTGGGCAAGTGGGGGAGGGGTTGAGATTCTCAGGCCTACTCAGTGCACATGTGTGAGCCTGGCTGGGTTTCAGGCCCTATGGTCTCTGAATCAGTTTCAGGTCTGTATGTCACAGGCACTGAAAGAGGTAGAGTAACTGCTGCTCTGTGAGGTTATATTTGTAGAAATCTAGTCTAACTGCTCTAGGAGGGACTGTAGATCCCAAACAGGCAGAGGATCAGGCTGCCTGCAGATTTTGGGGGCAGTGCACACAATTGCTGCACAATGGTGTGTTGTGATTAGAAGCCTGAGAGGGAAAGGCCCCCCTACAGTGAAGGCTGGTGGGCACCTTATATGTTGATATTGTGTCTGATAATTCTGGACAGTGTTTGGAAAATATAATTAAAAATAAACATCATCTGCAATCCCCAAAAAACTCTCAAAACTAGTAGAACAGAAAGAAAACTGTTTTATTACACAATTAAACCAGAATGTGAAGTAATTCAGAAGCAATCTGCTAAGAGAATTACAAAAACAGAAAGAAAAGTTGCCATAATTAGTCCTCAAGTAGAAGACCTGACAACACCATTTCTCATGTATGGCTCATACTATATTCACCTGGTAGTTGGGGAGTCCACCTGTGTTTGCCAATTGGCTTTATTCAAAGGAAAAATGAACTTCCCATGTCTTCATGACAGGGGAAACTTTTACGAGATTGAGGCAGGTGCCTGCTGAAGGCAGCCTCCCACCCTCTTACACAAACTGTGGGAGAGGGTGCTGTCTTCTTTCCTGTTTACATTTCAAAGGAATTGTTCCCATGTCCCAGAGAAAGATATTTCTGAGTTAAAAGACTCACAAAATGCCTATTTAGCTGTTGAAATAACTTACATATATTTCAAAAAGGTAGAGAAGAAATATACATATAAAAATTTTCTAAAGTGAATGCTTTACAAAAAGAGAGGAAAGCAAAATCATTTCCCTTATTTTCAAGTTGGAGAACTCTCTCTTCTCTAATTTGAATTTCCTCTTACAACAGCCAGGTCTAAAGCCATGGTCTTGAACTTATGGACATCTGAATTTCATTAAGTAATAGATACAGGAATCTGAGGGGTGGTGTTGTGCACACTTTGTGGACAAGAAAGAGTTTATGAGAAAAAAAGTCAGAAGGGAGAAAAGTGCTATCAAGGACGTATGGGTGGGGGACAGTGCAGGTTGGTGGAAGGACTGGTCTGTGCTACAGATACTGGCCCAAGTGGGGCTATGCTCTGGCTCATTCCTGTGTCCATGCAGGCAGATGAGTTTATGATTGGGTGGTCCAGAAGCCTAGGTTGATGAAGGGACCAAGTTGCTGTTACTGGTTCAGTGTCTGGGGGTGGGAATAAGCCAGGAGTCCTCTAGGCACCTGTGTAGGTTTTCGGCAGGACACTAAAAGCAAAGATACCATGGTGATACCTGAGGTTGAAGCCTTGTCCTGGGAGGGGAGTGACCATGGCATTGCATAGTTGGTACGTTCCTGAGTTGGTGGGAATCATGTGGTGGCAGCAGGGTGGGGAAAGGGGGTTTGTTCTCAGAACTTCCCTCTAACTCCTCACTCTTCTCTGACACTGGGAGGAGACCTGGAATCATAGGACAAAGCACAGTGTGACAGCCTATGTGCAGGAGAACACAGTCTCCCTTCCCCAAGATACCCACAGTTTCCTTGCAGCCCAGGTCCCTCTGGTGTCTTTTATCAGACACCCCTTCTTACATCAAATGTGTAGAGTTTGCTCAACACAAACCAATTCTCCAACACCAACTGGGTGTCCAAGCAGTCAACTCTGACGCCACTAAAAGTTTGCAGAGTCCACAAGTTCAGGGCTCAGTCCTACAGCACTGCCCCCACTGCAGATGCCAGTCCCAATCCCAGGGGGCCCATCTATACTTGTTAGCAACTGCCTGTAAATTGGGGCTCCTGTGACCCCCTCCTCAGGTTCAATAACCTGATGGAACTACTCACAGAACTCAGCAAAACACTATACCTATGTTCACCAGTTTATTATAAAATATGCAATTCAGAAACATCCAAATGGAATAGATGTATAGGGCAAGGGAAAGTGGTGGAGGAAGATGGGGCAGGCAGGTAATCCTGGTAAACAGCTGCAATTAAAAAATCCCTGAGAATTTGTGTTCTCAAGAGCAGCTCCTTGCAAAGAAACACCCTTCCCACTCTGACTTAGATGATGCTTCCTATTTTACTTATCAAAAACTAGACACAGACTGCAAATTTCCAATCAGCTGATCAATTTTGTCATCAGGGCTCAAAACAAAATACTTGGTAACCAAACTTTGCTTAAGTTTCTCTCCTTCCCACAGGTCCCTGAACTTTGACCCACCCTCAGCCTGAACCAACATCAACCCCTCTTTATGCCCCTCCTAAGAACAGGCTGCCTTCAGGGTGAAACATTCTCTGACCTATGATCTGATTTTGCCACCCTCCAGTTTGTCCTCCCTCTTATACCTTCTTTTTAATTTTGTTTATTCCTCTCTATGAAAGAGAGCCCTTTTCTGCCTAAACATTGAAATCCTTGAAAATCATACACAGGGTGCTTTCTCCCTGTTGCAATATTCCTTTAGAATTAAGTAACTTCTTACCTAAATTTGGATTTGTTTTATTCGATAAAGTCTAGAAACAGCCCCAGGACAATAACAATTCCATCCTCAGAAACAGCCTCCCAAGCCCCTTCCATCCCAACACTGACCACGTCTGCCTGTGGGTCCCCAGCTTTCCAGGGCTCTGCAGCTTCTCTCAGTACAAAGGGCTCCTCCCATGGCTGGTGTGAGCGGCTGGGACACCCGCCAGGGAGGCTCCCCAGGAAGAACTCACTGGGCCTTCAATGACCTCCTTTTTCAGACTGGCTTGGCCTGGAGTCACTGGGCTCAGGCTTCTACTTTCCAGTCAGGGTCATTCACTTAGTTTTAAATGAAAAAATACCCAGTGTTTGAGGAATCCTGAAAAAATCACTCAAACACTTTGTTTATAAAAGGGAAGGAAATTATAATGTGCTTACATTTTATACCTCAACAGGAGAAAGCAAAATTATGTATACCTTTCAGACAAAAATAGGTCATTTAATTATTTCTGTGATAACAAATAATCTAGTAAACAAGCATATGCGAACACTTTTAGGAGGTGCCAAGTCCCATCTCATAAAATTTAGCATTAACTCAGACATCTAGGCAACAGGCTACAAACAGAGATATCCACTGTCACAACTTCTCCACCCAGGGGCGGGGGGAGAAACTGATGTTTTCATGAATCTGTGTAATTCACCACTTCATCTACTACACTCTCTTCTGGAAATATATTTAGTTTTTTACAGCCATAATGGAAGACAGATTTTTCCCATTTCTTTTCCCTAGTGGTATTCCCCAAGCTAAGCCCTGGGATTCTGTTTCAAATCACCTCCTAAAAGGAACAGGCCTGAAAAACTTACTCTGGGGAAGAAAAAGGTAACTAAGAATTTTTAACAAATGGAATATACACCTAGATTTGTTTTTGAAACGCACATTTTTCATGCCCTCTGGAATTATTTTTGTATCTTTAAGCTTTAACTTCTATTTACAGTTAATTAAATACTGAAGTAAATAAGTGAACAAATCTTTGCAAGGCGACAAATTCAGGGAGGGGCAGTGCTGTCTGGAACACAGACGTGTCTGACTCAAGTGTCAAGTCAGGCCACTTGGGCCATCCTCCCACCCCCATTCTATCCGATGAAGTGCTCAATGCCACCCTCCCAGGGGACACTGCACTGCACCCTCCTGTGTGCCTACAGCGCATTATGCTTTGCAGGTTCCTGCACTGCCTCCCTGGGTGGGTTTTCTTTTTCCGTTGAAATAGTTTTCCTCCCTTCACAAGTGTGAGAAAATCCAGAGAGCAGGAATCATTCCTGCCTTTCCCCCTCAATACCAGCATCCCCTTGGCTCACCACCAATGGGTCTCCAAAGAATGGAAATTGATGGTGGTGGAAGAAAATATTAATGTCCCAAGGGGTGAGCTTTTTAGATGCAGAGTGCACCAGGAGATTCTCTCAGCCCAGGGCATCCAGCTGCTCCCCTGAGAGGCTCCACCCCCATCCTCAGGTCGTCCTCTGGAAGGAGATGACCCAGGGCTGATACTCACCAGATACCCCAAGACATATGGCTGCTGCGGTCATCTGGGGTCATCCCCAGACTGTTCTGCAATTCAGGACCAGAAAAAGACTGCAGAGTGGCTGAGGACACATCACCCTGTAAAGTTTCCAAAGTGAAACCTTAACGTGAAGAACTTCTGATAAGGTGTCTGTGCCTAGCGAAGATAAAAGAAGGAGAGGCACAAATATTTTTTATAGTTGAGTGTTAGGGGATTATTCTCTGCTATCATCTCACGTGAAATATTTACAAACAGAAAACGGACTGTTAAAAAAAGTGTCATCCACTGCTCTGTGGAAAAAATAGTTTATTTAAATACTGTGTCTAAAATGGATAATAAAGAACAAACATTATGAACAAATAGTCCATAATGTTGTGAATTGGAGAGGGGAAGTTGGCATTCGGGAATGTCCAAACGGAACAGAAAATTTAAGATTCTTTTGCAAGCCTGAAGTAGGCTTGGGGAACAGGGTGGCGAATTTGAGACTCCTCTTGGCATATCTGTGGAAAATGCATGGAAAAACTAGTCCTCCTGTGGAGTGTCAAAATAATTAAATAAAAGGCAATTAGGCTGAATTGTCTTTAGTGCCCTGGGTTCCCATGTAACAAAAAATCCAAAATCTAAACTGCATTCCTTGTAAATTACTCGCTTAAGTGAAAACAAAATTCAGGCTTAACGAACTACAGACCTGCCATTAACTTCTGATTACATACCCAGGAAATTTCCACCGGGATAGGCCAAATAAGGCGATAACACAACCGTACCCAATCAATTATTTAACCTGGTTTGCTTCCTCGCGCACCTTATAAAAGCCCTGCCTCCCAGCGCCTCCGGTGACCCCCAACCACAAACCACGGCTGCGGCTTCCCCATTCACGAACCGCTATTCGCTTAAGGTTTAGCGCCCCTCAGATTAATTTTACCAGGAGACGGCGAACCCCACGCCCCGCAGCTCCGCACGCAGGAACCCCGCACCCCGACTGGGGGTCTTCCCTGAGGACCCTCCGTCGTCCCCGCACAATGTGGGGGACACGCGGGGCTCCGGGCCGGGCGAAGTCACCGCACAGAATCGGAACGAGACGCCCGGGGTCCCACCTCCCGCCCCCCCCACCCCGTGCCCGGCGGCGGCCGAGGGCCGCGCTGCGCCAGCGCCGACGACCGTCCACACACCCCGGAGTGACGCGGGGAGGCCCGTCCCGCCACGGCCGGTTCCGGCCGGTTCCAACCAGCCCTGCCCCGACTGGGGCCCCCGCCCCTCACACTCACCATTTCTCAGCTCGCGCAGTGTCCCAGCGTCCGCCCTACGGACCTCCCGGTACCCGCGGGTCACAGGGTGACAGAGGCGGTGGCAGTGACCGGGGCGTCCCGGAGCTGAGGAGAAAGAGCAGCGGGGACGGCCCCGAGTTCGGCGGACGCGCCGGGGTAAAGGACAAAGGCCCCGCCAGGCCGTGGAAGGCCGCCCCCTCCGCTCCCGCTGCCGCACCTGATTGGACAGTTCCCACCTCAGCGCTCCTGATTGGATAAGGCCACAGGCCCCGCCCCCTAGGGCCCTGAGTGACAGGGGATGAGATCCCACAAATTCATAGCTGCGTCCGGGGTTTCCTCTCTGCGCTGGGACCTGGCGCTGCTTGGGGGACATTTGCATTTAACCTGCAATATAAAGATATACCCACTCGTGAACAATATAGATATATTCAAAATTGGAAACAATACCATGACAATTATTTTTAAACTTCACATTTCATAACCTTCATGGCTTTTGGTTTTTAAGAAGGCAGCCTGAGTGTTGAAAAGGGACAATCCCATCAGGCAGCGATTTCTAATAGAAATAAAATATGAGCCACGTGTGCACTTTGAATTTTCTCGTATGAACATAGAAGAAAATAACACGTGAAATTATTTTAATAATTTATTTAACCCCGTATATCCAAAACATAATTAGTGAAAATTTTTTTGGTACTAAATCTTTCAAAGTCATGATGTATTTTAATTCCCAGAACATCCCAATTTAGACAGAACAACTGGATGCACATTTCTGATTTTCACACTTTTATTTATATTAACGTTGATCGGTGGGTCCAGGGAATGTCTTCCTGTTATTTTCATATCAGTGTATAGCATTTATTGATTAGTATTTCCTAATTTCATTTATTTCACTGAGGGTTGCAACATAGCAGTTTTCTAATTATATTATATCCTCTGCACATATTAGTTCTCATTCTTCCACTAAGAATTGCATTTTCTCATGAGCTTTTCATTACATAAGCTCATTACATTATCAGGAAAGGAAGGATAAAAGCTTGATTCTTCCTTTTATTAAAGTTGACATTGGGCCAGGCACAGTGGCTCACGCATGTAATCCTAGCACTCTGGAAGGCCAAAGGAGGGATAAACCACTTGAGCTCAGGAGTTCGAGACCAGCCTAAGCAAGAGCAAGACCCGTGTCTACAAACAATAGAAAAATTAGCCTGGGTCATGGCGCGGGCCTGTAGTCACAGTTATTCCGGAGCCTGAGGCAAAAGGATTGCTTGAGCCCAGGAGTTTGATGTTGCAGTGAGCTGTGATGAGGATGCCACTGCACTCTGCCCACGGGGACAGAGGGAGACTCTGCCTCAAAAAAAAAAAAAAAAAGTTCACATAATAATGAGGTGTTTCCACAGCAAAGAAAATATATAAATATTTTTTCTAACATTATTTTCTATGTATTTAATGGGATTCCATACACTGCATTCTGCGTTTATTTTTTGAATTCAAATTGTCCCATCTTAGGTCAGTGAGGGACCCTTCACATTGCCGCCTTTTTCCTTGTGCCACAAGACCATATGTTTTCAGGGCTTTCTTATTTTCTGCAACAGACATGTGTGCTTCCCTTTGTCTGTTATATAAATCACAAATAAATTTCCCATTTGGCATTTTCCTTTGTACTTGATTTATGGTGCTTCTGACCACGCAAAATATTCTGGTTTCATATTGTGTACTTTATCAATCTTTTCTGTTATTAACATTTTTTTTTCAGTCACAAGCCAGATTTATTCTCACAGCTTGTAGAAATATTTATCAAATTTTTTCTAATATTTATATATTTTCAATTCTTTACCATTTACATTTCTCATTTGTCTTTTATCTTACCATATCATATAAAAAGTAAATCCATTTTTATCCTTTTTTATCGGAATATCCACTTCCCACATACCAAGAATTAATAAAGACTCCTCCTCTGTAATTTTCATGGCATAACTGCTCTTATGCACTCTGTTAGATTTCTGAATTTTCTACTATCCTAGTCTGTTGCCTATTTTTGCATCAACACCACACCACTTTAATTATAGAATATTTTATGTGTTTTAATTTCTTATAGGGCTAGAAACACTCACTGTGTATCTTTCTCAGTGATTTTGCCTATTCTTATATGTTTGTTTTTCGATGTGCACCTGGCAAAATCATTGCTAGCATTAAAAAAAAAACTGACAGAATCTATTACGAGATCAAATAGCTCGTAATTTGATGATGATGATGATATTAGCTTAAGTATAAATGACTTCTTTATATTATTTAGTTTTTCTATTCAAGAACATAATGTGCCTTTCCATTTAAGTCTTCATATATTTCAAGAATGCTTTATTATTTTGCTCATATAGACTTTGCACATTTTTTATTAGATTTGTTCCTAGGTAATTTTGTTTCAACTTTTAAAATTTACTTTACATTATAGTTTTTCTTTGTATCCTTCTCACATTGTACCCATCAATGATTGTGAATTATGCATAGAAAGGCTATTGTTTTTGTTCATCAGTGTTATATTGCATTAGTTTATTGAATTATTTTTTGTATTAGGGCTTTCTTTCTTTTTACCAATTCTTTTGTGTTTCCGGGTATATAATCATATCACCTGCAAATTGAGATTTACATATTTGTAGCAATTCCTTATGCCACCTTCAGTTACCTTGGATAAAGCTCAATGCAAATTTAATGAATACTAGAGGCAATGTTGTGCTTTTAGTATTGCTTCTGAAAACAGTAGATATCCCTCATGTTTTCCTAAGTAGGAAAAAGACTGTATTGTCAACTTTGAAAAGATTTATCAGTCCCTAATTGTGATGGTTTCAAATGAACAGTAATGCATGCTAAATTCTGCTAAATAGACATTTATTCATCTATGAACACAATCATGTGACTGTTCTATTTATCTCTATGAAAATAATAAAATTTATGAGTGGATTTCCTAATACCGAATCACTCTAGAATTCCAGGGATAAACTGCATTTTTTTATTATATTGTTTTTAATAATGAATTAGAATTTGTTAGCTGGTATTTTATTTTATATATTTTTCTGTGTAGGCAGAGATGAGATTTCTCTGTAATAGTCTATTGTGTACATTTGGAAGTTTTGGGTACCAATGTTCCATTTGATTTCCATAATTTAATTGAAAGTAGTACTTCTGTTGTAATGTTCTTGAATTGAGTTAGAAGCATTTAATTATATGATAGTTAAAATGAGTATAGAATTCCCCTGTTAAACTACTTGATCCTGGGAGCTCATGTCCCCGGCTACCTGGGGCTGAGGCGCTAGGCAGCTGTCAAAAAAAAAAACAAAACAAACAAACAAACAAAACTACTTGATCCTGGAAATATTCTGTTTAGACTTCCAATCTAAACAGGGGTCTGTGTTGGTAAAGAATATTTTTCTGGAAAATGTTCATATCACCTTGTTTTCCAAATCAATGTGCATTGACTTGTGCTAATTATTCATTAATGATTTTAATCTAAAGTTATGACATCATGTTCAATTGTCTACATCTAGCCTACTGATGCATCCTTGTTAGTTTCTTCATGTCATCTCATTTTTCTTCCCATAACTTAAATAAAGGGGCATCTCAGGAACACAAGAATTTTAAAAGTGTTAGTTTTTATGTAAAACACCTTCTTAGAAAAGCACAGTGTACAACATATGCTTCCCTGCCAGTCCCTCCCATGTCAGACTCAGCATTTCCTGCTGTCTTCCACATGACACCGTGTCTGTCTCCAAGGACAATGGAATAGAAGGAGCCTCTCCCAAACATTCCAGTAGCCTCCTCCTTGGAGATGGTGATTAGAAACTTGCAATTATTTAGGGGATTCATGACTAAGTTAGAGTTTTCCAGAAATAGTTGTACCTCCACTAGTGTACATTATCATTGTCACTATAGATGAAATGACAACTGCAGTTCTGTGGGAGGTGAGGTCCCAGGATTGTAAGAGTTTATCTCAAGATTTTCCTCCCTTCCACACATACACTGACTACCAAAACTGTCGCACTGAGACTACATTCCTGGCAGCAGAAAGGAGCCAGTTGGGTATTTTAGATTTTAGTCTGAGAGGCATAGTCTGTAAAGAAAGAAGGTTTATCAGGAGTCTGGATAAGTGCTAATGTCTGAAAAAGGGATTCATCTAGATGTAAAACTGGTTCAGTGTCATATACTCTCAGGATGGAAAAATAATTCCTGAGGCAAGGGCTGCCCTCTTGGAAATAGACTGAGGTACTAGACCCTACACTGATCTCCATCTTCTAATATCATTTAATCCATAGTAATGGAAGTTAATGCTTTATCTTAGTAAATTTAAGTGGATACTTAAATTCTATGATTGTCATTATGAAATTAGTCTCCTTTCTTGAATCACAAACACCATTCTCAGGAAAATAAAAATAATGGTTTAAAACATCCCTGCATGTGATGATAATTAAATGGAATTATAATATAATAATCCACTGCTGTACAGAAACCATGTGTCTGAGTGGCAGTGACTAGAATATAAGTATCTTTTCTCTAATGCTGGGTGTCTGATGTGCTAAATAGTGACAGTACCTGTTTTGACAGAAAAACTATGATGTCTGTTGATTATGCTGACACTGTTTTTCCTGTTGATATAATGGAAGGTGTATTTAAGAAAAGAAGTTACATTTTGATTTTGGGTTTAAGATAGCAGAAAATATATCAAGACCTTCAACAGTTTTTGCTTTAAAAAATATTGCAGTGTCAACTCTAATGTCACTATGAATCTCTCCAATAATTATTCAATGCACTTATTTTCATGGCTTTTGGATGCATCTTTATGTATTTATCTCCTATTGGAATATAAATAATAATAATTATATTGTCATAAACTACTGTTATTCCATTTATTATTAAACAAATCACAATATAATCATAATCAATAAGAACGTAGTCTGTACACTGCAGTGCTTTACCTCACATGCATGCGTCAGATGCTGTACCGAAGCTCATAGCAGTGTTCTGCAGTGATGTTGGTGGTTGGCACCATTGGAATCTCAGTTCTGGATCAAGGGAACATACATAATCTCACGACTGTATTGTTCTGAGTAAGAATCTTTTCTTCACAGCCACACAACCTGGGTTTAAATTTTAATTTAGACAACTTACTGGGATGGGAGTTATCTGAATATTTTACTTTGTCTTAGCCTAAGTTTCCTTGTCAGGCATGAGAATAATAAATCAATGCTTTTGCAGAGTTGAGTATTCAGTCTGCAATTCTATGTAAACTTATAATAATAACGACTCTTACTCTAAGTGCTGTATAAATGATAATACATATGCAAACTCAATCAGTCACTTCTTAAATAAGTGTTTCTGAGTGTGAACAAATTCTATGTTGAGAATATTGGACTTCAGTGGCCTTGAAGTAACACCACTGTCATGTTTCTCTGCAGGGTCCTCTGGCTCTGCAGAGGATATGAATATCAGTAGAAGAATAGGGCAGAATGGTCTCCAGGGATTTGGCAGTAGGGATTATCTCCTGATTGCAGACTGTAGTTGGAATCCTGGGGAATTTCTTTCTTATTTATCATTCTATCTACCTTTACTTCACTAGGTACTGGTTAAGGTGCACAGATCTGTCAAGAACCTGACATTAGCTAACACCTTGGCCATTCTCTCTGAGGGAGTCCCCCAGACAATGCAGCATCAGAGATGAAACATTTCTTCAATGATTTTGGATATAAACTTAGGTCTTATTTTTACAGAGTAACCAGAGGCATGTCCTTTGACACCTCCTGCCCTTTGGGTATCTTCCAGACCATCACAATCTGCCCCTGGAACTCCAGGTGGACAGAGCTTAAAGAGACAGCTCACAAGTACATTGGCCAATTCAACATTCTCTGCTGGATCTTCCAAATTATTTTTCATATACATTTTTCTATATATATTTCAGAAAAATAGAGCAGTAAGGACACCACAAATCAAAAGGATGTGGATATTGTTCTTGTGTACTTTATGACAAAGTGATGTCCTCATTACTTGTACATTTTCAGCCTTTCCTAGTATTTTGGGTTTTGGACTTAGGATCTGAGCCAGTGGCTCTGTGGTTTTCATCTCATACAGATACAGGCAGTGAGTCCAGCACAATTAAAGGACCAGCATTTCTCCCAGATGCTCTTCTGAGGCCAGAGCTACCCAAAGAATCCTCACCCAGTTGAGTACCTTTGTAACTTTTCTCACTGTCTCCTCCTTACAGTTTATGTGGCGCCTTTTAATGAACCCTGGTGGTGGCTGGTGAACATCACTGCACTAATTAACTTGTGCTTCCCAGCTGTCACCCCCTTTGCTCTCATGGCCCAAGACAACCAGGTATCCAGACTCTGCTCTGTCTGCTGCAAACTGAAGGCCCAATTCCCTAATCTGGTAACAGAGCAGTAGAAGTTATTTTTCTTTCTACAATGTGCAGTTATTTTTAATTTATTTTTAGCAGGTTTTTAAATCCACATATTATATAATTTTAACTTTTGAATTATACCATTCATTTATTTTTTTAGTGTACTTATAGAGCTGTGAAAACATTCTGACCACCTAGTTTTAGAACATTTTTATCACCCAAAAAAGAACCCTCACCCCCAGTACCCATCACTCCACATGTGCCCCACTCCCCAGTTGTAAGCAACCACTAATCTACTTTCTGTGTCTGTAGATTTGCCTACTCAGGATACTCCATATCGATAGAATCAAACAGTATGTGCTCTTGTGTGACTGGCTTCTTTCACTTAGCATAATCTTTCCAAAATTCATCTACATTATAGCATGTATTTGTACTTCATCCTTTTTCCATGTGCAATAATATTCCATTCCATGTATATATATTTTTAAAATCTGTTTTTGAACCGTGAGTAGTTTCTTCTTTTTGTCTGTTGGGAATAATGCTTCTGTGAAATTTCATGTACAAATTTTCTGCACATATGCCTCAGTTTACTTCTTAATAGGATAAAACAAAATACATAAGAATGAATCTAACAAAATGTGTAGAGTATATGAGATAAACCTTAGAAAATTCCTAAAGTATATGAATGTAGACATAAACAAATGGAAAATATCATGTTCTTAACTAGAAAAACTCAATATTATCAATGTCAATTTTTTCTTAAGGTAATTTATAAATTTAACTTGCTACCATACAGGTAGCATTAGGTATTGGAGGTAGGTGTGTTACTGCAAAAAATCTTATAGATGAAGACACAAGGATAGCCAAGAAAAAGCTGGAAGAAAAAAAAAAGATTGGCCAGCCCCGTGAGACACCTTGATTGATGAGCAGACGGATAGACCGGTGGAGCTAAAAATTCAGAAATAGACCAAATTGCATAAGAAAGTGTCTTAGTCAATTCAGGCTGCTGTTTTAAAAATACCCTAGACTGGGTGCTGTATAAACAACAGAAATTTGTTGCTTACAGTTCAGGAGTCTAGAAAGCCCAAGATCAAGGCACCAGCACATTTGGTGTCTGGTGATCGCCCTCTTCCTCATAGATGGCGCCTTCTTGCTGTGTCCTCACATGACATAAGGGACAAGTATGCTCCCTTCAACCTCCTTCACAAGGGCACTAATTTTATTTACGAGGACAGACTTCTAATGTCTTAATCGCTTTCCCAAAGACCTCACAATACTATCACAATGGGGAGTAAGTTTCCCCAGGTGAATTTGGAGGTGGGAGGGGGCAGAAACATTCAGTCCATAGCAGAAAGTTCATAAGCAATAAAACTACAGTGGGGATGACATCATTAGTACTTCGGGTGTAGGAATTTGATTTCCTATCACAAAGGCAAAAAAATTGGTTTATTCTTCACAACCTACAACAAAATAAAAGTCCAGTGAAAGAAGAATCTATATGGAAAAAAATCAAGTTTTAATAAGGTTAATTCTAACAGACTGTACCAGGATTTTTGTGGTTTTGGGGGTGCAGGGCCCCATAATTCCCTCCTATGACATTTTCACTGGTTACTCATGCTCATATTCAATTCGAAATTGGATAAAATGTTTTCTCTGTTTCATTATTTAAGGAATTGAAAATAAAGAAGGCTGATGTATGCATGAGCCTCAAACAATTATTCAGTCAGTGGTGCCCTGCTGAGGGAGGACACAGAATCTCACACTTGCAGAAGCATGATGTTCCCTCAGACAGGAGACTGTCCCTGAGCCAGAGCTTCATCTTCCACTCATGGTCAGAGGCTTTCACAGGCACACACTGCTCTGCGGCCCCAACACACAGCTTAGCCCTGAGAATCTGACTCAGAAAGTGACTGATGGGCACATGTACTGTGATCTACAGGGATCCTGCCCTATCTGTATAATCCCTTCCAGGGCTCTGGGATGTTTCCTGGATTCATCTACCACATACAGATAAACTGGAAAGTGTGGACAGAAGCTTTGATTCCCACTGGGACCTTTGCCCTGTAACCACCAGTTTCTCTGGAAGTACAACATTCTAATCTCTCCTGAAAGACCCCATCCCAGGGTATTTCTCTGAGCAACATAATTGACTTAGTAAAGTGGGTAGAGAAATAGACAAGAGTCAGTCTGTGCTGGGGGCTGGGTCTAGGGTCTCCTTACCTGATTTATGTCTGATTTACTCAAATACTGACAAATATAGATTCATCCCTATATGGCAGAAAAACAGCAGAGGAGTCCCAGCTACAGAGGAAGGAAAGGAAGCTTATGCTCCACAGATCCAGCGTAAGCTCGGCCAGGGGGTACTAAGTGTCCTTGGGAAAAAGCAATAGTTCTCCATCATCTGAAACAACTGTGGCCTCAGACAGCTGGACCCTGGAAGCACATGTTCATCACTAGAATTCCACACCTGCATCACAAAGAGAGGGAACAGTCCCAGAGGATTCTAAAGGGTGATGTGGGAGACCAAAAGGAGAAGATGAACCCATATCCCCTGCCCTACAACCTGGCCTAAAAACTATGACCCCATCCAGGCCCACCATGACTCTCTCACTCTTCTCTGGGCCTCACTAGGGGTAAGTCAGAAAGACAAAGGTTATTAATGCCCCTTCATCCCCCATCGCTCCTGGGGTCTAACTTATTCACTTCCCAGGTTTTGGGTTATTATCCTCCTCCTCCATCCACAGATTCAGTTTGTCCCATCCCAATACCTATACTTTTACCTTTACTCTGGTCACTCCCTACTTTGCCCTAGACATTTTATCTAGAAGAGCCAGGTGAAATAGGGACAAGGATGTTGTCCCTATGGAAAACGTAACCAGAACTGAGTTGAGTCCCATACCCCGCTCTGGGCTGGGCGGCCACTCAGAGGGTGCACACACCAGGCTGGCCTGGGGCTGCAGTTAGGGGAAAGACAGACACATCTTTCAGGGAATGGTCAGTGTGGAATTTCAAATTGGGGAAATAGATCCCTACAGTCCCCAACAATTTCATACTTACCTTGGAGGCAGTCATGAAGAGATAATCCCTTTTTAGGGACAACCACATTCAATAAACAAATTACCTAATGAACATGTGTGGATCAAGATGAGAAAAAATGGTAAAATGAAACAGCACATTTTCAGTAGATTTTTCACAAAATACATAACATAGAGTGCAAGTGGTCTTGAAAGTCGGAAAGGTAACACAGATTAGTTTCAAGGGTCGCAAGGTGTGGCTGGAGTCAGCTACTGTTATGCTAACGGTGTCAACAGTGGTGCAGCGTGACCATTTCCTCAAGAAGTGGGACAGAGGTCCAATGTAGTCATTCTGCTTGGAACAGTCTGGGGCCTCCCTAAGCATGAGACAAATAGATCAGCCGTTCCAAGAGCCATGAGTCTGGCTTGCACCAGTAGCCTCTGCAGCAGACATGGACTCAGGCTCAATCCATAGCTTGATTGTGGTCAGTCTCTTCCAAGAACAGACCCTTACCATGGACATCTAAATGAGTGACCCAGACAATTAGACCATCAGTTAATATTGTTTCCATTTTGCAGCCCCCAAAAAGGGTGTCCTTATATAGACAGTCTATAGTTTTCAATGTGGAAGAGCAAACAGCTAGAATGTGGCAATGACCTAAAACCCTGAGTCCTGATCATTGAGTGGGATGACCAGCCCTGCTTCAGGTTCTGCGTGACTGCCATTGAGGTTAAACAGCCACAGCAGCCCAGTGGACACCATGAGGTGGCAGCTTCCCTGACCCATCAGTGAACCAGACACATGCATTGAGGGAATACGTGGTGAGTTGGGGTCCCCATAGAGCCAGCAGCTTTGCTTCAGGCAGTGGAGGGGGCATACAATTTCCACCAAAGATAAATCCTGATATTTTCATTAGAGCTGGGATATTTCCATGCCAGTCTAATTTCCTTGTGAAATATATTATTTCTATTTAGAAAGTGGCCTTCTGAGACCTTTCACAGAGCTCAAATTGACCCACCTCAAAATTCGAATATAAAGCTGCAGACCCCCCAGCCCCCGATGGGTCAGGACTCAGTTTGCCAGCAGCTCTGTAGTGACCTCACAGCTGACTTCCAAATCATGTAACCAGTAGTGCCAGGGTGGCTATGAGCCCAAAATCCCAGAGAATTCCTGTAGGTGGAGGCTGAATCCTTTCACCAGAGGCTCCAAATGACAAAATCATCAAGTTTTCCTTGACTGCTGGGTGAACTGAGCAATGTCAATCTGCCCACACAGTTCCACTGAACCTGAGTTGGAAAGTAGGACTCTGGAATTTCTTTGTCTTGTCAGCTGCCCCTACTGGCAGAGAGACGTGACCATCCCAGGCAGGAGCACCGAGACTGAGGCCTCTGACCAGGCAGCCAACAGAACATCATCCAAAGAGTGATTTTGGACACCAGAGGGTGGAGGCCCTCGTGACAGATCCTGCCCTGCCCGCTGTGGCGATGGCAGGGAAGTTTGTCTCACTAACGCTTCTCCGTCTGTCCCTCACCCAGACTGGAACAATCCCCTCTGGCACTTATGGGACAGGGAAGCACAAAGCCATATAACAGGATAATTCCTAATGCAGATTTTGATGTAGAAACACCACAGGACATTGAATTAGCCCCAAAGACCCCACCTCCATTGTCATGTGACCTTCCTACCCTCACTGTGAACCCGGCCCAAACCCCATCAGTTGAGTTTTGGTCTTTGTTTTCTGTGTGTTTGCTTTTGTTTATTTTCTTCTCTAAAGAAACACAGACTAAGGGGTCTACACTATTCCCAAGGCAGGGGACTGCAAGGGACCAGAGGAGGCTACAGTATGTGTGAGTGAGGGATAGGACCAGGGCATGGGGAGGTTTTATTTTCTTTAAGCTTTTCACCCTAAAGTCTGTGCTTCCCTCTTGCCTTTGTACCTTCCAGCACTTGGACAGCATTCAGGATCAGGAGCTTCTACCTTTCTGCCTCTTTGCGGCCATGCTTCACCCCACTGTCCTTGGCATTTTCACCCACATTTTTTCCCAGCTGTCCCTGCCCAGGGCACCACAGCAGACAGTAACTTGGGCACCTGTATGAAACAGAACTGTAAAATTTTGAGTTGCCCCCTCCCAAAAATCCCAAGTAGGTTCAACTTTTTCCACAAAGCTGCTAAAATGGAGCATATGTGGAGGGAGGGATCAGTGGGCACAGGGAGAGAGTGACTCCCTGCAAGCAGGCAAAACACCAAATGCCACATCTTCTCTGAGGTTAATGCTGTCAGCAAAACCACAAGACTTACAATATTTTTTATTTACTCAAATTGCTATATCAGCTTTGGGGACTCTGTCCTTTCCTCCTCCTGACCTGTCAAGAGTGAACAACAAATGCAGCACTTTCAGACGGCTCATTCCAACCTCCCCCTCGCACAGCCTGGTTGTCAGGTCAGAGAGTGGAGGGGTGACTCTCGCCGCACCCCCACTGGGGTCAGAGGCTTTGCTACCTGTTCCAGGGAGCCTTCGCACAGCCCAACCATGCCTGCGAAGAACGTTTCTACTCTCCTCTTACACAAAGTTATGTCTTAGAAAGCCACCCTCATCACCAAAGTTGTCAGAAATGTGAAAACTCTTAGATTTTTTTTCTATTTGCAAGCCACCAAGTTGTAATATCAGGCTAACAGAAAAGCCAGCTCCAACAGCGAGGTGATACTAAATTGGGTGAGGCAATGACAGGCGAGAGCAGGTAAAAAGAACCGTAAGACAACATTTTCAGAAGAAATTGAATTTTGTTAGCTTACTGGAAAAAAATTAAATCCCTAGCCACACAACATCAATTCTGAATGGATTGTGAAACCAAATTTTAAGTATAAATTGTGTCTTTAAAAAAAAAAAACAAAGAACATTTTTATGGTCTTAAAATAGAAAAAATTCCTTGAATGAAACAAAAGACATTTCATATACTGGGGGAAATAACAAATGAGATTATATTAAAATGAAGAACTTCTCATCATATGACAGACAGAGACAGAGAGAGGGCAAGGAAAGGACTCCTATCCAGCTCATATAAAACCTCCTACAAACCCATAAGAAAAAGATGGCTAAAACAATGCATGATGGTCAAAATAAAACAACAGTCTTCCAAAAAGAGATAATTCGATATCTTAAGAAGTGTGAAAAAAAGTTCAACTTTTTTAGTAATCAGGGAAATGTAAATAAAGCCTGATATAATCACACAGCAACCAGGAGACAAAGTAAAAGTAACAGGAAAAACCACGTTAGCAAGGATGTAGACACACCGGGAAACTTACGTACTCTCAGTGGGTGTGAACAGTGGCACAAACATTTTTGAAAACTGTTTGGCGTATCATCTAAAGCTGAAAAGATGTAAACATATGACACAACAAATTTAATCTACATATGTTCCCAACAGAAATCTGTACATGTGTCACCAATACATGTTCTAGAATGTGTATACTGGCACTATTCCTAACAGCCCCAACTAAAGCACACTCACACGTGCATCAGCAGTGGAGCAACATGCACCAGAGTCGGACAAGCACATTTGGGTAGCATGAGATCCTCAGGGTAACTCCAACAAGTAGGAATAAAATGAAACACAGTGGACATGTCGGCAAGCATAGCTTAACTATGGATGTGTTGAAATTTCCAAAGGCTTTTTTAAAATAGTGGAAAAAAATACTTTAAGGGCCCCATTATTAACCTCTTTCTAAAAGGTACAATAATTCCAAACCAGAATCCATTGCTTTAAGACATGCAATGGACAAAAGTAGAAAACTCTGGGTTGAAACATGTATTTTTCTCAATATCTTATAAAAATTTTCACATATACAGAAAAGATGAGCTCTAAAATACACATCCCTGTACCTGGATTCCACCATTATTATTTTAACACTTGTTTTTCACATAATTATCTTTCCATCCCTCTATGTATCCATCATTCATTTTTTTGGATGAATTTCAAAGCTGCTGACAACAGTAAACGTCTTTCTGAACTTTCAGCATGCACATGATTAGAGTTCAATAGCTGTTTACAGTTCAATTTTTCCTTTGAGGTAAAATTTACATACAGTGAAACATACAAATCTTAAATGCACCAGAGTCCACAATTTTGACAAATGCACACACCTGAAACCACACCCCACCATCACAGTAAGTTCCCTCATGACTTCTAAGTAAATCCCCACCCACAGCCCCCAGAGGCAATCACTCTCCCAATTTTTTTAACTACATTTTTTTGCCAGAACTTACATAAATATTATCATGTGGTATATACTTTCCTCAGGCTACATTCACTCAAGATGTTTTTGAGATTTATGTATGTTGCTGTGCATTTCAGAGGTTCATTTCCTCTTATTGCTGATAATTATATACTCACTATTTACTTAGCAATAAAAGGAAATAATGAATAAGGAATAATGAATATAACAGTTTATCAGTTTTCTGATTGACAGTCACCTGGACTGTTTTCAACCTTGGTTATTAAGAACAAAGTTGTTATAAACATTTTTGTACAAGGTTTTTTCAGGCATGTATTTTTATTTCTCTCGTACAAATACCTAAGAGTAGAATTACTGACTCATAGGGTACGTATATACTTAATTTTATAAAAAACTGTCAAGACTTTTTCCAGTAACTGAACCATTTTACACTCCCACCTACAACATACAAAATCTCCGGTACTCCACGTCTTCATCTGCCTTTGGAATCATCAACCATTCTGGTTGGCATGTTTTGGTATCTTATTATAGTTTTAATTTGCATTTCCCTGATAATTAATGTTGTTGATCACTTTCTCATGAGTTTATTGGCTATTGGTATATCTTCCTCTCTTAAATGTTCAAAGTTATTTGCCCATTTTTAATTGGGTTATTTTTTTAAAATATTGATTTGTAGGAGTTCTCTTATCCTGAAACAGCTCTTAGTCAGATCTGTTTGGCAAATATTTCCTCCCAGTGGCCTGCCTGTTCATTTTCTCAAATATGTTT
Source organism: Daubentonia madagascariensis (assembly GCA_023783475.1). NCBI lineage: Eukaryota > Metazoa > Chordata > Mammalia > Primates > Daubentoniidae > Daubentonia > Daubentonia madagascariensis. Next base: position 74,797 of record JAKFHU010001338.1, read on the forward strand.
TATGATGAGCAGGAGTTTTCACTTCAGAGAACTCTAATTTATTGAAAAGACAGCTTAGTAGCTTCTTAAACTGTCACCCACACACTTACCATAGGACACAGCTGTTTTACTCCCAGGTATTACTCAAGGAAAATGGAAACACATGTCCATGATAAAGCCAGTACCTAGGTGTTCTTACCAGTTTACATCACAAAGCCAAAAAATTGAAATACCACATGCTCATCAACACATGGCTAAAACAAATTGTGATATAGCCATGCAAAGAAACGCTACTCAGTGATAAAAAGGTATCAACTACTGATTCACACAATGTAGGTGAACAACAATTTTGCTGATTGAAATAGCCTCAAATGAGTATATGTCATATGATTCTACTTATATGAAATTTTAGAAAAGATAAGTCTACTTCATAGAGACAGAAAGAGGATCTGAGGTTGCCTGGGACTGGAGGTGTTTGGGACTGACCGGGAAGGAGCACAAGGAAACATTTTTAGAGATGGAAATGTTCTAGTTCTTCACTGTGGTCCTGGTTACGTGGGTGCTTACATTTTTCAAACTTATCAAAATGAGTGATTTCATTTTATTGTATGTAAATTTTTCCTCAGTAGAGGTAATTTTAACAATGAAATAAATATTGTATTTGGCTCAATACATCTTCAGTTAAGTTTTTGTAATAGCACTTGGGCAAAAAAAAAAAAAAAGCTTTCAAGGGCATTGACCAATTCCCCTCTTCTTTGACAAGTGCCACCCACCAAGTCACACCCTTGTCATGTGTCTCCAGTGTTGGTGCACTGTCTCCGTAACATCAACACCCTCTTCACTCTCTCTGTTACCTGTGTGGTTGCTGTTTCCTATAAGTAAAAAAATAACTTCAGAAATTATTGTATCCATTCCTTCAATGAATTAGGCAACAAATATTTATTGTGTCTATTAGTCCCAGGCACATATTAGAAGATGGAAATACAAATAAGAAACAATGTACACCTTATATTTAAGAAGGGCAGACAGACATGAAAGGAAATAATACAGAACAGCATCAATAACTGGTTCTGAAAGTGAAGTGACCAGAGCAAAGTGTGGCCACGAGAGGGACTTAGGCATCAGGGAAGGCTACAGAATATGACATCCGAGCTACGTCTGCAGACACAGTGTGTTGCAGAAGCAGGAGAGCACAGGAAAGGGCATTCCAGAGACAACTTAAAGCGATGGGAAAGTGGATGACATAATATGATAAATTAGGGGGAACAGAGCAGTTCAGTAAAACTGGAATATGGAGAGTAGGGCAGAGGCTTGGGTGAAAATAAAAACAGAGAAGAGAGGGAAGACAGAGAGAAAAAAATGGAAGGAAGGAAGGAAGCTAAGATGAGATCAACCAATCAATTACGAGCTTAAGCTAAGGAACAAAAAGAAAAATGCAATATTAAGGTGTGGGTAGAGTGTTTTATACACACACGCACACAGAATATATATGAGTGTATATATATGTAGTATGTGACTTTTGTCTATTGGTATTGTCTCTGGTAATACTGATTTCTATTAATAACTCTGTTTATAAACATTATTTTAATAAAAAGCACAATCTTATCACTTCAAAGTCATTCACATACTTGCACATGCTCATCTCGTGCTGATCTACCACTTAGCTGATAACTGCACGTTATTCCTGAAGAGAGAATGATGGAGAAGAAGAGCAACAAAAACTTTTTGATTCATCTAAAATCAACCAACTCTTCACTTGTGGGAAGGATTGGTAAGCAGAGCTGCCAAGGAGTTATGCAAGATTTGTAAAGGTATACAGGCTAATAATAGATGGTCTGAATTATTATATAACAAGGCCATGAAATTATTATCTAAAAAAACTCCTAAGGCAAATGCACAATGGGAACATATCAGAAAGTATGTTATGCTCTTCATTATTATTTACAACATACACTATGGCTGTCCCTGAGCTCAATAGCTTATAATGTTTCAGAGGATACAAAATAGACACACAAATAACTCCAATAAAAAAGAAATTCTGAAGGCAGGAATTTTGGAATGTCATTATAAATAACCTCTGCTTCTAGACTTGATTGTTATTTTAGAAAATCTCTTATGAGCTCAAAATTCTAACTCCACGTACCAATCAGTAATGTACTAAAAACTACAAAATGTACATTAAAGATGGATGATTGTGAATATGTAACTCCTAAATTAGAGTACTTTGGTATCTCTGAATACACTGTGTTTAAATGAGGGTTACACAATGGGACTTAAAAATGTGAAAAATAATAAAAGATAAGCAAAAGAGATACAGAGTCATAAAGATTTCTAAAAATTACCTTCAAATCCCAAAAGTGTTTCACACAAAGAAAATACAGATTTATCATTAAACACATAATAAAATTATGACTATTTTAATGACTACTCACCTAGACAGGATAAAACAATCAAAAATTAGTGAAGGAAAAATTATACAAGATAAGCCATAAACAGAGTTGGGGTCATATTTAAGAGAAAACAAATATATAATTGTAATAGACATATGCTGATTCATATTTTAATTGACTTAAAGTATAAATACAGAGTTGCAAATTGTCATCCAACATTGTAATAGATAGGTAAAGACAAAAACACAATAAAGTGATGTCAAGGATCCTATCCTGAAGAACAAACACAGTAATACTGAATTGCAAAACAAAAATAAGAGAAACGTTTACCTATTAAAATTCTGTACAAAATGTTGATGTATCATTAAAAAAGATTTTTTTTGCATGATCACAGGAGTTTTAGACTAGCCTGGAAAACATGTTGAGACCACGTCTCTACAAAAATTTAACAAAAAATAAGCCGGGCATGGTGGTGCATGCCTGGAGTCCTAGCTACTAGGTAGGCTGAGCCAGGAGGCTCTCTTGATCCTAGGAATTTGAGGTTGCAGTGAGCTATGATTGCACCACTGCACCCTAGCTTGAGTGACAGAGTGATACCCTGTCTCAGAAAAACAAAGAACTTTTTTTTAGATAACTACAATGTTCAACTACACTGGCCACTGACTGAAAGCAGATATGAGTATATATTTTATATCATTGGCATGCAGTGTATGGCAGTAAAATTTCACAGAAAATTAACTATAATCATTAATAAAAGGCTCCAATGAGAAAATTTTAATAAAAAAGAATTTATAAGATACTAAAGGTATATTTTTATAATGTTATTAATATATTGATACTATTCTTACACAAAATGAGAAAGCTGTAAATCCAGCCTTCAGAAACAAAAAAAAGCCTTACATTTCTGAATAAAGAAAAATATAAATTTTGTAAAATATGGTGAGAGTCACTGATAATAAAATAAACACTTGGAAATAAATAATATTACTATTTAAATAAAGGTTGAGGAAAGTGGATAAAAATCCAAATGATTCTTTTATGCCTGCCATAAACTTAAATTTATAAGAGAACATTTTAATTAATATGGGGCACCTACTAATTACCTAATTTACTTCTACACATGTAAATTCTAGCATAATGTTGGGAATGTTTGGATCTAAAATTACAGAAAAATCTGAAATAGAACAAAATAGAAAGTGAAAATGTATATGGAAAGTGACATCAGCAAGGTGGTGGAATAGGAGGTCCCTTGCTTGTATATCCCCCCATAACAGTTTGGTAGCTATTCATGGACAAAGTGCCTTTATGAGAGATCCAAGCACCATAGCTCATTTCTGTAATCACAGCTACTAAGCAGGCTGAGGTGGGAAATACTCTTTAGGCCAGGAGTTCAAGACCAGCCTGGGTGATACAGGAAGACCCCATCTCAAAAAAATGTGTTTCTTTGAGAGCTCTGGGATCCAGGAATGGGACTATGAAACCCTGCTAATTCCCAAAACCATGGAGGGTCATTTTGAGAAGGCAGGCCCTCATTTAAGTGTCAATCATGAGGACCCCTGGCCTTGGCTACAGACCAGGAAACAGCCCACCCAAGTTGGTATTACTGAGAATTGTGAAGTGACTCTGTACTGTCTCCAACTCATCCCAGTCCATCCAGAGTGGTTCTGCCCATCTAGATTACTGGGGGAGATACCTATTTGTGTCCATGGAGGCAGGCCTTCAGACCTTGGCCTTTATTGTGGTCTCTGAAGCAGTTCTGTGACTCAGGTCCAGCCCTCTTAGCCAAAGTCATTGGCTAGTACTGCCCACCTAGAAACCCACACAGTGACCTGTGGAAATTTTCCCAGGTACTCAGTGGAAGCAACACTCATCCACACACGTGCTATCAGGTCCATCATATGTGGACCCAGCTGCAGAATCTTTCCCTACTGCTTGCCTAAAAGATTGAAGTCCTCAAAAACATCCAGTCTACCCAGGAAGAAGACAGAATTCACAATGACCCAAGCCCCTGGCTAACAGGCCCACTAAAGGCAGACCCCGTGGCAAACCCAGTGGCAGACCCAGCAGCCTTAATTTGACTGCAGGTGAAAAGACAGAGTGAAGAGAACAGGTTCTGACTTATACAATTGACTGAAATTATCCAATAAGATAATTTTTAACACAGAAATTTTCTATAATGTATTCTCTAACTCTGAGGAAAGAGCATGGTGTAAGATCTACAAAATCAGTATAGATGCTATACTTTTGTGGATGACGCAGTATTAAGGGATTCAACACAGACATATACATTTTTCAGTCCTATAATACAGGATAAGTTGTGAACATTTCTCATATAGAGAAGTCATGGTGAGTTAGAAGCTATCTCTCAAATTTTAATGTGTACAACAGCGACCTAAAGATCTTGTTAAGATGCAGATTCTGATTCAGGAGATCTGGTGTAGGGTCTGAGTTTCTGCATTTCTAACAAGTTCACCAGTGATGCCAATGCTTCTGGCCCAAGGAGAATATTTTGTCAAACACCCAGTAGTGGGAAAGCCTGTGTTTATTCCAGCTTATCTGGCCAATAAAAAAAGCTGAGAACATTCATTTTCCAAAGAAAGCTATAGGAAAATAGAATCTAAAAAGTAGGGGCCCAAATGAAGCCGGAGTCCCCTGCGCACCTCCCTTCTTTGTAGTGACCACACATGTTGAATTCAACCAATTACCCACTTGCTCTTGACTGAAAGTTGCTGGATGGTCGGGACCATGACTGCTTCAACTGTTTCCTAATAGCCAGATGAAATGGAAGTAACTGGTTTGTCTATCAGTTTGAGTCTCCAGACTTTCTCCTTGTTTTTCACCCAAGTACCAGGAACCTGGAGCAAGTCTCATCTGGGAACTCATCCAACAGTTTCTTTCTTTGAGGAAACGAACAAGCGCTACATGACCCACTCCTCTGAGATGGAAGGAAGATTAGACCCTGTTGTCGGCCTGATTCCAGTCTGCACAGGACATCCCCATTGTCCCAAAGACTCCCAGGTGCTGCTGAGAGGGTCCCCAGAGAACCTGGGCCAATGCCCCCATGGTGATCCAGGCAGGAGACACTCAGGCTGACTCTGTGGGGTCAGGAAAGAGAATGAACCTGCCCACGTGGAGCAGCTGACTCTAGATCCAGGTGTGATGCTACCTGTCCCTGACTAGTTAACTCTTGGGTACAAGGAAGGACAAGAGTACCCTGCTCCAGCAACACAGTTAAGAGGCAGGGGTGGTTGTGGTCACAGCTCTGGATATTTTGTGGCCCTGCCCTCCTACTGCTGAAGTGTTTGTTTATACTTATAGCTTCTGTCACCAGATCCTGTTTACACCAACTGACCCTCACACAACTGCAGTAAGTCACTGGGCAACATCTGGAAAACTTGAAGGGCCCCACTCTGAAAAGGGGATTTAAGATGTCCATGTTGATCAATCGTGATGCAGAAAATGTTTCCCCTGGGTTTTCTCTACCTTCTCAGTCCAAAATCTGGCCCTGTCTTGTGAATCCCAGGAGGACCCCTGCTTTTAGATTCCAGGTTGCATCAACCAGGCTCTGCATTCTTGGGAGTTACAGCCCAGAGAGAAAAACTAGAGGGGAGATCCCCTCACGGAGGCTGCTCCCACACATTCTAAAGGAAATGTCAACCTAAAACGAAGAGGCTGAGACAAAACTAATATGAGTAGAGAGTTTATTTGAGCCAAGGTTAAGGACTGCAACCTGGAAGTACAGATTCCAGTGTTCCTGAATATACACTCTGATTAGCAACAATTCCAAGAGGATTTTCAAAGAGAAATAAGGAAGACAGTGAGTGGGCTGATAAAAAGTTTTGTCATGAATTCTCATAGGTTTACAGAAATAACATTGATGAGTGATTGGTTATGCATTGTTAAGCTATAGAGTGTGAGTTATAGTGTCTGGGCTGGCGTTACTAGGTTAATTTATAGCTACTGTGACAAAACCCAGCAGTTTCAAGAGAAAAATACATAGCTCAAAGGAGGAGGAGGATATAATTGAGTCTCTCTGGGCCTGATGATTAAAAGGACTTGCCATTCTCAAATTAAAGTTCTTTTCTTTTTTTTCCACATCCCAGGACCTGGATTCATAATTTGGAGCTGCAGATTTAGGTCTTGGAGGGGTGGGGAAGCAGCACGTGCCCTCTGCACATTTGTGGGCATTTGGGCAAGATGAGGAGGGAGTTGAGATTCTCAGGCCTACTCAACGCCCATGTGTGAGCCTGGCTGGGTTTCTGGGCCCCGTGGTCTCTGAATCAGGTACAGGTCTGACGATGCCAGAGACATTGAAAAGTGGAATGCCTGGTGCTGCCCTGTGAAGTTATTTTTGTAGAAATCTGGTTTAACTGCTCTAGAAGGGACTGTAGATCCCAAACAGTCAGAGAGACTTCTGCCTGCAGATTTTGGGGGCAGCATGCACTTTGCTGCACAATTGTGGATTGTGCCTGGAAGCCTGAGAGGGAAAGTCCACTCTAGAGTGAAGCCTGGTGGGCACCTTATATGTTTATATCATGTCTGGTAATTCTGGACAGTGTTAGGGAAATGTAATGGAAAACAAAATAGTTCCCAAACCCAGAATAACTTTCCACAATGGTAGAACAGAAAGAAAACTGATTATACAATTAAACCAAAATGTGAAGTAAATCACAGGCAATCTGCTAAGAGATTGCAAAGACAGAAAGAAAAGTCACCATAATTAGTCCTCAAGTAGAAGACTTGACAGTACCATTTGTCATATATAGCTCATCCTAAATTCATCCGGAATTGGGGAGGCCATCTGTGTTTGCTTATTGGCTATATTCAAAGGAAAAATAAGCTTCCCATGTTTTCATGACAGGAGGGAGTTTTGCAACTTGGATCCAGGTGCCTGGTGAAGCTAGGCTCCTACTCCCCTACAGACACAGTGAGATAGGACTCTGTATTCTTTGCTATTTACATTTCAAAGGAATTGTTTCCAGATCCCAAGGAATGATGTGTCTGAGTCAAAAAAAAAAGGCTGACAAATGACCTATGTATATGTTAAAATGATTTATATATATTTCAAAGAGGCAGAGAACAAATTTACATACAAAACTTTTCTAAAATCAAGTTGGTCCTAGGGTTGTGGGTTATTGTTAAGCTGATTTAACATTGTCTCCCCCCACAACCACGCTTGACTAGCTATAAAAAAAATAAAAAATAAAACTTTTCTAAATCAAATGTTTTTTAAAAAAGGAGAGCAAAATATCTGTCCTTATTTTCAAGTTGGAGAATTAAGTCTCATTTCTAATTTGCATCTGCTCTTACAATAGCCAGTTCTAGGCCATGGCCTTGAACTTATGGACATCTGAATCCCAGTGGGTGCTGGATTCAGGAACCTGAGTGATGGCCTTTGGCACACTGTGTATATAAGAAAGAGGGTTTGTGGGGACAAAAGACAGAATAAAGTGTTATCAAGGACCTATGGGAAGAGGACAGTGCAGAGTTTATGCTACAGATACTGGCTCAGGTGGGGCTATGCTCTGTCTCATTCCTGTGTCCATGCAGGCAGATGAGTTTATGATCAGGTCGTCCAGAAGCCTAAGTCAGCAGGGGGACCAGGTTGCTGCTACAGATTTAGAGTCTGTGCGTAAGAATAAGCCAGGAGTCCTCTAGGCACCTGCGTAGATTTTTGGCAGGACAGTGTAGGAGCAAATATACTGTGGTGGGATTCCTGAGGGAGCACCTTGTACTGGGAGGGGCATGGCCACTTTAACACCTGGTGGGTGGGAATCACGTGGTGGCAGCAGGATGGAGGGAGGGTCTGTTCTCAGAACTCCCTCCCTCTACATCCTCAGTCCCCTCTCACCCTGGAAGAAAACTTGGAATCACAGGACAACGTGCAATGTGACAGCCTGTGTGCAGAACAGAGCCTCCCTTCCCCAAGACACCCAGAGTTTCCCTCCAGCCCAGGCCCCTGTGATGTCTTTTATCAGACACCACTTCCGACACCAAATATGTGGCATTTGCTGAACATCAAGCAATTCTCCAACACCAACTAGGTATCCAATAACTCAATTCTGACACCACCCAGAGTTGGCACAGATGCCACAAGTTCATGGCTCAGTCCCACATCACTGCCCCACTGCAGATGCCAGGCCCAAGTTCCAGGGGCCCATCTATACTCACAAGCAACTGCCTGTAAATTGGGGCTCCCATAACCCCCTCCTCAGGTTAAATAATTTCATGGGACTACTCACAAAACTCAGTAAAAGACTTCACCTACATTTACCAGTTTATTATAGAAGACACAACTCAGAAACAGCCAAACAGAAGAGATTTATAGGGCAAGAGAAGGTGGCAGGGAAAGATGGTGTGAGCAGGTTATCTTGATAAATAGCTGTGATTAAAGAAATCCCCCATACTCTGTGTCTGCAAGACCAGCTTAGTGCAAAGAAACACCCTTTTCATTGTGACTTAGATGATGCTCCCTTTTTTACCTATCCCAAAGCCAGACACAGACTTTGCAAATTCCCATGTTTTCTCGTAAACAATCAGCTCAACAATTTTGTCTTCAGTGGTCAAAACAAAATACTTGGTAACCAAACTTTGCTTAAGTACCTCTCCTTCCCCAAGGTCCCTAAACTTTGACCCACCCTCAGCCTGAACCAACATCAACCCCTCTTTACACCCCTCCTGAGAACAGGCTGCCTTCAGGGTGAAACGTTCTCTGATCTAGGATCTGATTTTGCCACCCTCCATCCTGCCCTTCCCCTCCCACCTTCTTTTAATCTTGTTTGCCCCTCTCTATGAAAGAACAACTTTTTCTGCCTCAACCTTGAGATCATCAAAATCTTAGAGTTGGTGCTTTCCACCTGTTGCATGTGTCCTTTAGAATTAAGGAACTTTTTACCTAAATTCAAATTTATTTGACAAAGTCTAGAAATAGTCCCAAGGTAATAACCATTCCATGCTCAAAAAGAGTGTCCCAACCCCATCCCATATCAACCCCAAGCTCTTCTTACTGGGAATCCTTAGCTTTCCAGGGCTCTGTAGCTTCTCTCAGTATAAAGGGCTCCTTCTATGATTGGTGTGAGCGGCTGGGACACCAACCAGGGAGGATCGCCAGGAAGAACTAAACTGGGCCTTCAATGAGCTCCTTTTTCCAATTGACTTGGCCTGGAGTCACTGGTCTCTGGCTTCTACTTCCCAGTAAGGCTCATTCACTTAGTTTTAAATGAGAAAATACCCAGTGTTTGAAGAATCCAGCAAAGTCACTCAAACACAGTGTTTATAGAATGAAAGGAAATTATAAGGTGGTTACATTTTATATTTTAACAGGAAAAGGTCCAACCCCTGCTTCCTACAGTTGGGAAACTCAGCCCCACGGGGATGGGACCCCCCTAAGCTGCTTTGGGGGCCACATCCACCACTTCTCTGACTTCCATTTAGGCTGGTTCCCAGGACTTGGGTGTCCTACTCTGGACCTCTTGGCCATAATTGACATAGGCCAACAGGACCCAAAGTGTCCCATGGTCCTTCCCAAAACATTGCAAAAGTGTATATGGAGGTAATAATACAATGTCTGCATTCCTGACCTGAATAAGGCTCCCTTGGAAACTGTTTTGATATCCCTTTTAAAATATCTCTTTAGAACCACTTTTAATAATTTGCTGTTGGAACTTAACAGTGATAATTCTCTTAATTCATTTTTTCATTTAGCTTCTCAGATTAAGTACTACACTACTACACACTTTTGAAACTGGGGTGGGCACAGCCTCAATACTGTGCAGGGAGGATGCACAAGACCAGAATATCCATCTCACATCTTTCTGGAGCATTAATTCTAATGCAAGATTTGGAAGAAACAAATTAAAGTGATTTCCAAGGTGAGAAATTAAAACTTTAAAACAAGGCTGGAAAGTAATTTTCCTTAAAATAACTGTCAGGAATCTGTGCCTGATATGTCAGACTTTCTCCAAACAAACAAACAAACAAACAAAACCAACTCTAAGAATAACCTATTTTTCATTATTAAAAAGAGTAAAAATTGGAAATCATAGCAAGCCAATCGAAAATGCTGCCCTGTGGGAACCTGTAATTCCAGTTACTTGGGAGGCTGAGACAGGAGGATCTCTTGAGTCCAGAAGTTGGAGGCTGCGTTGATGTATCATCATACCACTGCACTTCAACCAAGGTGACAGAGACCCTATCTCAAAAAGAAAGAAAGAAAAACAAAAAACAAAAAAACTCTGCCCTGCTAGTTTCCTAAATCACAATATGGCCTTGGTATGGTTTTATCTGTACTTTTCTGGGGGGTTATTAACATTTTGGACATAAAAATATATGTTTTCATCCAATTTTTGGAATTTTTCAGCTATTAGTTGTTGATTTACTTTTGTACTCCATTTAATTTTTCTCTCTCTCCCCTCTACTTCTCCGACTCATTCATTCTACAGGTCTCTAAGGCTCTATTAATTTTTTTTCAATTTTGTTCACTCTTTTTAGATAATTAGATGATTTCTCTTGTTTTGACTTCTGTTTCTAATCTGAGGATAAGCTAGCTCAAAAATAATTTTTTTCATTTTATTATCTTTTCTGTTTGGTTCTTTTTTACAGTCTCCATTTCTCTACTGAGGCTCCACATATGTTCACTCATTATGACAATATTTTCTGTTACTCCTATGAACAGAAGTCCTATTTATAATAGTGACACTCGCCCACTCACCCCCACACTATGGTACGACAACACAAGATGAACTCAGGGCACCCAGGAGTTGGCTTTTTATACTGCTCCTCACTTAAAGAAACCAGAAGAGTGCCTGACTCCATGTCTCGATATGGTCTGGAATCCACACTATGTCTGAGAACAGGGGGGCCTCCTCACAGTGGGACAGAAGAGCAGCAAAAAGCCAGCTGGAAGGGGCTGTCACTGGCCAAGTTGTAACCCTTTTCAACACTAAAAAACACATTAATCAGAATAAGCCAAAACTGGAAAAATTCATGCATCTGTAATGCTACACAAAGTTGGTAGAATGCATATTAATATTGTGTAATAATATAAAAGGCTCAATACAATTATGTGCTTGATTTTATTAACTGAAATACATAAAGGGGTGTGACTTATAGAGCTATTTCATGTTGTTTTCAAATCCCTGTTTGCTGATTACAACATCTTGGACATCTTGGGATAGCTTCTACTGCCTGCTTTTTATCTTGTGTATGGATTATATTTTCCAGTTTGTTCACATCTCATGAATTTTAAAATTGTGAACTAGAAACTATAAACGATAGTTATAGAGACTCTGGGTTTTGTTATAATCCTTTGAAGGGTATTATTATTTTTTGAAGAGGGAGTTAATTAGGCTGTATTCAAATTTTAATACCTATATCCCCTACAGTGAACCCAGATAAAATACTCATTCAGTGCTTATGCATATATATGTCATATATATATATTTTTAGATGCATGTTCTATATAATGATATATAATATTTATCAAGATTTTGTCATTTTTGTCTGTGAGAGTGGTAGTTCAACAAGCTATTCCACCATGACTGAAAGCCAGACGCTCAGTTTTGTTTGCCTTTTCTATTTTATGTAAATTAAATTATAGACTACATATACTTTTACATCTGCTCTCATTTATGCAACATTATATTTGTGATATTCATCCATGTTATTGTAGATAGCTATAGTTTCCTCATTTAAATTTTTTTTACATTGTGGTAAAATTATTAATATATAACATTAACTATTTTAACCATTTTTAAGTGTGCAGTTCACAAGAATTAAATACATATACATTGTTTTGCAACCATCATCCCCATACATGGGGAACTTTCTTCATCTTCCCAAACCAAAAATCTGTACCCATTAAACAGTAGCCCCTTGTTTCCACCCCTCTAGCATCTGGGAGCCCCTCTTCCACTTTGTATTTCTATGAATTTTACTACTCTAAGTACCTCATATGAATGGAACCACACAGCAGAGCAAAGAAACCATAAGGAATACACAATATATAACAAATGTCTTTTAAATTAAATAAAAACACTCACAGAGACCAGCAGTACACAGTGATTGTAGATAAATATAGATAAAGAAGAGATTGGAAGAGCATAATAAATTTATGACAATGATGCCTAAATTTATGACAAGACCAGAGCAGTGAGGGCCTCCCGTCCGTCACAGGCTGGGGAGGGGTGGGGCTGGGGGCCCAGGCTACTGTCTGACTCCCGGAGTCCACACTCACCCCGAACTTCACTCAGCCATGATGGCCTCTGCCTCTGCCACCAGGCACCGAATCACCCCTGAGATTCCTCGCGGCCTGTTCTCCTGGGCCTTGAGGGTGTTCCTGTCCTACTGAAATAGGGGCTCCAGCTTGCACCATGTCTGGCAGCTGCAGGACAGAGAGGAGCTGTGAGGCTACCAGGAGACACACCTCAGGTCCCTCCCAGTGTCTGCCCAGCAGCTGGCGTCCTGCTGCCCCAGCAGTCACCATGCAGCAGGGCCTGATGCTGACCAGGGAGCCATAGCCATAGCCCTTTCCATCTGGCCACAAGAGTCTCCTCTGTGCCCTCTGCCAATCCACTAGGCTGTCACCTCTCATGCCGACTGAGCCACTCCATGGACTGGAACCAGACCCTAAATTCCTCCTCAGGTTGAAGATGATAATTGCAGCCTCCTGCAGCAGCTGCATCTCCTGGAGGAATTTGATCTGCTGGAACCAGAGGGAAGGACAGGATGCTGACAGGGCCTGATGGAAGATGATGAAGGGGGCCTGTGGGAGGGAGGGAGCAAGGGCTGGTCTCTGGGGCCTTTCTCTTAAGTGCCCCATCTCCCCTCCAATGCCATGCAGCCCACCCTGGCCTCAGAGTTGGATATAAACAGCCCCTTCTCAGGAATTGGTCCTTGATTCCAGCTGCTACCCACACCCCCCATTGGGATGGGTCTCCTCCTTCTCTGTGTGTTAAACCCTCCAAAGAAATCTAAGATGCAGAGGATGGAGCCAGGGAATGTTCTTCCCAGGGGGGTCTCTGACTCCCACATCCCCATGCTCCCCCAAAGTGAGGGCCCCATCTGCCCACCTTCCTCTTTTACATAACGTTGAGCCCATTTCCCTGGAAGGCAGACAGCCAAAGTCCATCAGAAAGAGACCCCTAGCCCATGACTAGCCCCATCCCCACCCCCTCCCGTGCTGCACTACTGCCAGGGCCACCAGGGGACGTGCACAAAACAACACTCAGACCCTTGTCAGGTTCTGGGCTGTAGAGGAGGGAGCCATGGCAGCTGAGAATCAAGGACCTTCTGTCCCAACTCTCTGATGACAGACAGGGAAACTGAGGTCTTGTATAGAAGGAAAGTGCTCAGCCACTTAGGAGCTGCCTGACCATGGAGGGGCCCAGTTTCACTCTTCTGCCGTGGGCACCGCCCGAGGGAGAGGCTGAGACCATCTGAGCCAGAACCTCGGGCAGCTCTGCAGCTTCACCACTCGGGGAACAGGGACTGGAGGCTGATGCGGAGCCCCCATCTCTCGTGGGTCAGGGGGGCCTGAGGCCCCAGCTCACGGGGCAGCTGTGAGGCTCAGGAGAGGGTTTGCCCAGTGCTGAGATCTAAGTGCTCCGTGCAGGGCTCCATCCCCCCCAGCCTCAGCATCCTGGTTCCTGACCCGCCCACCGCAGGCTCACTCACATCCACATGATCCTTCATGGTCGTGTCCAGCACCACCAGGTCACTGAGGACTGTGCCCAGGAAGAGGATGCCACCCTGTGCCGTCGGGGGGGTGGTGGTGATGAGCACCCAGGCTCAGGTGCCCACCCAAGGCCTGTCCCTGAAACCTCATCAGTCCCTGTGTCCTGCCCTCCCCTGCCCAGGTCTCCCCCTTGGAGCAGCCAGAGACCCTCAGCTGCCTCCCCCAGTTCTCTCCCTCTTCTCTCCCCAGCTGGCTCCAAGGTGACCAAGCACCCCCCAGTCATCTCCATGGTGGGATTTTAACAAGTCACAATGTCTCCTGGTCCCTGGCCCCACCCTTCCCCCATCCACTCTGAGCCCAGCTCTTCCAGGGCCTTGCTCTGGCCTCTGATGGAGACGCTTCAGGCACCGTCACAACAGAAAGGAAGGACGGGGGAGAAAGGCCCCTGCTCTCTCGATATGGAGACTCCAGCTGAGAGGAAGGTGCCCCTGTCCTGACTCCCTCCCTGCCACAAAGACACTCACATTATTCTGCCTCTGCTGCCTCATTTGGTCTCTAGGGTTTCCTCTCCAGGGTGGCCCATTTGGAGGTCCCCACCTGCCAGGGTCAGGGACAAGGTCAGTGAGACTGTCCTGGCCCTCACCCAGTTACACCCCAGCCCCACTGGCCTTGAGTCCTGGATAACTGGCCTAAGTCAGCAGGTACAATGTCGCTGCCACCTCCAGGCAACTGTGATTCTAGATCCACCCCCAGCTCCAACACCCACTCGCTGTGTCACCTTGGGCAGGCAGCCCGGCCTCCCTGAGACTGTTCCTCACCTGGAAAGTGCCATGGGACCTACAGCTACCTCACAGGGCCTCCCGGACGCAGTTTCAAATACCTATCACCACTATTCTCAACTCAGCCCTCTGAGGAAGAGCCCGGCACAAACACCCTCAGATTTCTGTGCTCCCTGAAGCCCATCACAACCCTGTGAGGCCTGTGCAACACGTTCATCACTCCTACTTTCTCCAGATGAGGAACCACAGGCCCAAAGAGGGAAGTGACTTGCCCAGGGCCCCCCAGGAGAGGCCGGCTCCTTCCCCCACCTGGCAGCCCTGTCCCTGCTGCCTCCACCCTCCACCCAGCCCCACCACTGACCAGGGTCCCACCTTCTGGAATCTCTATGCTTGTCTAGCTCCCCAGCCAAGCCCAGCCATGCTGGGAGGGGGACAGGGTATATTGGGAGGCCTGGTTCAGTGGCTCCTGCCTGCCCCAGCCCCACTGGAATCTCTGCCCACAAGAGACCATTCTGAAGGCTTCACAGTCCTAAGGAAGGAGTTTGCACAGAACTGCCTCGTCCTCCACTCAGGAAGTGGACACCAAAGGTGCTATCTGTGCCTAATAAGACAGGGTCTTCTCAGGGTAATTGATGGTGACACTTTGCCTCCTCATTTACACGGAATGTTCTGAGGTCTGGACAGGAAGGATCCATGAGGAATGCATGAGTCCTCCAGATTCTTCTCTTAAGCCATCTGGAACACATGTCACTGCTCACTGGGCACTGGGCTAAGAATCCTGTGATTGATTAGCAGTGTCTGCCGTGGGGCAGACCATGGAATCACAGCAAAAACAAGTATGTCCCAAGTATGCCCATTGGAACCCAAAGCTGGGCAGCCCATCTGCCCACATGGCCCATGGGATGTCCATCCCCATCCCTAGTGCAGGCAGCCATCTCTCCCACGCAGTGCAGACAGATGCAGCAGAAGGGCGTTGGCTTCCTGAGGAACTGTTGGTCTAATTTGGGGTAGGAAGTAACCCCCCACCACATCTACTGAACAGCCTGGGAAAGCTACTTGCCAATAGGATAGACCAGCAGTGGAGCCAGAGACCTGTTAATTCTGCGAGTTCATCACCCCTGCTGAACAGCACAGCTGCCGTCACCACATCCCATTACCAGGGCCTCCTGTCTCCACACTGCTGACCTGTCCATGGACAAACACATCTCTCTTCCTGTTAGCCCAGATTAGACACGACTGGTGACTTGTATTTTTAAAGTAAACTTGCAGTGACTTGCAAAATACACAGACACCTGACCCAGTACCTCTTCCAACCTTGCCATTTTCTGTCTCCCCCGACAAATATTTGCTCCCCCTCTCCTGGCCTCCACTTTTCACTGATGACAGACCCTGCTTAGTGTGTTTCTTTTGTGAAGATTTTTAAATTTTCTGGAACTTTTTTCTGTGAAGGAAAAGAATAAATTTGGGCACAATGGAGACTTGTGCAAGTTCAATTACCTTTTATTTGAGAACCAAACAGATCCAAACTGCCTGGTTGAGAGTTTCCACTGGGCTCCTCTGAACCCTAAGGGCTCCACTGTACTGGAGAGGGAGCTTTGTGGAGGCTAAAGTTACTCCCTCTGGGATACTAATATGCCAGGTTGACTTCTGATTAACCCCTGTTCTGGGAATGCCTCTCACATTTTTACTTTACTGTTCCTTGTGTAAGAGCATATATTACCATAATTCCTGCCCTTAGGTAAAAACAACCTTGATGGTTGTTGGTGTACTTACGAAGTACACAACATTGGCATTTTTGTCTTTTCCCAGGTCAACATTAATTGTTCTGCACATTAACAGATATACCCTTTTTCCATAGTATATGGCCCTGTATCTGTGGGGTAACAACATGGAGATCCACCTGTCTTGTTGCCACCCATGACCATGCACCTGTCCATAAATTCACCAATAAATCACCCTCTACTGACAATCTGGATTTGTCTGCCTCTTTCTTTGGTTTCTTGGCTCCCTCTGCATTTGGGCATCACTTTGCATGTATGGACATTTTACAAAACAAGTGACAAGCTAGCCAGCACCAGTCCAATAACCAAAGTATGGGCAAGAGGAAGAAAGTATGGGAGCGGAAATTCTGGGGTGTTACTCCTCATCTATTGGGGGGATGCCCATTTGTGACACTCATGTGGACTACTGAGTGAGTAGAAGGATGCCCCTAAAATGCAAGGACTAGAGAACCCATTAGTAGAGAACTGTATTACTCCCTAGGGTAAGGAAGTTCACCATGTGGCATTAACAGCGACTCGGCCATTACTAGGAGCTTTGCAAGTGGTCACAGAAGATAGTTATCAGCTGGGATGAAGGTACAAAATCTAGATAAAGAATTACTGTTAGAAAAGGATATGAAAACCTCCACATCTATGTTAGCAGTTAGCTTTGTGGATAAGTTTGAAACTCAGAAGATCCAGTTGGAAATTCAATTCTGCTGTTTTGTGCAGCTTAAAGGATGGAAGCTGCCCCAGCCTAAATGTAAGCATGTGACAGTCCATTTATGTTCAATAATTTGAAGGGCAAGAAAATCATATAATTACTCTAACTGAATAGGTGGCAAGTAAAAAAGACAGGATTTGTATGGGGAGAGTCTGCACTCTGGAGACATGAGACTTGCAAGAAATAAATTTAATGTACAGTAGAGAAACTAAGTTTACTTTGAGATTTCATAAGTTCTAGTGTGCTTGTAAATCATCAAATCATCTGAACTTGTCTGTTTTGACCCACTATTCCCATTTTCTTCTGAAGACAGATAAACACACATGCACTGCTCCCTCTACAGTTCTCTTACAAAAAGTTTATTTTTAGCTTGATATATTGTATATTGCACTAAATGTAAATCTAAATGAAACATCTCTATGTGTTCAATTGGCCCGGAAAAGGGCCATGTGCAAACAAAATTATTGGGTAAAATTTTATGAACAGTGATTTAGGATTTAAAGGTATGGCTTTGAATTATACTCCCATATAATCTTTATTACAACCATATCAACACCCCCATGAATACAAAAAAGGAAAAAAGAGAGAGAAAAGGACACAAAATAGTAACTATAAGAACAATGTACTAAAATTATCAAAAGTTTAGGTCCTCAAATAAAGAGATTACTAGGGAAGTTATTCCACAGTGTAACCCAAATAGTACATTATTTTAATTTGTTAACTACAATCGTGAACAAGATAAGATAGTTTAACATTTGCGGCAGAGTAACATTTCATTCACTGCACATCAGTGTTAAAACATTAAAAACCATTTAATTTTATTAACCAAAAAAATTAATTAACCCATAGCCTAAATTAAGCATTTTAAAATCCATTATATGCTCCTTGGTCACAAGCACACAAGAACAATTATTTTTTGGGGGGGTCTAATATAGTGATCTTGGAGTTATGCTTTCTTTTAAAATTGAGGCTATTTAGTACACATTGACTTGAATAAACCTTTCAGATAGGAGTTATCTTCACTTTCCTCTGATATCTGTGTTTTTATTTCTATTACATCAAATAACATTCAAGATTTCTATGTCTTCTATCACATCAAATAATATTCAAGACTTCTATTTCATTCTACTATAAATATATGGCAGTGTTTCTGATGTTGAGTAAGGCTTGAATGACAGTTAAAGGCTTTGCTACATTCTTCACATTTGTAGGGATTCTCTCCAGTATGAATTCTCTGATGTCAAGTAAGTTGTGAACTATGGACAAAGAACTTACCACATTCTTTACATTTGTATGGTTTCTCTCCAGTATGAATTTTCCAGTTTTTTCATACATAAGGAGCAACTGGTAAAATAATTTATTTTGAAAATTTAGAATGTTTCTCTCTTAGTTTAATACAGAAGAAAAAACCTGATTACATACTGTATGCTTACATGCATCATTGTTTTATGATCCAAATACAAATAGCATGTCTCTTTAGATTTTGTTAATGTACTTTACATTTGCCATTAAACATTCATGGAAAATTTATATTAATCATATTCACCTAATATTGAATGGCCTCTCATAGCTCAGATGCAGAAATAACAGATCACATATTTTCATATAGACATTAAGAATGAAGGTATAGCATAAATTAATTTGAAAATTGAATTACATCAATATTTGCTTTTGAAAAATTTCAAATACTGTCAATACAAAATACTCATTGAATATAATTATACCTGTCCAAACATAAATGTTCTCACTCTTTTATAAAATACGACCAGAAAAAGTATCTAATTGCTTTGAATTCACATTATTCTCTACAATAAGTACTCTGGGGTTAGTGTAAAATCTGAAAGTGTGCTTTAGTTTTTACCTGTGTGAATCCACTGATGAACTAAGACTTAAGGTTTGATTAAATACTTCCACGCATTTATTGCACCCATAAAGTTTCTTTCCCTATGACTCTCTGGTGACTTTTAAGTTGTGTATTTGGATAAAACTATTTCACACGTATTTCCGTAGTATGAATTCTCTGATGTTGAGTAAGGTGTGATCTACGGTTAAAGGCCTTGCCACATTGTTCACATCTGTAAGGTTTCTCTCCCGTATGAATTCTCCGATGTTGAGTAAGGCTTGAATGACAGTTAAAGGCTTTGCTACATTCTTCACATCTGTAGGGATTCTCTCCAGTATGAACTGTCTGATGTCGAGTAAGTTGTGAACTATGGGTAAAGAATTCACCACATTCTTTACATTTGTATGGTTTCTCTCCAGTATGAATTTTCTGATGTTGTCTAAGACTTGAAAACTGAGCAAAGGCTTTGCCACATTCTTCACATTTGTAGGGTTTCTCTCCACTATGAATCCTCTGATGTTGAGTAAAGTATGAACTATGTCTAAAGGATTTACCACATTCTTTACATTTGTAGGGTTTCTCTCCAGTATGAATTTTCTGATGTCGTCTAAGATTTGAAAACCGAGTAAAGGCTTTGCCACATTCTTTACATTTGTAGGGTTTCTCTCCAGTATGAACTACCTGATGTATTCTAAGGCTTGCCAACCGGGTAAAGGATATGCCACATTCTTCACATTTGTAGGGTTTCTCTCCAGTATGAACAAACTGATGTAATCTAAGGCTTGCTGACTGGGTAAAGGCTTTGCCACATTTTTCACATTTGTAGGGTTTTTCTCCAGTATGTATTCTCTGATGTTGAGTAAGGTATGAATTATGGGTAAAGGATTTACCACATTCTTTACATTTGTAGGGTTTCTCTCCAGTATGAACTACCTGATGTTTTCTAAGGCTTGCTGACTCAGTAAAGGCTTTGCCACATTCTTCACATTTGTAGGGTTTTTCTCCAGTATGAATTACCCGGTGTTTTCTAAGGCTTGATGACTCAGTAAAGGATATGCCACATTCTTCACATTTGTAGGATTTTTCTTCAGTATGAACTACCTGATGAATTCTAAGACTTGCCAAATGGGTAAAGAATAAGCCACATTCTTCACATTTGTAAGGTTTTCCTTCAGTATGAATTTTCTGATGTTGTCTAAGACTTGAAAACTGAGTAAAGGCTTTGCCACATTCTTCACATTTGTTGGGTTTCTCTCCAATATGAATTCTCTCATGCTGAATAAGGTATGAATTATATTTAAAGGACTTACCACATTCTTTACATTTGTAGGGTTTTTCTTCAGTATGGATTCTCTGATGTTGCTGAAGGATTGAAAACTGAGTAAAGGCTTTGCCACATTCTTTACATTTGTAGGACTTATCCTCAGTATAAATTTTCTGATATTTAAGCTGTGAACTCTGGTTAAGATGCAAAAATCTTTTGGCATCTGATGGTATTATTGGTTTGTGGAAGAATAATAAAGTTTTAATGAAGGACTCATCAAATTGGTCACATTTAGAAACATTCTCTTTAATTTTAAATCTCTGGTCTTCAGAAATACTTGACTGAGTACTTAATCCAATCCCATATCCAAAGTCCTGGGTTTCTCTGGGGCTTTCAAAAGACTGGCTAGTGCTTCCTTTAACATTTAGTGCTGAAAAGAAATGCAGATATAGTGTAAATGACATAGTAAGTTCACTGAAAACAAGAATGAATAACTATTACAGCAACAAAGAGACTGTAGAACATATGGAATTCACCATGGAAGGTAAAGATTAAGGGCTTTTAACAGGAAATAGGCAAATCTTTTTAGTGGAAAACATACAGAGTACTCCAGAGAAGGCACATACTGCCAACAGTTTGGAAAAGTATTCCAAATGTCTACTGTGACTGTATGGTGCTACATTTCCCCTGAACAAAGCAATTATCTAAAGGATGGAATAGATAGCTGCTTTTTAAGTGACCAAAATCTCACCAAAAGTGAAAAGACATCAAAGAAACCAAGAAATATGGTACAATAAGGGAGAAAAAAATACATTTTAGTGCTCCTAAACAAGTGAAGATCTATGAACTCTAGAAGTATTTCAAATATGTGTCTTAAAGGTGCTCTGTCAGCTCAATGGGAACACAGACAACTAAATAAAAGGAGGGAAACAATGCATAAAGGAAACTAGATTATTAACAAAGAGATTAAAACTTAAAAACTGCAGCCAAAGTATGGAGCTGAAAAATAAAATAAGTGAATTTAAAGATTCACTATATAGGGTCAACTGTAGTCTTGATGAAGCAGGAAAAAAGCCCTGCCACTTTGATATGGGCCATTTGAAATTACAGTCAATAGAGTTTAAAAAAAAAAAAAAAAGCGAAGAGAGCCTAAGGGACTTATTACCATCAAGCCAAAATACTTATAATGGGAGTTCTATAATGAGAGGAGAGAAAAATGAGCAAGGAGCTAACCTGAAGAAATAATGTCTCAGAACTTTCTAAGATTGAGGGAGAAAATAGCATAAAATGCAAGGAAGCTCAAGCTACTCCAACTAGGAACACAAAGAGACTCAAAAAAAGACACACGGTAATCAAAGACTTAAAAACTACAAAGAAAGAAAATCTTGAAATCAGCAAGAAAAATGTGACTTGGCATGTACAAGGGCACTCCTATAGGATGATGAGAGGATTTTTTAGCAAAAAAACCTTGCACAGTTCACACCCAATAGACATACCCTACATGAATTGCTGAAGAGAGTCAATTCTTTATACTGAAAAGTAAAATATTAGCCACACAGTTAAGTGAATGTATAAAGTTCTCTGTTGAATGTAATTATATGCATACATATAGTATTTTGTGTTATTATAATGACGGTGAGAAAATACCTTTAATTCTGCTATAGATTTGAAAAGACAAACACTTAAAATTACCTAAATTTGTGTTAATGGATACACAATACAAAAGGATATAATTTGTGACATCAATAGAATGCAATGTAAAAAGGCAGGGACTTTGTATCCAATTAAAGTTTTCAGCTTAAAATAGTTTGTTATAACTTTCTGATGTTTTATGTAATATCTATGGTAACTACGAACAAAATGTCTATAGTAGATACACAACTCAACTCCTGGGACTTAAAAGAAAATAGAAAAAAATTTATAAAAGTATAGTCGATACACAAAAGGAAATGAGAAAAAAATCAAAGCATGTCACTACAAAAATCAACAAAACATGAAGGAAGACAGTAAAAAAAAAAGAATAAAATAGCTATAAGACCTAAGGAAATAAATAAAATGCAGTCATTCCCTTTCAGTATTTACTTTCTATAAAAATAAATTAGATCAATCAAAACACATATTTTGTCTGAATAAATTTAAGAAATAAGATCCACCTCTACGCTTTCCACAAAAGACCCACTTTAGATGTAAGGTGACACATGGACTGAAAGTAAAAGAATTGGAAAATGTCATTGAATGCACTGCAAATACTCTTACATTGACTAAATACATGTTACATCAAAAATTGTAACAAGGGACAACAAAGGGCTTTATACAATGATAAAATAGTCCATTGATCAGGAAGCTATCACAAGTATTAATATATATGCACCTACCATCACGGCTCCCATATATATGAAGCAACCTTTTACAGAATTGAAGCAAGAATCAGACAGCACCACAATAATAGTAGGATAATTTGATACTACATTTTCAATAACGAAAAGAAATAAACAGACAAAAGGACAAAAAGGAAGCAGAAGACATGAACAACACTATAGATCAATTACACCTAAAAGTCTTATACTAAACTCTCCACTCAACAACAGCAGAACACACACTATTCTTAAGCAAACATAGCACATTTTGCCAGAGACCACCTGTTAAGCCCCAAGACAAGTCTCAACAAATCTAAGCACATAAAAATTACACAAAGTATTATTTCTGACTACAATAGACTAAAACTAGTAAAAACCAAAAGGAAAGTGATATGTCCACAACTGTGTGGAAATTAAACCAAAAAATTATTGAAAACACTCTTGTTCAAGAGCTAAAAGACTTAATATTGTTAATATGTTCATGGTACACAAAATGATCTACAGATAACAAAATACCAATGGAAATTTTTGCACAAGTGTTAAAATATTGTAAAATTCCTATGGAATCTCAAAGGATCAAGGAAAAAAATACCCAAACAATATTGGAATTGAAAAACAAAGTTAGAGACATCATACTTTCTGATTTCAAAAAACTTTACAAAGCTACATTATTCAAAACAGTGTGATACTGTCATAAAGACAGACAAATAGGTAATGAAACAGATTAAAAAGCCCAGACATAAACTCTCATGTACACAGTCAACTTATTCTCAACAAGGGTTCCAAAACATCACAGTGAGCAAAGGACAGTTTCTTCAACAAATAAGGTTTGGAATCCTGGAAATCCAAATTGGACAAATTGAAGTTGGACATTACCTTGTACTATACACAAACAAGAACTCAAAATCTGCTGACTTTTTGGGTAGCTTTTCTAAATGGAATTTTGAAATTTCTTTTGTAGTTCACTGTTAGTGCACAGAAATACTACTAATTTTTTGTGTTGATTTTGTATTCCGTAACTTTACTGATTTTTTAATAGTTCCAACAGTTGTTTCTGTGGTGTAGTCTTTAGGTTTTTTAAAATATAAGATCATTTTTTCTGCAAACAGGGACAATTTGTCTTCCTACTTTCCAATTTGAATGACTTTAATTCTTCCTTTCTCTTTTCTAATTGCTCTTACAATGACTTCCAGTACTATGTTGAATAGGATTGGTGAAAACAGGTATCCTTGTCTTGTTCCAAATCTCAGAGAAAAAGCTTTTAGTATTTCCCTGTTTACTGTGTTAACATTGGGGTTTGTCGTATATGGCCTTTACAGTGTTGACATACATCACTTCTATACGCAATTTGTTCAGTGTTTTTATCATGAAGGACTATCGTCAAATGCTTTTAATGCATCTACAAGAGCAGTAAAAAATTAAGATACCTAGCAATAAAACTTAATTAAAATGGTGAAAGATATTTACACCGAAAACTATAAAACATGGATGAAGAAATTGAAATACACATGAACAAATGGAAAGTTATCTCGTGTTAATGGATTGGAAAAATAATTTTTAAATGGCCATACTACCCAAAGTGATATACAGATTCAATGCAATTTCTATCAAAATACCAATGACATTCTTTTTTTTTTCTTTTATATACCTTCAGAGTCTAACCAATGACAACATTTTTCACAGAAAATTTTTAAAAACCCTAATATTTATATGAAACTAGAAAATACCCCAAATAGACAAAGCAATCCTGAGCAAAAAGAACAATCCTGGAGGCATCACAGTACCTGACTTCAAAATTTACTAAAAAGCTATAGTAACCAAAATAGCATGGTACTGGCATACAGACATGGATGGATCTGAAGGACATCACGTCAAATGAAATAAGCCAGATACAAAAAGGCAAATACTGTATGATTGTACTCATGTGTGGAATCTAAAAAGAAAAAGTAGATATCATACAAGCAGAGAGTAGAACAATAGTTAACAGACAGTGAGGGAAGGGGAGGGTGAGGAGAGCTTTCTTAACAGTCACAAAATTACAAATAGAAAGAAGGAACAAGTATTGGTTTTCTATTGCACAGTAAGATGACAATGGTTAAGAGTAAGGTATTGTATATTACAAAATAGTTAGAAGACCAGCTTGTGGATATTCTCACTACAAAGAACCAATAAATGCATGAGGTAATTGATACACTAAATACCATGATTTCATCATTATACAACATATACAGATGAAACATCAAATTATACCCTATACATACGCACAATTACAATGTGTCAATTACAAACATAGACAAAGACTTACGTGTAAGATCTATAACTATTAGGTTATGAAGCATGAAATGTCCAATTTCCTTAAGTACTAAGTTTGACAGTTGATATCTCTGACATTTCACTTTGACACTTCTTGTTTTATTTTTATTGTGAAGGTACATCCTCAGTCTTTCAAATGCATGTTTTGACTTGTGACTATTTCTCAAAAAATTTTTACATCAATTTTGGGAAAACCATGGTTAAGTAAAAAATTTGTGTTATTTTCGAATGAGTTCACATGTGGAACCAGTGCAGTGCAGACAGCTCAAAATATCAACGAAGTGTTTGTGAAGGATGTGGCTAATGAATGCACAGTACATTGATGGTTTGAGAAGTTCCATTCTGGTGATTTTAATCTTGAAAATGAGTCATGTGGGTGACCTGAGACCAAGGTGGATAATGATGAGCTGAAAGCTGTAGTGAAAGCAAATCCATCTCTATCTATGGGTGAATTAGTTGCAAGGTTTGAGGTCACTATTCCAACAATACTGGACCATTTGAAACAAATCAGCAAGGTAAAGAAGCTGGATAGATGGGTTCCACATGAATTAAATGAGCATCAGAAGAGAAATTATCTCAAAGCTTGCCTTACTTTGCTGTCACAACATAAAGGCAAGCCATTTCTACACTGTATTGTTATGTGTGCTGAAAGATGGATTATTTTTGATAATTGCAAGCATTCAGCACAGTGGTTGGATAAAGATGAAGTGCCAAAACACAGTCCAAAATGGAATAGTCATCAAAAAAAAAGCTAATGGTGTCTTGTTTGGTGGTCCAGCACTGGTATCCACTACAGCTTCATAACACCTGGTCAATCAATTACAGCGGATATATACTGCAACCAATTGGATGCTATGATGAGGACGCTTGCAATTAAGCAGCTAAGACTGGTCAATAGAGACAGGCCAATCCTCCTGCAAGACAACGCTCCACCACATGTCACACAAACAACGCTGCTCAAACTGCAGAGGCTGGACTTGGAAACTCTCCATCATCCACTGTATTCACCAGACCTTGCACCAACTGACCACCACTTCTTCCAGGCTGTGGACCCCTTTTTGCAAGGAAAAATATTCAATTCTCAGCAAGCTGTGGAAAACACCTTTACCTATTTCATCGCCACTCACTCTCCAGGCTTCTTTGCCATTAAGATGGCAAAACCGTATGAAACCGTATCAACAGTTTAGGTGCATACTTTCATTAATTGTACTGCTTCTTGTTTGAGATATAATAAGCTAAACTTTTGATTCAAAATAGGACATTGTAGATTTAATGACCTAATATTAAACTCCTAGAAGCATATATAAAGGGGAAGCTTCATTACAATTGGTCTTCGTAATGATTTCTTGGATATAATATCAAAGGATTAGGCAATAAAAGCCAAAACATGCAAATGGTACTACAACAGTTATCCAAAATATCACAAACATATTCAAAGCAAAACACGGAATAGATATTAGCACATTTATGTACATTACAGCATCATTCACTAAAGACAATACATGGAAGCAAACCAAATGTCCCTTTATTGATGAGTAGATAAAGAAAATGTGGCATATACATACAATGAAATATTATTTAGCCTTAAAAAAGGTCATCTTGATATATATTACAACAAACCTTGAGGATATTACATTAAGTAAAATAAGATAGTCATACAGAAACAGACACTGTATGATTATGTAAAATATCTAAAGAAGTCAAACTCATAGACAAAGTAGAATGATGTTCTTCAGGAGCTAGAGAGGTGTAAAGGACAATTTGTTGTTTAATTGGTATTCACTTTTACTTTTGTTAGATAAAAGCGATCTAGAAATCTGTTGAAAAATTATGTGAATAAACTTAACACTACTAAACTGTACACTTAAAAATGTTTGATATGACAATTTTATGTATTTTACCACAATTAAAAATTTGACTAAGAGAGATAATTAGAAAAATTTTCAAAAATCACATTCAAATATTGTTTCTCTCACAAAATATTAATAATATAGATTTAAACAATAAATACATTGTAAATTTATGACTTTTTCCTTCACTACTCCCATAGACAGGATAAAAGAATCACTGACAACCAACATACACACACAAGATAAGTCCTGAACAAGTATGTACAATAAGTCCTGAACATATACCAGCAATATTTATAAAGGCAAAAAACACACAGATATTTTTATAGACAACAGACATATGCCTAATGCATATACAAATCACATACCACATCATCTTAAAGTGTACAGATTTGAAAATTATGACCCAGTTCACAATATTCAGGTGCAAAAAAAAAAAAAGAACTCATCTGAGAAAATATACACCCAAAAAAGAAACACAGTAATATGTACTTGAAAACAAGAACAAAAGAAATTTTGATGCATAAAATACTGAAGAAAACATAGACTATTAAAAATAATTCTTTAGCAATAGATTAAGACCCTGTCTCAAAAAAAGTAATACTTTTGATATCTACAATTTTCAAGTGTGTGCATCCATGAAGACTGGTGCTACTTTTACACAAAACAGAGCAGCAATACAGCCTTTTGAAGCTAAGAAAAGTTTGACATTTCCAAATGAAGGAAAAACATAAATGCAAAATATGGTGAATTACTAAAATAAAAAGTAAATATTTGGGATTAGATTATACCATCATTTAAATATAGGCTGAGAAAAATTGTTATAAATTTTAATGATTCCTTGTTGCCTGCAATAAACTTGAACTTAAAACCAAACATTTTAATATGTGGTGCCTACTAGTAATCTAATTTACTTCCTACATAACATGTAAATTGAGCATTTTATTTCAGAACTTTTGTATCTAAGAACCACAGACAAATTTGACATACATCATTTCAGAAAGGGAAATACATAGGACAGCAACATAAGCAAGATGACAGGAATAGGAGGCCTCCCACTCATACCCCCATAGCACAATGGGACAACCATGCCCAAACAAAGCAGCCTTTATGGGAGTTTGGGGATCCATGTAAGAGTCTGTGACACCCTGGTAGACCTAAGACTGAAGAGGACCATTTTGAGAGAACTGGACCGTGACCAGGTGGCAGACTTGCCAATAACAGTCCTGGCAACAGAATAACAAATGACCACATTCCACTTTAGACTTAGCTATAGCCCATTTGACCTTGATCCTGCCACTAGCACAATCTGCCAAGATATCCAGGAGGATTCATTTCCACCTGTGTCTCAGGTAAACAGGCCTGCGGACCTTGGTCCTATCTTTGGCCACTGAATCATTCTAAAACCCACCTTTTTCACCTCTCAGCCATGGTATGGGAAAAATCCTGCCCACACAGGGACCCTCAGGAAGAAACATCCATCTGTGCTCCTGAACGCAGAGCCACCAATAATGATCTGAGAGTAGATCTTGAAGTGGCACTGTAAGCTGGCCTCAAACACAGTCTAGGACCAATTTTTCTCAATCTGAGATATGTCTGGAAGCACACACATCGGTGTCCATAGAGGCAAGCCTGCTAACAATCTTACTGTGAATCTTAAAATTGCCTTGTTAACTAGCTCTGGTCCCTGTCAACCAGAGTCTAGAAGCTGTCCTGCTCACCAAAAAACCTGGAGGGAGACATGACATGGACCCAGAGACAGATCTGAAGACATTGTTCTCAGCTGTGCATCCTGCAGCAGCCCTATACATCAGTTCCAGCCCCTCTCAGCTGTAATCAGGGGTCAGTCCTGCCCATCCAAGGACCTGTTCAGTGACTGAGTGAGAGCACTCCCAGACACCCAGCAGGAGCCACATCTGTCCACATACACCGTATCAGTGCTGCATTTGCAGAAACAACTGCAGTTCCTTGTCTCAGCACCAGTCCTACTGATCAAGATACTGAAAAATTTCAGTCTTCTCAGGGAATAGCCAGGATCCACAACTGTTTGATGCTTTGATAACAAATCTGCCAACCATGGAACCCACTGCAGATCCAGTAACAGTCATATGACTTGGCTCCAACCTCACTCAACTGTAATCTCAGAAAAAAATATCATCATCCCAGGTACCCAATATTTGAAGGTATTTACCTCCCAAAACTGGTTTATTATGACTACAAGAGGTGTTTGCTCCTTCAGATTCAGAGACAGAAACCAAGGGTATCCAGAGCATAAAGAATCAGGCAGGTACAATCACCAATAAAAGAAACTAATAAAGCTCCAGTAATCATTGCCAAAGGAATGAAGACCTAAGAACTGTCTTACAGTGAATTCATCTCAGTGAAAGAAATGAACACAGATAACTAAAAAAAAAAAAAAAAAAAACATAAAACTATGCATAAACAAAATGAGAACTTTAATACAGAAATAGAAAAGATAACAAAGATCAAAATAGAAATCCTACAGCTGAGGCACACAATGGCAGAAGTGAAAAATGTAATAGAAAGCTTTTAGAGGATACTCAATTATTCAGAATAAAAATTCGGCAAACTCAAAGACAGGTCATTTGAAAGTAGCCAATTGCAAAGAAAAAAATGAAAGATTAAGAAAGGATATGGGGCTTTTTCGCAGTGGGTTTGCTGCCAGAACACAGGTGTCATGAAAACCACCCATAAAAACTGAAATGGGGAAGGAAAAGGCTCATATCAATATCGTTGTCACTGGACACGTAGATTCAGACAAGTCCACCACTACTGGCCATCCAATCTACAAATGTGGTGGGATGAACAAAAGAACCATTGAAAAAATTGAGAAGGAGGCTGCTGGGATGGGAAAGGGCTCCTTCAAGTATGCCTGGGTCTTGGATAAACTGAAAGCTGAGCATGAGCAAGGTATCACCATTGATCTCAAATTGAAAGTTGAGACCAGCATATATTATGTATGTGACTATTATAGATGTCCCAGGACACAGAGACTTTATCAAAAACATGATTACAGGCACATCTCAGGCTAACTGTGCTGTCCTGATTGTTGCTGCTGGTGTTGGTGAATTCAAAGCTGGTATCTCAAAGAATGGGCAGACACCCATGAGTATGCCTTTCTGGCTTACACACTCGGTATGAAATAACTAATTGGTGGTGTTAACAAAATGGATTCCACTGAGCGGCCCTACAGACAGAAGAGATATGATGAAATCATTAAAGAAGTCAGCACTTACATTAAGAAAACTGGCCACAACCCCAACACAGTAGCATTTGTGCCAATTTCTGGTTGGAATGGTGACGTGTCAGAGCCAAGTGCTAACGTGCCTTGGTTCAAGGGATGGAATGTCACCCATAAAGATGGCAATGCCAGTGGAACCACACTGCTTGAAGCTCTGGATTGAATCCTGCCACCAACTTGTCCAACTGACAAGCCCTTGCATCTGCCTCTGCAGGATGTCTGCAAAATTGGTGGTACTGGTACTGTCCCGGTGGGCCAAGCGGAGACTGGTGTTCTCAAACCTGGCATGGTGGCTACCTTTGCTCCAGTCAATGTCACAACTGAAGTAATGTCTGTTGAAAAGCACCATACAGCTTTGAGCGAAGCTCTTCCAGGGGACAATGTGGGCTTCAACATCAAGAATGTGCCTGTCAAAGATGTTCATTGTGGCAATGTTGCTGCTGACAGCAAAAATGATCCACCAATGGAAGCAGCTGGCTTCACTCCTCAGGTGATTATTCTGGAGAACCATCCAGGCCAAATTAGCACCGGCTACACTCCTGTAGTGGATTGTCACACAGCTCACATGGCCTGCAAGTTTTCTGAGCTGAAGGAAAAGATTGATCACTGCCCTGGTAAGAAGCTGGTAGATGGTCCTAAATTCTTGAAATCTGGTGATGCTGCCATCATTGATACGGTTCCTGGCAAGCCCATGTGTGTTGAGAGCTTCTCTGACTATCCTCCTCTGGGTCGTTTTGCTGTTCATGGTATGAGACAGAGAGTTGCTGTTGGTGTCATCAAAGCAGTGGACAAGAAGGCTGCTGGAGCTTGCAAGGTCACCAAGTCTGCCCAGAAAGCTCAGAACGCTAAATGAATATTATCTCCTAATACCTGCCACCACAGTCTTAATCAGTGGTGAAAGAACAGTCTCAGAACTGTTTGTTTCAAGTGGTCATTTAAGTTTAATAGTAAAAGACTGGCTAATGATAACAATACATCATAAAACCTTCAGAAGGAAAGGAGAATGTTTCATCAACCATTTTTGTTTCTTTTTGTGTGGCAGTTTCAAGTTTTTAAAATCAGAACTTTTTAATGGAAACAAATTGACCAAACATCTGTCACAGAATTTTGAGACCATTAAAACAAAGCTAATGAGAAAAAAAAAAAAAAGAAAGGATATGGGTCTGAGAGTGCATCACTAGGTGAACAAATTTATGCATTTTTGATTTTCAAAGGAGGGAGAAAGAGAAAAAAAGATTATTTAAAATTATAATGTCTCAAAACACCCCAAATCTAGAAAAAACATGTGGACATCCAGTTTCATTACATGCAAAATATCTAGAGCAAGAACAACCCAATGAAGATTTCCCAGGATACATAATAAGTGGAAAAAAGGAAAGACAAAGTGAAAATCTTGAAAGCAGCAAGAGATCACAGCGTCTTCGGATATAATGGAACTTCTGTAAAACCATCAGCCAGCAGAAACCTTGCAGGCCAGATGGAAGTGAGACTATATATTCAAAGTGCTAAAGGAAAGAAAAAAAAAAAACCCTGAGAACTAAAAAGACTATATCTGACAAATCTGTCCTTTAGAAATGAAGAAGAGATCAAGATATTTCCATATAAAAAAAATTACAGGAATTCATCATTACAACACCTTTCTTACAGGAGATGCTGAAAGGAATTCTTCAACATGAAGTGAGGGAATGGTAACTAACAATATGAAAACATATAAAAGTATAAATCTCACTGGAGACACTAAATAAAAAGGGAAATTCAGAATACTCTAATACTGTAAAAATGGTGCATAAATCACTTAACTCTGATATAAAAGCTACCAAGTGAAAATATTAAAAACGAAGATAGCTAAAATAATTTGTTAATGAATACACAACACAAAAAGGTGTAAAGTATAACATAAATAGCATAAAATCTGTGGAGGGGAGAAAATTTGTTGAGTTTTTTCTATGCATAGAAGTTAAATTCTTAACATCTTAAGCTAAACTGTTATAAGTATAAAATGTATATAAGTCTTATGAGAAACACTAGGAAAATAATTGTAGTACATAGAGAATAGAGAGAAAGTAATCAAAGAATATACCAACAACAAAAACAAATCAAAAAATTTAAAAAAACCAAGAGAAGGCAGTATAAACAAAGAACTATAAAATGGATAGAAAAAACAAAATTACAATAGAAAGTCCTTATCTATCTATACTTTAAAGAGACTAAATTATCCAATAAAAAGACACTGCTATAGATTGAGAATTGCCTCTAATATTTGTGGTAAAATTTAATTGTCATAGGATGGAATTAAGAAGTGGGACCTTTAAGAAGTGATTAGGCCATAAGGACAAAATCGATGGATTAGTCTTTTATTTGTTTGGTTTTTTTGTCATAGGAGTGTTCGTTATCATGAGCATATGCGTGTTATAAAAACAAACAAACAAAAACCCCAGCACTGCCTAGTGTACCCTCCCTTTCTCCCTCAGTTCTTCAGCCTTCATGTTATGTTACAGCAAAAAGACCTTTACCAGATACCAATACCACGCTCTTGCCCTGCCCAGCCTCCAGAATCATGAGCCAAATAAACTCCTATTCTTTACAAATTACCCAGTCTGTGGTATTTTGTTATAGCAGCAAAAATGGAATAAAACAGAGAGAGTGGCTGAATGGATTTTTTAAAAAACACAAATTCAATATTATGCTGCTTACAAGAGACTCACTTTTGATTTAAAGACAAACAGGCTAAAAGTGAATGGATAGAAAAGAATATTCCATGCAAATTATAAACAAAAAAAATGCAGGGGTGCTTATACTTATATTTTACAAAATAGGTTTCTAGGAAAAATTTGTCACAACAGTAAAAAATTTTCACTATATAATAACAAAGAGGTTAACTCATCAAAAGAATATAAAATTAAACATACATATGCATGCAATACTTGAGCTCATATATAAAGTGAACATTAACAGAAGCATAGGGAGAAATGTACTGAAATACAATAATAAAAGGGAATTTCACAACCCTGCTTAAAACAATGGATAGATCACTCAGACAGAAAACTAATAGGAAAAGAGTACACTTGTAAAACACTACAGACCAAATAGACCCAACAGACATACATATAACATTCCAACCAACATTGTGAGAATATATATTCTTCTCAAGAACACACCGAATACTCTCCAAATAGAACATATATTGGACCCAAAAAAGTCTTCAAATTTAAGAACATTAAAAGTATATTAGATTTTTCTTCCTGATCACAATGGTATAAAACTGGAAATCAACAGCTGAAGGAAAATTGGGAAATTCACAAACATGTGGATAGTAAAAAAAAACATGCCCCAGAATAACCAATGGGTAAAGAAGAAATCTAAAGTTAAATCAAAAAGTATTTTGAGACAAATAAGATCCAAACCACCACCAATGAACACTTCTAGGGTGCAAAAAAAGCATTACTAAGACAAGTTTATGATAACTTTTGACATTAAGAGAAAAAGAAAGTTCTTAAACAACCTAACTTTAATCCCCAAGGAACTTAAACAGGAATAATAAAATAATCCCAATGTTAGCATAATGAAGGAAATAATAAAAGATTAGAGCAAAAAAATTAAATAAAGGCTAGAAACACAAGAGAATAGATCAAAGTAACTAATAGTTGAGTTTTTTAAAGAAAACAGAATTGAATAATAAGACAATACTGTGAATAGTTATATGACAACATATTGGATAAATCAGAATAAATAAATAAATTCCTCAAAGCAAACAACCCATTAAGATTAAATCATGATGACATAGAAATACTAAATGGACCAATACTGAGGAAGGACACTGAAGCAGTAATAAATCTCCCAAAAAAGTGAAGACTGGATGACTTCTTCACCGGTGGATTCTATCAAGCGTTTAAAAAAGAATTAATCAATACTTCCCAAACTCCTTCAAAAAACTGAAGTGTGCAGACACTTCCAAACTCACATTATGAGGCCATGATTACCCTCATACTGAAGCCAGATAAGGACACTACAAGAAAGAAAACCACAAACCATTACTTCTGATGAAGATACAAGCAGAAATTCTCAACAAAATACTAGAAACCAAATTCATCAACACATTAAAAGGATCACACACCATGAACAAGTAGGATTTATACTCGGGATGCAAGGATGTTTCACCATATACAAATAAATAAAAATGATATGCTACAATAACAGAAAAGATGCAAATCATGATAATCTCAAATGATTTATTAAAAGCATTTGACAAAATTCAATACACTTTCATAATAAAAACTTGAAACACTATACATACAAAGATATATACCTCAACATAATAAAGGCCATATATAACAAGCCCTCGGGTACCATTATCCTCAACAGTGAAATGCTAGAAGTTTTTTCCCTAGTATCAGAAACAAGAGAAAGATACCCAATTCTCACCACTTTTACTTAACATGGTACTGCAAGATCAAGCCAAAGCAATTAGATAAGAAAAAGAAACAAAAGGCATTCAAATCAGAAAAGAAGTGAAATTCTCTCTGCTTGTAGATGATGAGATCATACATACAGAAAACCATAAAGATTATATCAAAAAAGTTAGAGCTAATAAACCCATTCACTAAAGTTGTAGGTCACAAAATCAACATTCAAAACTCAGTTGCATTTCTATCCACTAACAATAAACTGAGAAAAAAGTTAAGGAAACAATTCCACT
Source organism: Daubentonia madagascariensis (assembly GCA_023783475.1). Taxonomy (NCBI): domain Eukaryota; kingdom Metazoa; phylum Chordata; class Mammalia; order Primates; family Daubentoniidae; genus Daubentonia; species Daubentonia madagascariensis. The sequence continues at coordinate 109,688 of JAKFHU010001338.1, forward strand.
TACAATGGAATTAAATACTATAAATTTTTTAAGACTCAATTTAACAAAGGAGATGAAAGATCTGTTCGGTAAAATCTGACATTGACGAATATAACGAAGAAGATGCAAATAAAAGAAGAGATATCCCTCGTTCATGGATTGGAATAATATAAAATGTCCCTACTATACAAAGCAGTCTACAATCTTTAATCAGTATTAAAATTTGAATGGCATTTTTCATGGAAATAGTAAAGAATTCAAAAATTTCTACAAAACCACAAATGAACCCAAATAGCCAACAAAATCTTGAGAGAGAACAAAGCTGGAGTATTCACACTTCTTTTTCCCCCCAATTTTGAATAGTTTTATTTAAGACATAGCATTTTCCACTTACAATAGCATGTTTATAAAGTGCAATGTTATTTCCTTTTCCTGTGCACATGGTTCCATATTCAAGCATTTGAGAATACCCATGAATTTACTGTAGCAGCTCAACTTTAAATCTGCCACATAATTTGCTATAAATTTGGATCCTTCAATGTTTTACTGTGTCTTCACACTTCTTGATTTCAAACTATTACAAAGCTATACTAACAAAGAGTATGGTACCGACGTAAAAACAGACAAAGAGACCCATGGAAAAGAACAAAGAAAGCAGAAATAAACCCGTGAGTATACAACTAGTTTTTGACAATGGCACCACAATACACAAAGGAGAAAGTATAATCTCTTCCATAAATGATAAAAAGTGGCTATCCCCATGCACAAGAATGAAATTGGACATTCACACCATATACAAAAATTAACTCAAAATGGATTAACATTAAATGTAATACCAGAAACTATATAACTTCTAGAAGAAAGCATAGGGAACAATCTCTTTGACATTACCCTCGGTAATAATTTTTTTTTAATACCACACCAAAAAAGTACAAGCAACAAAAGCAAAAACCAAAAACAAGTAAAACTACATCAAACTAAAAAGTTTCTGCACAGCAAAGGAAAAAAAACAAAAAACAAAAACACAACATAAAAGAGCAACCCAGGGATTGGGAGAAAATGTATGTGATGAATGTAATACTTAAAATGTATAAGGATCTCAAATAACTCAATAGCAGAAAAAAAAAGATAAAGAAGTAACTCTGACTTAAATTGTACAAAGGACCTGAGCAGATATTTTTCCAAAGAAGACATAAAAGTGGCAAAAAGATTCATGAAAAGATGCTCAACATCATTTATTCATCAAGGAAATGAAAGTCAAACCACAATGAGACATCACCTCACACCTGTCATAATGACTATTATAAAAAAGTCAAGAGATAATAAATGTTGACAAAGGTGAGAAGAAAAGGAAACTCTTGTACAATGTCAGAGGGAATGTAAATTGATCTGGTCATTTATTATCAAAAGCAGTATGGAGGGTCCTCAAATATTAAAACCAGAAGTACAATACAATCCTTCCATCTCACTTCTGGGCATACATCCAAAGGGAATGAAACAAGCAGTATAAAAAGGTATCTGCTCACCTATGTTTATAGCCTATTATCCACAATATATAATATTGTTTGTAAGAAAAATGGTAATCCTGCCATTTGTGAAAACATGGATGGATGAACCAGGTGGAAGTTATGGTGACTGAAATAAAATAGAGAAATACAATTACTGTATGATATGATCTGTTTGTGAAATCTAAAAAAGTAAAGACCATAGAAGTAGAGAGTAGAATGGTGGGCACCAACAGTGGGGGAGGGTGATAAAAAACGGGGAGACATTTGTCAAAGAGCACAAATTCTGGGGATATAATGTACAGCATTGTGAATATAGTTAGCATCACCATTCTGTAAGAGAGTAGACCTTAAATGTTCTCACCCCCCCAAAATTTGGTAACTATGTAAGATGATGGATGAGTTCACTGTGTTAATCATTACACAATATATACATATATCAAATAATAAAGATGTACATCTTAAAAACATAAAATTTATATTTATTAAAAAAATCCACATGTCAGGATGAAAGAAAGAAACCAGCAAACAAATAAACATAGAGGACATGTTTGCAGTATGCTGCATACTTAATCAAACAACACTATAAAATGATAATTATTAAAATATAAGGTAACAGTCAGAATGTTACTATATGCTAGACAATGTTCTAAGGTCCCAATAGACCATTTTTTGTTAAGAACTCTACATGGAAAGTAGTATATTAAACTATCATAAACACGTGAAAGTGGTGCATATACAGTTTAAATTTCTGATCTTAGTTCAGGCTAGGAAAAAGAAACGGTTAATTTAAAATATATGATTAGATTTTTAAAACAAATATTTAAAAATTTAAAATCGAATTAAGTATTTCATGTTTAATATGTAATTTAATATTTAATTAAAGGGAGATGCTGTGTATTCTGCTGAAATTACAGAGTCTCAATTTCTATATTATTACCTTTGAAACCTGCATAGAATTGGAAATTAATAAAACTGAAAATATTTTACCGGTCTACAGTATTCCTGAGACTTCTGAACCAAATATCACAATGCCCACCACTATGTTCACACAATTCTGACATGAGGCAAAAAAAGAACTTAAAAAATGGTTTAACATAGATGTAGTCAGACATATTCAGATTTTTTGAGGACCCGGAAGGGAATGGATGAGTAGATCACATAGGCCCTCACAGGCCAAGGGGAGGACTTTGGCTCTCACTGTGAATTTGATGGAAGATCACTGAAGGGCAAAGGGAATCCTCAGATAATATTTTTCACAATCTTAAGAAGAATCAATCCACAGATAATTTAAGAGCATGAGAAAGAAGATGTCCTTCTATGAGAGCTAGAGAAATAAGCCTAGGCTTCTCAAAAATTAGTTTCATTGTGTGAGAGCTTCTGAATCCACTTTAAGGTCTGGCTTCCTCCTTGACCTTTGGACGTCTCACCTGTGTCATCTGCTTCATCCACTCCCACCTACCTGGGTGTCTGGCTACTGTCTCCTCTCTCTTCAGACTCCAGGGCCCTTTCATTTGTTCCCAAAAGGTGACCAGGTCCAGCTTAGACACAGCAAGTTCTATTTTATTAGAAAAAGACACATGAATTTTGCTTGGGGTTCTTCAATTTTCAACTTAGTATTGTACTCAGTAGAGAAGAGAGAATATTATAGAAGATTCTAGAAAATTATTTTCCTAAATACTATTTCCTGACAGCCCCTGCAGAATATTTAAGAAGCATTTTAAATTTGTGGGTCCTGTGCTTCACTTTCAAGTATGACTGAATCAAAAATAAAAAGGAGGAATTGGATTTTAAGGTATAGGCAACAATATTTTATATCACCGAATTTCCAGAATCACCACTATGGTAGAGTAAAACTTGCAAATCACCTCAAGAAAGAACACATAAAGATTTTTTTTTTACATTAAAAGGCCCCCAATCATTTTTTTTCCTGAAAGCAGGAAAAGCACAAGCTCCCAAGACACATTCTACAAAGAAAAGAAATAAAACCCTTGAGGTATATTAGATATTCTGGAGGTAAGTTATTCTCACCCACAGAGACCAGGTTTCTGTAGTTCTCTAACATCACATCCCTATACAGATTCTGCTGAGCAGGGTCCAGGTATTCCCACTCCTCTGGAGAGAATTCTATGGCCACATCCCTGAATGTCAACAGTCCCTGAAATAAAAGTAAGTAAGTAAATAAATAAATAACACATTGACCACGTAGTCATGGGCAGAGTTCTTAGCGTTCAGGTACTCCCGCTCTTTCAGAAAGAATTCTATGGCCACGTAACTAAATGTTAACAGTCCCTGAAAAAAAGTCAAAAATAAATTAAAAAAATACATGACCACGTAGCCATGCATAGAGTTCTTAATTTGACCAAAAATAAAATGAGGGAGTTAAGAGGACTAACTGTGACATATATGAGTGACCTGAGTCTCACAAGAATATACATGTTAACATACTAATATTCCTTAAGGCATTCTCTACCTCCGTGAAAAGAGAATGACAGAAGAGCCACAAAATTGGTGCAGATACTGTGATTATATAGAATATAAAGTATAAAACTAAAGCATCAGCACAGGAATATGCATTATTGAGTGCTATATTTACATCATACAGAATCAGTTGTGTCTATTCCTCAATGGAAAAGTCATGGTGACTCAGAAGCATATTTCTCAAATTTTATTGGGTACAACAGTGAACTGGAGATCTTGTTATATGCAGATTCTGATTCAGGAGATCTGGGTGAGGCCTGAGACTCTGCATTTCTAACAAGCTCACCAGTGATGCCAACGCCTCAGGTCTTAAAGAAACACTTTTCAACAGCAGAGAGGTAGAACCCTGAGGGAAGAATTCATGGATGACATGAATCGAGAGTTTCATGAAATATACAGGTTATAACGTAATAGCAAGAACAGCAGCAATCCTTTCTGAACATTTACTATACACTAAATGTCATTACAGCAATTTTTCATATATTAATGCATAAAACCACAAAAATAATCTGTAAGAAAAATAAAAGTATTCTTTCTCTTTTATGAGAATATTTTGCCAATTATCCAGTAAAAAGTACAGCTTCTGTTTTACCCCAGTTTATCTGACTTAGAATTTATCTCAAAGGGTCATATAGGCCAATACAGAGAGACAACCCCAACTGAATGTTCAGAGCAGCTTTCATAACTGAAAATAATAATAAAAACAAGAATTCAGCAACACAAAATTGATCAAATAATGCTTACATTTTATGCACAAAAATACATAGAAATGGTAACTATATACACATTGAATGTGATAGAGAAGAACCTTTTTGTTTAAACAAAAAATTTATTTGTTAAAAAAATTGTAAATCTATGTTGATGATTTTTAAACACACTATGGAGACCACCGCACACAATGATATAAACTGTAATAAGAGCTATTGTTCCTGAGCCTTTTATATTTTTTCAATTTTTGTTTCATTTACTCTATGTGCCCTTTTATATTTTAAAGTTTTAAGATGCTTGAATATATTACTTACATGTTAATTCTTGTTCCTTTTCTCTGAAAATACAGAGAAGTAATAAAGAAGCATATGTTTGTGACATGGGGGGAACATAAAATGGAAACCTGCAAGACTGAGGCCTGTTTTAAATCTACCAATTTCAACATCAGTATCCCCAGTCAACAAATATGAGAGCCTTTATTCTGCAAAGCAAGCTATGATTAAGTGGAAACTAAAAAGAAAGGAAGTTTTTGCATTAAATGTGATGGTTTATACACACCACTCAGTAAATTCTTTCAAGATAGCATTAATGACATAAGAGAAAAATAAAAAAATTTATAGTGAAGGAATCTTGCAGGGAGCACCTTAACCAAGTGAATGAAATTACCCTCGGCTGTAGTGGGACAAATTGGTACCAGGTGTCAATGAACACAGATGGACCATAATCACCACTGTGATATGACTGGGAAAAATAAAATCACAATCTGAATCTAAACATAGAAAACAGAATCTGTGGGGAGGGCACAAGGGATGGTCTGTCTTCAAATTGGCCATGGGATGCTAACTGGAAGCCTGGGCTGAGAACCTCTTAGCTAAGTCTTGTCTCTCAAGCTTCGATGTGCATATAAATCATTTCAAATTCTGGGCCCAGTTTAAGTTATGCAGTTCTGCAGGTATGGAAAATGTCTATGACTTGGCTTCTATAACAAGTCCCTATTAATGCAGATGATGCTCTCCCTAGACCCACTATCAGTAGCACTCAGCTAGAGACAGCAGGCACAGTACAGAGCCCCTCACACCCAACACTCTTATCACAACACAAATACTGTGCTGAATGATCACATTATTTACCGGCCAGTTAAAGATTACAGAAGGCTGGAAAAGGCAGCAATGTCTGAGTGAATCCACATTTGAAAAACAACATGTACACATGTGTTAATGTGGTGTTTACTGAGCAGGTGCCACATGCTCAGAAGTATGTTACAGAGCACTGTGCTGGGAACATCACAGTGTGTGAGTTAACCTTCATAATAATACCCTGGGAGCCAGGCACTAAATGTCCCCAAATTTCAAGCAGGATTAAGATGAAAGACCTGGTCTTTGTACTTCTCTTCTGTTTCCCTATCACTGATTTTAAGAAGAAAACATATACAATAAAGCTAAATACACACAGATAGGAGCAATACAGAAAAGGGTAGAGAGTAGTTCAGGAGGATTTTTTAACTGTGTTTATATTTTCCTTCTTATAACTTGTAGAGCAACTACTGCATCTGCAGGAATAAAAAACAGGTTGCCAGGTGGGTTGTCTCTAGAAACACAGATTTTAATGAAAAAAAATAAGGCTCTAAAACATGTCTTTGCTCCCATTTACCTGCTTTTGTGTTTTAAAAGCTTGTGAGCATGAGCTTTGGGAAGAGCAGGAGCAGCCACCCTAAAGTCTAATTTCTTCAAGTCAGTTCTGTGAGGGAGATTCCAGGGTGGGGCCAGGCTTGGATCAATCTCAGAAGAGGGTGGATCTGGGCAGGGTGGGGCAGGGAGTAGGCCCAGGGCTTCTCATCTCTGTACTGCTGGCTTGTTTTTAGTTCTGTCTTTCCTAAGCCTGTCCAAGAGAAATATTAGTCCCAGAGTTTATTTGATTTTAATTGTTTAAACCCTACAAGATTTTATTTTATTTTATATTATTTCATTTTATTATTTTTTGGAGGCAGAGTCTCATTCTATCACCCTGGGTAGAGTGCAGCGGAGGCATCATAGCTCACTGCAACCTCAAACTCCCGGGCTCAAGTGATCCTCCTGCCTCAGCCTCCCAAGTAGCTGGGAATACAGGCACATGCTATGATGCCCATCTAATTTTTCTATTTTTAGTAGAGATGGCCCTCTTTCTCAGGCTAGTCTTGGACTCCTGAGCTCAAGCAATCCTCCCACCTTGACACCTCAGAGTGCTAGGATTACAGGCATGAGCCACCATGACTGGCCTGATCTTAATTTTTTAAACCCTATCCTCATCTATTTTGTAAAATACAATAACAAGCAATTTAACCCAAACACATAAGGTTTTCTAGGAAAATTATGTTATAAACTTAATATTTATTATTAACAAGGTAAAAGCAATAGAAATAATACTCGTAACAACTCTTCTGTCCATAAATTGCCCTTCAGTGGTAACATCAGCACTCAGAACAACATAAGGGAAGTGGCAAAAATGAAGCCCAAGTCCCCTGTATACCTCCCTTCTTGGTACTGAACACAAGATGCTAAGTGCAACCATTATACATTTGTTCTAGAGTGAAAGTTTCTGGACATTAAACACCATGACTGCTTCATCTGGTTTTCTCATGGCCAGAGGAAGCGAAGGCGAGTGACTTATCTACCAGTTTGCATCTCCAGACCTCCTCCTTGTTCTACACCCAAGTACCAAGTACTGGAGCAACTCCCATCTGGGCACCAACCTAGGAGATTCCTTCTGTAAGGGGGGAAACAAACCCTGGTTCATTCATTTTTTCCCCCTCTGAGATGGAATCAGGATAAACCCTGTTGTCAGCCTGAGCCCAGTCTGCACAGGACATCCCCAATATCTCAAAGTCTCCCAGGTCCGGGTAAGAGAGCCTTTAGTGACACTAGGCTGATGCCCCCATGGTGATGCAGGCAGGAGACACTAAGGCTGACTGTGTGGGTCAGAAGAGAGAATATACCTGCCCTGGGGAAGCAGCTGACCTTGGGTCAGTCTGTGTGCTATGACCTATCCATCATCAGCTAACTCTGGGGTAAGAGAACGGACAAGAATACCCTAATTCCCAGTAACACAGTGTACAGGCAGGTATTGTTGTGGTCATGACAATGGATATTCTGTGGCCCTGCCTTCTGGCTGCTGAGGTGCTTGTTGACACTGACAGATTCTGCCACAGATTCTGTTTATACCAGGAACCCCTCGCACAACTACAGCCCCTCACTGGACAAGATCTGGAAAATTCAGAGGGACCCACTCCAAAAATAGGGCTTTAAGGTATCTGTGCTGATCTCTCTCAATGCAGAAATTGTCTCCCCTAGATTTTCTGTACATCCTTAGTTTAATATCTAGCCCTCTCTTGTGAAATCCCAGGTGGGGGCCAGATCTTATATGCAGTGTCTAGGTGGGATCAACCTGGCTCTGTACTCTTGGGTGTTACAGTGAGGGGAGGACAGCAGGAGGTGAGATCCCCTCATGGAAAGGCTCTAACACATCCTGAAGAACCCCAGGACCTGGATTTAAATTTTGGAGCTATAGTTGTGTCTTGGAGAGGTAGGGAATTTGCAGGTGCCTTCTGCATATTCATGTGCAAGAGGAGGTGGGGGAAGTTGAGTTTCTAAGGCCCATTCAATGCACATGTGCAGGCCTGGTTGAGTTTTGGGCCCCATGGACTCTGGCTCAGTTTCAAGCTCGGAAGACGCCCGGTGCACTGAAAGAAAGAGCTGGGATGACTGACTGCTGCCCTGTGAAGTTATTTTTTGTAGACATCTGCTCAAACTGCTCTAGAAGAGACTGTAGATCCCAAATACCCAGAGACAATTCTTCCTATAGAATCTGGGGCACAATTGTGGGTTGTGACTGAGAGGCTCAGAGGAAAAGACCCCTCTACAGTGAAACCTGATGTGTATCTTATATGTTTATATCATCTCTGGAAACTCTGGACAGCATTTCAGAAATATAATAAGAAAATCATCTCTAGCCTGAGAAAAATCATCTACAATGGTAGAAGAGAAAGAAAACTCTTTTATTACCCAATTAAACCGGAATGTGATGTGCATGACAGGCAATCTGCTAAGACATTGCAACAATAAAGAAAAGTTGCCATAATTAGTCTGCAAGTAGAAGGCTTGACAGCACCATTTGTCATATATAGTACATCCTAAAGTCAACTGGTAATTGAGGAGGCTATCTCTTTTTTGGCTATATTCAAAGGAAAAATATACTTCTCTGTCTTCATGACAAGATTTAGATATGCAACTTGAAGGCAGGTCCCTGCTGAAGCTAGGCTCCTACTTTTCTACAAAAACTGTTGCACAGGGCCCTATCTTCTGGCTATTTAAATTTCAAAGCAATAGCTCCCAGGTCCTAGAGAAAAATATTCTTGAGTTAAAAAAAAGGGCAAAAGTTCTATTTAGCTGTTAAAATCATTTACATATATTTTGAAGAGGCATAGAAAAAACTGCAATATGAAAGTTTTAAAAATTAAACACTTAAAGAAACAGAAGGGGGCCAAAACCTTTTCCCTCATTTTCAGTTTCGAGAATTAAGTCTCAGATTGCTAACCTGTGTTTGCTCTTACCCCACCAAGTTCTAGGGCCATGATCTTGAATTTACGGACTCTGAAGTCCAAGAGGTGCTATATTCAGGCACCAGAGGGGTGGCCTTGGGCACACTGAGTGGATAAAAGAGGGTCTGTAGGCAAAAATAGGCAAAACAGAGAAGGTGCTATCAAGGACTCATGGGTAGGACAGAGCAGTGTTGGTGGAAGGACTGGTTTTTCCTACACATACAAGCCCAGGTGGGGCTATGTCTTATTTCTGTGTCCATGTAGGAGGTGAGATTATGATTGGGGGGTCCAGAGCCTAGGCTGACGGAGGGACCATATTCCTGCTACAGATTCAGTGTTGGGGGTGGGAATAATCAAGGAATCATGTAGGTACTTCTGTAGGTTTTTGGTGGGCAACTTTAGGAGCCAATGTGCTGTGGGTACAGTCCCTGAGCCTGGACCCTTGTCCTTTAATGGGCATGACCATGTCCTTACCTAGTGCACATGTGTGCAAGTGGACAGGAATCACATGGTGGCAGCTGGGTGTGAGGAGGGGTCTGCCTTCAGAACACATTCCCTCTGTGTCCTGAGAAAAGAAAAATACCTCAGAGTTTTCTGAGCTATGTGAGGTATGCAAACTTGACCAGGGCCAGAGAGACATAACTATGTGACTTATGTCAATCCCCTAATCCATGCCTGGGGGCAATTGTTTACAGACATTTTGTTCCGGACTAGCTGCCTCACCCATGATCTTCCTGTTCCTGAAATTTGTGATACAAGAAACAAAGTGTAGCCAATCACTATCTTATGTAATTTTAATGTAAATTCTTGGTGAAAAAGTTAGAAACTGCCGCTCATAGGAGCTTATATTCAGGGCAACCTGATCTATGCTCCTGGGTGGCCATCCTTAACCTCTGCACATGAATACTGTCTTTAAATTAGATTCAGACCTTTTTGATTATTTTAGGTTGACAGTCATCAGTCCCTGCTGAAAAGAGACATGGCACCACATGACAATTTGTGGCATAACATCCCATGTGCAGGAGGACAGATCCTCCCTTCCCTGAGACACAGAGTCTCCTTCCTGCACCACACTGGGTGAAGTTCACAGTCATCCATATGTCCTAGGTCTCCCAAATGTCCCTCACTGGAGACATGACTTAAGTGTGGAAAATCTGAGCACAAAAAAACAGTCACTTTGTTTTAGGTATCTCTCAGAGCGTATCAGCAGGAGTTATTGTAGCATGAGCATGAAGGTGTTTTCATCCCAGCTTTTTAAGAAAATGAACAAATGTGCAACAGTGGAGCCTGGTTCAATAATGTGTGGTGGAAATGGATGGAAGCCCTTAACAATGACACCATGATGAATATGTGATGCTACACAAAGGATGTCATGGTTCATGTAATGTAATAAAGCAGATTAGAGCAGCATTTAAAAAATCTAATTCTATTGTTTTTGCTTAGTTTGTGTGTATGTTTTCTGTGTCTTGTGGTAAAATATGCCCTGTTTTAAATTATTTATATTTTCTTTTTAAAAGTGTATTGCTTAAGGCAAATTGAAAACATCCATTTCTCAAATATACCTTGAGAGCATTGAATCTTTTAAAATGATATCTAAAGTGTTTCTTACTCAACACACAATTATAATTTAATATTTACGTTATAAACAATTTTTGCTTTTTGACTGTATTCCAAAATGTTTTATCTAAGATATATTTTAGAAATAAATAGTCCAATAGCATGCCCACAATATAATAAACATATGGGACATCCCAAATAATAATGACAAAATTTATAGATTTTAGATTATATATTAGCTAAGCAAATACCTCTTGTGTATACACAAATACTTCCTGCAATGTGGAAACTCATCTAGGAATAAGAAAAAAAGCCACTAGCTTACAGCAAGTCTCTAAAGAAGAACTTGGATTTAATTTTCTTCATGATGTTTTTAGTTGGCTCTCGAATGGAATAGAGTTTTGTTGTTGTTGTTGTTGGTTCTGGCATACAAATTCTCTTTATAATCCTTATGTGCATTATATTTCTACTAATCCAATTATTAATGCTCTGTGTCTCTCATTGTTTTACCTCTCCCAATAAAATTAAAGTCATGGATATTCTAAACACTTGAAATGATAAAGCAAGTGACAGCAGCTATATCCATCAGTGACTTGACTAAAGTCCCATTTTTGCCACTCTGTGCTGCCATCCCAATTTGGTTTTGAGGCATTCATAAAATTCCTCACTGAGACATGTCCTCTTTTTTAATTTATGTATTTATTTATTTTCTAAAACTCCAGTCCTGACTTCTCAGAAAGCATCTGACAGGACTGTCTGCGGGTGAGCCCTCAATGCTGAGGGGACCTTGATACTTACACTTTCATCATCACTGCCTTCAAAAATAAGAATTTTGATCAAAAGGGGAAATGAGAAAGAACAGAAACTTTTTTCTTTTAATTTGAGGAACGCAATCTTCCTTTAAATTATCAGGCCCAGTCACAGGAAAATATGTTTTGTGCCTTACTTTCTTTCTTTAGGTTGACAAATTTCTAAAGTGATAGCACTTGAGAACAAAACCAAGAATTACATTATTAGTAACATCAAAAAATGAACTTGAAACAACTGAAGTCCTAAAATCTGTGGAATGGAGAGTAAAATTGGGTGACCCACAGACTCAGACAGCAGCATGTGTGCCAAAGAATTAGGCCCAGAAACCAAAAAAAATCCTTTTCAGCATAATGTTAATGGTATAGAAGTAGTAACATCAAGTTACTGAAAACTCAAATGACGCAAAACTGAGGTAAACACTGCTTTAAGATAAATAGATGGTTAAACTACAAATAATAACAAAAACAATCAGGAGTGTGGTCACCTCTGGGGAGACACACCACAATTGCCCGATGCTTATTCACCTGGATGGTGAGTCCATGTGGGATTATATTATTTTTTAAACTCAGCATAAAACAACTTACCTCAAAAATTATCTTTGCTTCTTTAGACCATTTTACTCAGTATGCTCATATTTTCAACTATGAAAATAAAAACCTTAAATCATGGAATAAAATTCTTAAATATTTGGGAAAACAGGAATTATATGGCAAAAAGGATTTTCTAAAGTGCCCCTTCCATGGTTGGTGTGAGCAGGCTGGGAAACCTGCAGTGGAGGCTCCCCAGGAAGAACTACCTGGGCCTTCAATGACCTCCTGTGGCAGGCTCAAGGCTGGCCTTAGCTTGTGGTCACTGGGTGCAGGCTTCTGCTTTTTGGTCAGGGTTCTTTACATAATTTTATATAAGAAGACACACAGTATTTAAAGAAGCCAGCAAAATCACTCAAACTCGGTGTTTATGTTTATAGAAAAAGAAAATTCTAGGGGGAAAAATTTTAAACCATAAGTGTTTTTCCTCTGCTCTTGTACTATAACAATGAACACAAAAGATTTCTGTGACTAAAGATGAGTGGACATCTCCCTATCAGTAAGCAGGTACTCAATCTTGCAGGAGACACCAGCTGGGTGTCCTCAAAGCCAGTTCAATTCCTACACTATCCACCTGGAGATGGGGAATGGGGTACAGAGTGTTCATGTCCTTGTCAGACTCACCACATTCCAGGAACCTTCATGTGTTGAGCTATCTGGAAACTCCCCAAAACCCATCCTTTTTGGGATTTATGGAAGCTTCATTTCATTCACATAATCAATTAAACCATAGGTCATTGGTAATAAACTTAACCTTAAGCCCCTCTCTCCTCCCTAGATTTTGTGGGTGGCACTGAAAATTCCATTCCTCTGGGATTGTGGCTGGTTCCCTTGACAACCAGCACCCCCATCCAGTGGTTTCTAGGGGCTTTCCAAAAACCCCCTTATTAACATAAGCTCTAGTGTTTTAAAGGGCTTGCTGTAAATAACAAAAGACTATCTTTCACCTGTACAGGTCAGGAGCTACCTCAGAAACCAAGGACAAGAGGCCAAAAAAATCTAACAAAGGATATTCTTACTGCTCTAGTCACTTAGGAAAAATGAAGCTTACAGGAGCTAAGAGCCAGGAATCACGGGAAATAAAGCAAAATATATCTATCATAATATCACACAAATTGTAAGGCACTAAAATGTCATACCTCAACAGGAAAAGCAAAAATCTCTATCCCTTTTAGACAATAAATGGGCCATTTAATTATTATTTGCATGATGACAAATCATTTAGTACACACATTTAGGAGTTGCCAAATCCTGCCTCACAGGATTTATCATTAAATCCAACATCCAGACAATAGGATACAAAACAGAGTTATCCACTGTCACAAATTCACCACCCTACAAAAAGGAGAGGAACAGACATTTTGGTGAATCTTTGCCATTCACCAATTTTTCTACTACACTTTCTTATGGAAATATATTCATTTTTCTGCAACCAAAATGGAAGAGAGAGTTTTTGCTATTTCCTTTCCCAGGTAGCATTCCCAAAGCCAAGCCCCGGAATTCCCAAATCACCTCCAAATAAACATACAGGAGAAACTTATGACACTCACTCTGGGAAGAAAAACGGTAAATTTTTAACCAGTGGAATATATGACCAGATTTTTTGTGAGATCTACATTTTTCATGACTGCGAAAATATTTTCTCATCTTTCAAACTCTACTGCTAAAATTCATTTTACAGTTAAAGAAAAACTGAAGCTGAAATAAGTGAACAAATGTTTTCTAGGTGGCAAAACGAGGGAGGAGCAGTGCTGACAGAAACACAGACATGCATGTGTGACTCAAGTGTCAGGTCAGGCCATCTTATCACTGGGAAAATCCGCCCGCCCCCATCCTGCTCATTGAAGTACTGGGTGACCCTTCTCCCAGGAGAGACTGCACTGTGGCCCCCCCACCCCCACCCCCACCCCCACGCCCCGTGTGCCTGAAGCGCATTTTGCTCTGCAGGTCCTTGTATAACTTCACTGGGGTCTGTTTTCCTTATGCTTTGGGATACTTTTTCTCCCTTCCCAAGTGTGAGAAAATCCAGGGAGCAGGAATCACTTGTGACTTTTTCCCTCCATACCAGCATCCAGTTGGCATGTCTCCAAGAAATGAAAACTGGGGTTGGGGAAGAAAATCTTCATGTCTCAAGGAGTTAGCTTTTTAGACGAAGGATATACCAGGAGACTCCTCTCAGCCTCAAGCCATCCTGATGCTCTGAATCCAGCCCCAGACCTCAGGCTGTCCTCTTGGAGAAGGCCCAGGGGCGGATATTCACAGACTCTCCAAGAGACGTGGCCACTGTGGGCATTATGGGTCATCCCGACAGGTGTGAATCCCAGGACCAGGAAAAGACAGGAGAGTGGCTGAGGACACATCATCCTGTAACGTTTCTAAAGAGAAACCTCAACCCAAAGACATTCTGGTAACATGTCTGTGCTTAGGGAAGATAAAAGGAGGAGAGGCACAAAGAATTGTTAGAACAGAGTGTCAAGTGAATGTTGTCTGATTCCCTCATGTGAAATGTTCAGAAACACAAGTATTATTAAAAAGAGTCACCCACTGCTCTATGAAAAATGATAAACAATTAAAATACTCCGTCTCTTTTAAAGGTACAATAAAGGACTATCCATAGTGGATGATGTGAATTAGTGAGTGGAAGATGACATTTGGGAATGTGGGGGAAAAAGAAGAAATTTGGGCTTTTACTGCAATTCCTAGGAGAGTTATGCTGGGGGAACAGGGCGGTGGATTTGAGATTCTGCTTGCCATACATTTGGAAAATGCAGGGACAAACAAGTCCTTCTGTGGAATGTTAAAATAACTACATAGTTGGGAATTAGACTGAACTGACTCTTGTGCCCTGACTTCCTACCTAAGAATATTAAAATCCAACTCAAATGCAGTTTTTGTAAATTTCTAACTTAGAGAGAAACAAAATTTGTTCTTAACCAACTACAAACTACCAATTAACCCTCTGATTATATAACCAGACGACAGACACCGTCATAGTCCAAAAAAGGCGACTACAAAACTATAATCAGTTACTGAATTTGTTCTGCTTCCCCGCGCACCCATGAAAGCCTTTCCCGCAGGCCCCTCCCGCGCACCCCCAAACACCAGCCATGGCCGGGGCTTCCTCACTCATAATCGCTGTTTGCTCTAATAAACTCTTTAATGTCTTAACAGCGCCCTAGTTTAACTTTTAACAGGAGAAAGGACAGACCGGGGACCCCACGGTCCCCGCCGCCGAGCCGGGAATTCTCCCCCGACGACCCCGCCGTCGTTACCGCACAACGTGGGGAGACGCGGGGCTGCGGGCGCGGAGCTGCCCAGACGGGCTTCGGCCGTGCCAAGTCACGCGCGGACGGGACAGGACGCCCGGGGTCCGGCTGCGGTTCTCGCCCCACCCAGTGCCCAGAGGCGCCCGAGGGCCGAGCTGCACCCGCGGGGACTCGGTCCGCGGACTCCGGTCTGACGCGGGAGGCCCGGGACCCGCCGCCGCCGGTTCTGGCCGGTTCCAGCCCCCCAGGACAAGCAGCCCCACACTCACCATTTCCCGGCTTCCGCGTCGTCCCGGCGTCCTCCTCACGGATCTTGCGGTACCTGCAGGGCACAGGGCGACAGAGGCTGCGGCAGAGACACCTGCACCTTCCAGAGCGAAGCAGGAGGAGCAGCGAACGCGGATTGAGCTTGGCGGGCTGACGGAAGAGACAAAGGCCGAGCCCAATTGTAGAGGCCGCCCCTTCCTCTCCCGCTGCGAGCCTGATTGGTCAGTTCCCACCCCGGCGCGCCTGATTGGATACGGCCTCAGGCGCCTCCCCTTAGTCCCCTGAGTGACAGGTGATGGGATCCCACCTATCCAAAGCTGCGTCCAGGGTTTCCTCTCCCTACAGGAACCCGGCACTGCCCGGAGGACATTGGCATTTAACCTTGTACATAATATCCTTTGTGAATAACATATATTATACTCAAAATTGGAATCTATAATGATAAAATTTTTTTAATTTCAGATTTTGGGTCCAGCATGCTTGCTCATGCCTGTAATGCTAGCACTTTTGGGAGGCCAAGGGAAGAGGATCACTTGAGGCCAGGAATCTGTGAGTAGCCTGGGCACCATAGCGAGACCCCATTTCAAAAAAAAAAAAAAAAAACAGGCCAGGTGTGCCGGTGCATGACTATAGTCTCAGCTACTCAGGAGGCTGAGGAAGGAGGATCGCTTCAGCCTAAGGAACACTTCACAGCTGAGCTATGATCAGGCCACTGCACTCCAGTCTGGACAGAACAAGACCCTGTCTCATTCATTCATTCATTCATAAATAAATAAATAAATCAGATTTCATAACCTTCATGGCCTCTGGTTTTTCAGGAGGCAGCCTGAGTTTTGAAAAGGGAGGCGATCGTGTCAGGCAAAAATGCCTATTAGAGTTAAACTAGGAGGCACGTGTGTCATTTTAAATTTTCTAGTAGCAACATACCAGGAAAGAAAAAGAAACATGTGAAAATGATTTTAATAATTTATTTAACTATATACCCCAAAATTATCATTTCAGTATGTGATCAATGTCGTATTATTAACGAAGTACTTTTGGTACTAAATCTTTCAAAGCCACTCTGTATTTTAAGCTTCCAAGACATCACAATAAGACAGCACATTTGGATGCATATGTTGATTTTCCCATTTTTATTTATATTAAGTTTGATCAGTGAGTCCAGGGAATGTCTACCTGTTTCTTTCATACAATTGCTTGTCATTTATTGATTAGTATTTTCCTAATTTCAATTATTTTACTGAGGGTTGCAAAATAGCAGTTTTCTAATTTTATCATATCCTCTGCGTGTAGTTGTTCTCATTCTTCTATTAAGAATTGCATTTTCTCATGAGCTCTTCATTACACTCAAATCTAACTTATCAGAAAAGGAAGGATAAAAGCTGGATTCCTTTTCTTAAAATACATTGTCAGAACAATGATGTGGTCCCAGCAAGCAAAGAAAACATATAAATAACATTTTTCCTAACATTATTTTTTGTGTATTTGATAGGATTCCATACACTGCAGTCTATATCTATTTTTGAGTTCAAATTGTCCCATTTTAGGTCAGTGAGAGACTCTTCTCATTACCTCCTGTGTCCTGGTGCCATGAGACCATGTTTTGAGAGCTTTCTTATTTTCTGGAACAAACACACATGCATGATTCCCTTTGTCTGTTACATAATTTGCAAATCAATGTCCCCTTTGGCACATTCCTTTGTACCTGACTTATGGTGTTTCCTACCATGCACAATATACTGGTTTTATATTGTGTACTTTATCAGTCTTTTCTTTTATTAACATTTCTTGATTGTAGTCACAGACCAGATATATTCTCACAGCTTGTAAAAATATTTACCAATGTTTTCTTCTACTATTTGTATATTTTCAATTTTTTACCATTTCTATTTCTCCTTTTTTTGTCCTTTATCTTACTCTAGCACATGAAGAATAAATCCATTTTCATCTTTTTTATAGGAATATCCAGTTCTCAAACACTAAGTATTGGTAAAAACTTCTTCTCTGTAATTTTTAGTGTGTAAATTATATTATCCACTTTGGTGGATTTCTGAATTGTCTACTGTCCCAGTCTGCTCGCCTATTTTTGCATCAAAACTACACTGCTTTAATTATAGGATATTTAATGTGTTTTAATGTCAGGTAAGACCAGAAACCCTCATTGTGTTTCTTTTTTAGGGATTTTTGGCTATTCCTGCATGTTTTGTTTTTCCATGCACACTTTACAAAATCATTGCTAGCTTGATACAAACTGACAGAATCCATTCTGGATTAAATACAATGTTGAAGTTAGATTAAGGATAAATGACTTCTTTATATTATTTAGTTTTTCTATCCAAGAACAAGATGTAACTTTCCATTTGTTTAAGTCTCCAAACATGTATTTCAGGAATGGTTTATTATTTTACTCATATAGGCTTTACACATTTTTTTATTAGATTTGTTCCTAGGTAATTTTGTTTTACATTTAAGAATTTATAATTTTTCATTGTATCTTTCTATTTTATTCATAAATGATTGTGAATTATACATAGAAAGGCTACTGTTTATTTGTATCAATGTTATATTGTGTTTGCTTACTGAAATATTTTTGTTTTAGTTTTACTAATTACTTTGCATTTCCAGATATATAATCATATCATATGCAAAGTAAGTCTTAGATACTTGTTTTTATTTCTTCTGCCATCTTCAAATGCCTTGGATAAAGCTCAATGCAAATTTAATGAATACTATAAGTGATAGTGTGTTTTTAGTATTGTTTCTGAAAATAGTGGGAATGTGCCTAATGTTTTTTATGAGTATGAAAAAGCCCATTTTGTCAAGTTTGAAAAGATCTATTAATGCCTAATTTTGATGACTTTAAATTATGAGTAACGCAGGTTAAATTCTTCAATGTAGACAGTTTTACATCTATGAACATAATCGTGTGATTGTTCTATTTCTATGAAAATAATGAACCTTATGGAATTTCCTAATATTGAATTAATTACTCTAGAATTCCAGGAATAACTGAACTTTGCCATTATATATTGTTATTAATAATCAATTAGGATTTGTTTCCTAGTATTATATCTTACATATTTCTACGTGTAGGCAGAGATGAGATTTTCTGTAACACTCTATTTTGTACAACATTTGGAAGATTTTGGTACCAATGTTTCATTTGATTTCTATAATTTATTTGGATGTAGTACTTCCATTGTAAGGTTAAATTGAGTTAAAAGCATTGATTTATGTGATATTTAAAATGCTGTAAAATTTCCCTGTTAAGACTTGATCCTGGATCTGTATTTGTGAGAGCCTCTTTTATAAACTTTTCTGCTACTATGAATATTATATTGTTTAGACTTCCTTTCTAAACAGGGGTCAATATTGGTAAAGAGTATTTTTCTAGAAAATTTCCATATCCTTTTGTTTTCCAAGTCAAAGTGAACTGAGTTGTGCTAATTTTTAATAATTTTAGTATAAATTTATAATGTTATATTCAATCTTCTACATCTAACCCATTGATTCATCCTTGTCAGTTTCTTTATGTCACCTCATTATTCTTCACATAACTTAAATAAAGGGGCATCTCAGGAACCCAAGAGTTAACTAAGTGCTAAATTTTGAGTAAAAGACCTTCACAGGAAAGCACACAGTCCAGTGTACAACACATGCTTCACTGCCAGGCCCTCTCGTGTTGGACCCCAGCATTTCCTGCTCTCTTCCACGTGACACCCTGTCTGCCTCCAAGGGTCATGGAAAAGGAAAAATCTCTCCCAAACACTCCAATGGTGTCCTTGGAGATGCTGATTAAGTATCTGCAATTATGTGGGGGGATTCATGACAAAGACAGAGTTTTTCAGAAATACTCTCAGCTCCACTAGTGTGCACTGCCATGGCCAGTATAGATGAAATGATAGTTGCAGTTCTGTGGGGAGGGGAGGTCACAGAATGGCAAGAGTCTGTCTCAGGGTTCTCCTGCCTCCCTTCCACACACACACTGACTGCCAAAACTGTCACACTGAGACCACCATCCTGAAATCAGGAAGGAGCCAGGTGAGTACTTTAGGTTTCAGCCTGAGAGGCAGAGTCTGCAAGGGAAGGAGGCTCATCAGGAGTCTCGGTAAGTGCTCCTGCCTACGAAGGAGATTATTCTGGATTTAAAACCAGTCCACTGCCAAATACACTCAGAATAAAAAAAAATAATTCATGAGGCAAGGGCTGCCCTCTTAGAAATATGCTGGGGGCCCTGGAGTCTAGGCCTAGATCTTACACTTAGCCCTATCGTCTCCCAATGTAATTTAATCCACAGTGATGGCAGTCAATGTTTTATTTTAGTAAATTTAATCTGATACTTAAATTCTCTATGATTTTCATTCTGAAATTAATCTTCGCAACTTAAATCACAGACACCATTTTCAGGAAAATAAAAATGTCAGTATAAACAAAGAATAAATGCTTCTGAGTGTGAACAAATTCTCTATTGAAAATATTGAATTTCAGTAGCCTTGAAGTAACACCACTGTCAAGTTTCTCTGCAGGATCCTTGGGCTCTGAATATAAATATTAGTCTAGGAAAAAGGCAGAATGGCCTCCAGGGATCTGGCAATAGGTAATGTTTTCTTACAGCAGGCTATACTTGAAATCCTGGGGAATTGTCTTCTTATTTATCTCTATATCTACCTTTACTTCACTAGATACAGGTTAAGATCCACAGATATGATCATCAAGCACTTGAGGTTAGCCAATACTTTGGTCATTCTCTCTAAAGGAGCCCCCAGACAATGGCAGCATTAGAGATGAAACATTTCTTCATTAATTTAGTATTTCTTATCTTCACAGAGTAACCAGAGGTGTGTCCTATGACACCTCCTGCCTTTTGGGTATTTTCCAGGCCAAAACAATCTGCCCCTGGAACTGCAGGTGGGCAGAGCTTAAAGTGAAAGCTCACAAGTGCATTGCCCAATTCAATTTCTTGTGCTGAACCTTGCAAATGCTTTTAAACATATATTTTCCAATATATGGTTTTGAAAAATGGAGCAGTAATGACACCACAAAGGAAATAATCTGGATATTGTTCTTGTGCACATCATAATAAAGTGACATCCTCATTTCTTATAAGCTTTTAAAGCTTTTCTAGTATTTTGAGTTTTGGACTTAGGATCTGGGCCAGTGGTTCTGTGGTTTTCATCCTGTACAGACACAAGCAAAGGGCTCAACACATTTATAGGACCAACCTGTTCCCCAGATGCTCTCCTGAGGCCAGAGGTACACAAAAAAATCTTTATCCTGTTGTGTACCTTTGTAGCTTTTCTCACCCTCTCCTCCTTACAGTTTACATGGTGCTTTTTAATGACCCCAGGTAGAGGCTGGTGAACTTCACTGTGCTAATTAATTCATGTTTCCCGAGTGTCGGCCCCTTTGTTCTCATGGATCAAGACAACCACATATTGAGACCCTGCTCTGTGTGCTGCAGACTGAAGGCCCAATGTCTTAATCTGGTAATAGTACAGTAGAAGTTACTTTTTTTCACAATGTGCGGTTATTTTTTAATTTATTTTTTATGAGGTTTTTGAGATGTAATTCACATATTATAAAATTTTACCTTCTGAAGCATACTACTCATTTTTTAGTGTATATACAGAGGTTAACATCCCCACCATCATTCCTTCCTGCGAAGCCTAAAAAAAAAAAAATCCCCACCATCGAGTTTCAGAATATTTTTATCACCGAAAAAATAAACCTCACACCCAGTAGCAGCCTTCGGCAACCACTGATCTACTTTCTGTCTGTACAGATTTGCTTATTCTGGATATTCCATACCAGTAATATGTGCTCTTGTGTGACTGACTTTCACTTAGCATAATTTTTTCAAGATTCATCTATATTCCCGCATGTATACACACCTAATTCTTTCTCCATGTGGAGTAATATTCCATTGCAAGGATAACATGCTAAAAATCTGTTTATGGACATCGGGTAGTTTTTCCTTTTTGTCTATTGGGAATAATGCTTCTGTGAACTTTCATGGATACATTTTTCTGCAGATATGTTTTATTGCTCATCTGAGCTCTGAGTGAAATGAAACACCCACAATACCCTGGGAATGGAGAGTGTTCAGAGAGCTGTTAGTTTGGACCAAATATTGACTGTCCTCTAGAGATACTATGTTTGTGTGACAGCTTTACTGAGACATTACTGACATATAAAATAAGCGTCTATATTTAAAATGCACAACTTGATGTCAATTGTGCAATGATTACCACCATTCATAATTAACATATATATCACCTCTACATAGTTACCATTTGTGTAAGTTATGAAAATTTAATGTCTAGACTTTTAGCAAATTTCAAGTACACAATACAGTATCATTAACTATCATCACCATTGTGTAATTACACCTGTGGTCCCCAATCCCCGGGCGGTACCGGTCTGTGGCCTGTTAGGAACAGGACCGCACAGTAGAAGGTAAGCGGCAGTCGAGTGAGGGAAGCTTCAGCTGTGTTTACAGCGTCTCCGCATCGCTCCCATCGCCACCTGAGCTCCACCTCCTGTCAGATCAGTGGTGGCAGTAGATTCTCACAGAAGCCCTAACCCTACTGTAAACTGCCCATGCGAGGGATCTAGGTTGTGCGCTTGAATCAACCCAAAACCATCCCTCCTGTCCCTGCAAAAATTGTCTTCCATAAAACCCGTCCCTGGTGCCAAAAAGTCTGGGGACCGCAGCATTGGGATCACAGAATTTATTCACCTTGCATAGCTGAAATAACATTAAATACAATAAGTAAAATTTGATGGCAGACATGAGCCCGGCAGGCCCACTCCCTGTGTGACCTGCACCGCCTGCCCTTGGCCTTGGCCTCCCTGAGCCCCTGCGCTGCGCGTGAGGCAGCCCCAAGGGCGCGGCCCAGTGGGTGCTCCCAACGCTCCCCCGCTCTGGTCCCGCACATCTTCCAGCAGCAGTGGCAGCAGCTCAGACACTGCAGCTCCGAGGTGGCCGCACGTGCCGCAGGCCCTGGAGCTCGCCCACGGGCCCTGCGCCCGGGCTCCGACTTGGGCGGCAGCCGCCAGACCCAGGGCCTGGCCCGACGTCCGGCCGCCTGGCGCCCCACAGCTGCTCCGAGCTGGAGGAGCTGCCCCAGGTGGACCGCCAGAGCTGGGCCCAAGGCCACCCTCCCTGGCGCACCTCCTGCTGAGTGCAGCCATCCCGCTGCCCCACGGCCGCGCCCCCGTCTCCCCAGGCGGTGTCCCCAGCCGCCGCCTTCGCCCTGGCTCCGCGCAGCCCGCCGACCTGGTGGCCACGAGCGGCCGGCATCGTGCGCTGCAGCGCGGCCGCGGAGCTGGAGCAGCATGACTAAGGGCCAAGACGCCACCGCCCGCGCACCGAGGCCGGCGATAACCTGCCCACCGCGGCTGGGCCGCAGCCTTGGGCGCAGAAGGGGTGAGCAAAGGCCGCCGCCTGGCCTGCAGCACGGGGACAGCAGGCATAAGGCCGCGCGCCACACTCCGCTGGTGCTGCACAGGCCCAGGCGCTCGGGGGCATGAGAGCACGTTGAAGGAGCAGGCCCTGACTGCAGGCAGGTTCTTGGGCTTCCAGGCCGATAGGTCTAAAGTGGTTGCAAGAACAGCAAGGGGAAAAAAGCCTTCTCCAGAACCAGAAGGTGAAGTTGGGCTCCCCAAGATCAATGGAGAGGCTCAGCTGTGTCCATATCCACCGAAGGGCTCAAGATTCCCGACTCCTACATGCTCATTTGTGTCTCCACTGCCACCCACCGCCTCACCTCATTCCAACCGCATGACACCTCCTGATGCAGCCCCAAATGGCCATCCTCACGGCAGCCCTGATCCTGGCGGCAGACAATGCGGGGGCAGTCATGCCTTGAAATATGCCAACCGGGTTCACTCCAGCACCAGGAGGAACAGCCACAGGCTGCCCTGTCAGTCCTCTGTGAACCAAATCAGGCTGCGCCCAGAGAGGTGGGGGACCAGGAGAGAGGCAGCACAGGAGAACTGGAGTAAGTTTACCCTGTCAGCATCCCCAAGTGCTCTCTGGAAATGAGAGAAAGGGGCACTGTCACTAAGTGGGCATGCCAGGTTTTCCCAGAAACATTGTCCTCTTAGAGGAATAGGAAAATAGATTTTGAATCTCTCGGCAGTGCCCATCTGTCCCTTCCCACGAGTTCCTCTTCCTTTCTCCAGACAATGCATCAAATAGCAGGGAGCTAGTGGAGAGGTCTATTGTCCCAGTGGGGAAAAACACCCTGCTGTGGGCTCCAGTGCCCCCTGGGCCAATATGCAGAGGGAAATTATAACCATTCTTTTTGGAGATGTGAACATGAAAAAAGAGAGGCTTGTGACCTTCCGGTTTCAGAAAAACCCAATGATTACTCTTAATTAAAGTTGCTTGAATTGGATATATATCTGCATATATATGTACACATGCAAGATAAGGGAAAGGTAGGCTTCATAAACATGGCTGTATAATTTTGATTTCTTTTTTGAGTACATTATACTTCTACATTTTTGACAACAAAAGGTATGTACTTATAGAGGCATGTCTTTGTGCTTTTTTATCCTGGTGGCTGATACCATTCTATGTAGGCTGTAACTTGAGCTGTTTTTTTTTACAGTACTCGGCAAATCAGAAATGCTACCTGCTGTATCTTTATGCACTTATCTTATAAAGAAAAATAAGCCAAATACATTTTCTGACATCGTAGGGTTGCTTTACTCTCTATCATTCCTCACTGCTGACCACCTTCTCGGGCCAGAGGCCAGTTGGTGGAGAAGGACAGGAAATGAGGGAAGGGGGCTCCGCTGCGACGTGGGCATTGGAAGGTGGCCTTACTAATAACCTGCCTAACAGAGGACAGCAAACGCCCTGTCAACGTGGGAGAAATGACCTGACAGCACATAATTACCCCCTGGGAGAGAAAACTCACAACACAAGTACCGGGAAGAGCCGTAAGCGGACGGTAGGCACACAAGCTCCCGCTTCAGCTCTCGGCCTCGGTTCCTACCACAGACACATTTCAAGGGCTGGATAACCCGACCTCACAAGAGAAAAGAGGAAAAAAATAAAGAGCTCCTGAAACAGCTTCACAGCTGCTCTTTTATGACTCTGCAGAAAAGAAAAAACAAACAAAAAAAGCCATTTTTACCTTTTAAAAGCCAGAACAGCTTTTCCTCGACTGCGGGCACCTTTTCTCCTTAATGCCACTTTCCTTCTCTCTCCTTGTCTTTCCTTCTGTTTCTTTCTTTCATTCTCAAGAAAGGAAATAAACTTTTTACATCTTTACATCCTAATCTTTGTGTAGGAAATATTTCTCTGCCCGCATACAGATTTCACGCCCTTTCGTTGGTGGCTCGTACGAGGAAGTCAAGTCTCGGGCACTTCCCTTTTCTATCTCCGTCACGGAGAAACTGAGTCACTCCTCCGCCTCTGCACGAGCAGCTCACTTTTCTGCCTCCATCTCCAGACTGCTGCCTCCTCGGCTGCGCAGCGCCCAGGACGTCATTCTCCGGGCTCTCATTTAGAATGTGGTAAGTCTCCTGGGCTCTGCCAGTGGTCACATGCTCGGGTTGGGAGTGGTGGCTTTTATCTTGGTTTGCTCAAAAGGGAAACCCAGGGCTGGTTTCACCACGTGGGAGTGTGGCATGAAGGGTCACTTCTCAGCCACTCTCTCCCTGGGTGGTGCTTTGGAGGACCTTATGCCACTTCCCCCCTCAGTCTTCACCCAGACCCAGGGATGCCTGGCTTTGGGGGAAGATCTCTAGGTCAGAACGCAGGGATGCCTCTTTTATGGCCAGACATCGATCAGCAGATGACCATCCCTAAAAAGTACCTTTTCTTTCTCCTACTTGCTGTCATGGAGAACATTATGTTAAATAAAATTTGATGCAAGAACAGATCTCTTAATCATTCTGCAACTTGACTTTTATTAGCACTGACTTGGCTAGAAGTCTAAAACTTTCTACGTTCAGGCCTTCTTTAAATGCGCTAGACATCCTGATCTTCACTCTGCCTGCCACATATTACTTCTTTTTATTGTTTTTGAGACAGTCTTGCTCTATTGTCCCAGTTAGAGTGCAGTGGCATCATCACGGGGTGACTGCAACCTCAAACTCCCGGGCTCAAGTGATCCTCCTGCCTCAGCCTCCCCAGTAGGTGGGGCTATAGGTGAGTGCCACCACACCAGCTATTTTTTTTTTCTATTTTTGATAGAGTCAGGGTCTTGCTCTTGCTCAGGCTGGTCCCGAACTCCTGACTTCAAGGGATCCTCCCACCTCAGCCTCCCAGAATGCTGGGATCACAGGTGTGAGCCACTGTGCCCAGCCCACATATTACCTCTCTCTCTCTGTCTTCACTTTCCAGATAACATTTCTTTTTTGGCTCCCCGATCTCCCTCCTCCTCCTCCTTCTATGTAGCCACCACCGTAACCCAGCTGCACTCACTCAGGCCGGCCATTCCAAACTTCCCACGCACCTGTACCCCAGATTCCTCTCTGAGAGGCTGCTGGGTCGGATGGCATCATAAATTACTCAGGGCCAAGATAAAAATCCAGTTGTTTCCTTTCATGGTTGTATGAAGCCTTTTGCCTCTTTACTCATTTAGATCTTGACACCAGGGAGAAAAAGCTTTAACAATGCACTTCGTCTCCCGCTTGGCCCCCAATATTCACAATAAACTACAAAACCTTTAAAAAGGGCCTCAGACTCCACAAATGGATCTTTTAAACCTGGCCCCCAAGGTCTTTGGTAACTGAGCTGAGAAAAGGAGAGGGAAGGACAGGACGCGGGGCTAGCAGCAGGCCCTGAGATCAGAAAGAAGTTTTCCAAATAGTGTCCATCACTATGAGAGGAACTTTTCAGAGGCAGAGACACTCTAGAGGCTCAGATGAGAAGACACCAGGACAATACTTTTCTCTGGGGACTACACCCGGCCTTCACTGTGACCAGGTGGGTCTCTGGAGCAAGACATGCCCCAGGAAGCAGCCTCCACAGGGACCCTGGGACCATGTCCACTCTGCAAAAAGGCAGCGCACTGGAAACAAGATTTCCCTCTCCACGAAGAAGGGGATTGCACTCATCTTCTGGAACCAGAGGGCCTCTTGAGCTAGCATCCTCCACACCCGCGGACCCTCCAGGACTACTTCAGTCTGATGGACAGACCCCAGCTTCAGCACAATTTCAACTTCCCACATCAGGATGGCTGAGCCTTGGGTGACTCTCTCTCTGTCACCATTAAGGAAATTTATTTTAATTAACACTGGAGCCACTCGCTTGGCTCTTCCTGAATTTTTGGGACCTGTGTTTCCCTCCCCTATTTCCATCAATGGAGTGAAAAATAAAATAAATCCCCCATGTGTACTCTATAGCCCCTCTGCTCACTGGGCGATCAAGTCTTTGCTCATTCCTTTTATTGCCTTTCTCAGGCTCTTCAAAAAGACAACATTTTCACTAACTCTGAATATGCCTATCAAGTCTTACACTCTCATACAGCTAGTTGGAAAAACGGGGATTTCTCACTGCTCAAGGTATTTCTGTCAAACATGCTAACCATATCATACAACCCATACAGGCAACTCCTCTGTCCATTTGGTGAACACCAAAAGAATTCCCATTTGGGTTGAGAGCCCCAGCCATTTGGGAAAGTAGGACCTAAAAGTTCCTGTCTCCATTTGGGAGGGTTCCAGAGGAATTCCCATTTGGGTTGGAAGCCTCAACTATTTGACAGAGTAGGTCTATTTGTATTTGGCATTCCCTAGGCTTATTTGTTAAACTCCAGTCCATTTGGTGGATGTGTATACACACTGGGAATCCTCTGTCTCTGCCATTTGGGCTTTCATGCCATTTGGATCTAAGACAGGTCATTTGCAGTACAAATTAGTTTGAGATAAGATTCTTAAAAACTTCTATAATATAATGTTCCTGGACCTGTGTTTAAACCTTCAAAATTTCTGTTCTTGTACATGTTTAAACTGATAAATTATAAGAAGTTCAGAACTCATATGGTCAATCTGACACTATAGAGTTAAAATGTAGAATTTATTAAACTGTCTCTATTTTCTTGCCTGTCTGCTTAAAGCTGGAGTTCCTAAATTACTGCTGTTGAGATAAAACTATGTTATTCCTAATTCAAGGCTACCTGGAGCAGCCAGTTCTGGCAGCAGTGTGAATATGGAAAGCTCATTTAAAACTAAAGACAAAGATAAAATTGATTTTCTCTTTTAAATAAGATTTTCACATGGTATTAATAAAAATAACAAAAGATTTTGTTCACCCTTTTAAAAAGGGTAGAAGGAGGCAAAAGAGACAGATTCCGTTTGTCTCCTTACAAGCTGAGTCTCTATTAAAGAATAAAATGTTTTTGCCTTTTAAAATCTTTGGATTGTCAGCTTGGCTAGGTGAATGACTATAATCTTATGGTAACTTATGATCCTGTTTCATGACAAGTGTTTTATAACAGAATATGATCAGAAAATTCATCATTTATTCCCCTGAATTATTCAAGGTGCTAGTTTTTATTATTCATGTTCCTCTATATCATACTGCTCACTCATGACCCTAAACACATTCTTAATAATTCAGGTGGCCTTTTCATTGGGTTTGACTTCCAGGTTGTCTGGATAGGCTTCCCATAAAGAACAGACAAACAGACAAAACCACAGTCACTCCACAAACAGTTTTTCTTTGCCTTTTTGGTGGCTGGCCTGAGAGAGGCAACGATTTTCATAAGATAATCCCTGTGTTGTCTTTGTTGAGTTTTTGACTAACTAGAAAAACTAAACTTTGAAAGTTGAGATTTACACCCACATGACTTCCTGCATTGCCTTTAAAGTCTTCTGATGACTATCACTCTTGGTTAAATGAAAGCCATTGTTTTATAGTAACGTGTGATTCTATTTAAACAAATGTTTTGGATCTGTAACATTTGACAGGCTTTCCAAGAAGAAAATCTAGATTCAGTTTTTTTAACTCAAACTAGCTTTTATTTATAGAGCCACTACATGTCCAAGAAAAACTTATTAGTCTTACTGGTATGTTAAACCATACAGGAATGCAGTGTTAAATATGAGATGGTGTTTAACTTTCTTTGGGTTGTACTTATAAAAATATTTTGTTAAAGCCAGGAAAGGACACAACAAAAAAAGAAAACTACAGACCAATATCCCTTATGAATATAGATGCAAAAATTCTCAATAAAATCCTTGCAAACCGAATTCAAATGTACATCAAAAAAATAATCCATCATGATCAGGTGGGCTTCATTCCTGAGATGCAGGGATGGTTCAACATACGCAAATCTATAAATGTAATTCACCATATAAATAAAAGCAAGAACAAAGATTATATGATCCTTTCAATAGATGCAGAAAAGGCTTTTGACAAAATCCAGCACCCTTTTATGATAAGAACTCTTAACAACATAGGCATAGATGGCTCATTCCTAGAAACTATTAAAGCCATATATGATAAACCCACAGCCAATATCATACTGAATGGGGAAAAATTGAAGGCATTCCCCCTTAAAACTGGCACCAGACAAGGGTGTCCACTATCTCCACTTCTTTTCAACATAGTGCTGGAAGTCCTGGCCACAGCAATTAGACAAGACAGAGGAATCAGGGGCGTCCAGATAGGGGCAGAAGAGGTCAAACTTTCACTATTCGCAGACGATATGATATTATACATAGAAAACCCAAAGGATTCAACCAAGAGATTACTGGAATGATAAATGAATTCAGCAAAGTCTCAGGATACAAAATTAATACACACAAATCCATAGCCTTCATATATGCTAATAACAATCAAGCCGAGAAACAAATTAAAGATGCTATACCTTTTGCAATAGCAACAAAGAAAATTAAATATTTAGGAATATATCTAACTAAGGAGGTCAAAGACCTATATAGAGAGAATAATGAAACACTGAGAAAGGAAATTGCAGAGGATGTAAATAGATGGAAAGCCTTACCATGCTCTTGGATAGGCAGAGTCAACATAGTAAAAATGGCTTTGCTACCTAAATTAATTTACAGAATCAATGCAATCCCTATCAAAATACCAACATCATTTTTGCCGATCTAGAAAAAATAATTCTATGCTTCGTGTGGAACCAGAGAAGACCCCGTCTAGCCAAAGCAATCTTAAGCAAAAAGAACAAATTGGGAGGCATCTGTCTACCAGACTTCAAACTATACTACAAGGCTATAGTAACCAAAACTGCATGGTATTGGCACAAGAACAGACACGTAGACCAATGGAACAGGACTGAGAACCCAAATATAAAACCAACCTCATACAGTCACCTGATCTTTGACAAATTCCAGAAAAACGTACACTGGGGAAAAGAATCCCTATTCAACAAATGGTGCTGGGAAAATTGGATGGCCATATGTAGAAGACTGAAAGTGGACCCACACCTCTCACCTCTCACAAAAATCAATTCACAATGGATAACAGATCTAAACCTAAGACATGAAACCATAAGAATTCTCGAAGAAAACGTTGGAAAAACTCTTATGGACATTGGCCTAGGCAAAGAATTTATGAAGAAGACCCCCAAAGCAATCACAGCAGCAACAAATATAAATACATGGGACCTGATCAAATTGAAAAGCTTCTGCACAGCCAAGGAAACTATCACTAGAGTGAACAGACAACCTACAGAATGGGAGAAAATATTTGCATGCTACACCTCTGATAAAGGGCTTATAACCAGAATCTATACAGAACTTAGGAAAATCAACAAGAAAAAATCAAACAACCCTACCAAAAAATGGGCAAAGGACATGAACAAAAACTTTTCCAAAGAAGACAGAATGATGGCCAGCAAACATATAAAAAAGTGCTCAACTTCTCTAATCATCAGGGAAATGCAAATCAAAACCACAATGAGATATCACTTAACTCCAGTGAGATTGGCTCATATCAAAAAATCCCCAAACAACAAATGTTGGCGGGGATGTGGACAGATAGGAACACTCATACACTGCTGGTGGGACTGCAAATTAGTACAACCTCTATGGAAAAGAATATGGAGATACCTCAAAGAATTAAAAGTAGAATTACCATTTGACCCAGCAATCCCACTACTGGGTATTTATCCAAAAGAAAAAAAGACATTTTATAATAAAGACATCTGCTCTCGAATGTTCATAGCAGCACAATTCACAATAGCAAAGTTGTGGAAACAACCCAGGTGCCCATCAATACACGAGTGGATCAATAAAATGTGGTATATGTATACCATGGAGTATTACTCAG
The DNA here is from genome assembly GCA_023783475.1 of Daubentonia madagascariensis. Taxonomy (NCBI): domain Eukaryota; kingdom Metazoa; phylum Chordata; class Mammalia; order Primates; family Daubentoniidae; genus Daubentonia; species Daubentonia madagascariensis. Next base: position 140,680 of record JAKFHU010001338.1, read on the forward strand.
CAATAAGGAACAATAGTGAATTAACACATCTGGTATTATCCTGGTTGGAGCTAGAACCCATTCTTCAAAGCGAAGTGTCACAGGATTGGAAAAACAAGCACCACTGGTACCATCAAACTGGCACTAACTGATGAACACTTACACCACACAGGGCAATAATATTCATCAGGGGGCGGGCGGGCGGGAGGGGGGTGGAAGGGATGGGAAAAACTCTCACTGAATGGATGTGGGGAGCACAGTTTGGGAGACGACCACGATGGTGGCTCTGAGACGGGCAGAACAGGGGCAATGCGTATGGCCAAAGTGTTGTACCCCCATGATATTCTGAAATTAAAAAAATAAATTAAAAAAAAAAATTTTGTTAATATCTCTTCCAAGGCTGTATGAGATTCCTAAAATTCTAATATGCTTTGATATTGTATTATCAATAATAATTATATATGCTAAATTGTGTGTCACAGAAATAACCAAATTTCCTTTACATCTTTAATCATGATTATTGTAAGATTTTTATCATTCACAATTATTATTTTGCTTGGATTCTTCTTAAACAACAGTTTGTGGTCAGCTGCAGTCCAAGGTATACTTCCTTAAGAGAATATCATGGAAAGAACTAAAATATTTTTTGTGAGTTTTTGTTTGATACATTACTGATTCTCTTGCTTTGTTTTCCAGAGTCATGACAAGTATTGAGTAAATAACAAGTTTTCCTGACATCCCCAGGACTTAAAACTATTGAATCTCACTGGGCCCAACCTGTTTTTTGCTGCCAATGCCCTGCTGCTAAAACTGCAAGGATCCTTTCTCTAGGCCTGGGGACGACAGCGAAAGAGACAGGCTTGTGAAATTATAAGGGCCTATTTCAAGGGATGTAATGAGTTCGAACTCCACATTTCCCCTAGGACACCTTTGTTTCTCAGCCCCTTTAAGCTTATGTATGGGTGATCAGTCCTCCTGTCATCTTTCATCGCAAATTCACCACCCCCTCTCGGCACTTACTTGTCAGCACTCCAGCAGAAACTCCTTAGGAAATCTGCAAATACACATCTTCCTTACCCTCTTAATTTAAGAGGACCGCAAAACTTATAGACTGGAGACTGGGTCTTATTCAAAGATCTCCCAGGACAAACAGGCCCCCTTCAACCATCATGGAAGGGGCCTTGTCAAGTAATTCTCACTACGACCAATGCAGCTAAACTTCTGGGAACTGAATCCTGGATTCACCTCTCTTGAATCAAAATTATAGATCCTCCAGAGAAGCCTTCTTCCATCCACCATGAACTCCCTGACGGTCCGCCAACGTACACCTGCCAGTCCAGCGATTCACCCAACAAGAGCATCGGAACTGTAAGCTTTAATAAGATGCTACATATGTATATATGGCTTCTTATCACACCTTACTTTCTCTTTATACTTTTTGTGTGGCTATCACATGCTGATCTATGCCTCCCGGCAAACTGGACAGGCATTTGTACTCTGACATATATAATTCCTAACCTCACTCTTATCAATGACACTTTTCCTCTCCCCATTTATTCCTCAAGCCGCCAAGCAAAGCATGGTGCCTTTGTCATCCTCACAATGATCGGAGTAATAGCTGGACTTGCTGCTGGTACTGCTGGCTTATTTAATTCAACCTTTATGGCACAAAGTCTGTCTTTAGACATAAGCCAATCAGCCATGGAATCAGCCCAACTATGTTATAGCAATGAATAAATTTCCTGGCAGCGGTTGTCTTACAACCCCTCCCCCTTAATGATTCAAATGAACTCTCTCAGGCAGGGGCATCTCTACCTCCTGACTCAATAGGAAGCAGCTCCAGAAGATGAGACCTCTATCCACAATCCCCAGTTTCTGAATTCATTAAAGAGAAAATTTAATTTTAACCAAAGAGATGGAGGAAAAGAAAGGTGGCCTTACTAATAACCTACCCAACAGAGGAAAATAAACTATCTCTCATAGTAAGAGAAATAAACTCACAGCACATATTGCTCCTTTGAAGAGAAAAGCCGCAACACAACTACCCCCTTTGTTTTGTTTCAATTAAAACACCTGTGGCCAAACCCATTATCTCTAAGAGTTCATTTCTCAGTCTTGAAGAACCCTAGGCAGACAGTAAAGACGAGAGCTCCCTGCTCAAGCTCTCTCCTTCAGTTCCTATCAGAAACACATTTCAAGGACTCAGATATGTGAGCCTCACAGAGAAAAAAGGAAAAAAATAAATAGCACCTGCAACAGCTTCACAGCCACTTCTATTATCAATCTGCAGGAAAGAAAAAGAAAATCTTAACCTTTTAAAAGCCACACCTTTTCCTCAACTGCTGGAACCTTTCTACTTTCCTTCTTGCCATGCCATTTTCCTCCTGTCTTTATGTTTTTCTCTCTCTCCCTCTCCCTTTTTCTTTCTTTCTCAAGAAAGTAAGTAAAATTTTTACATCTTCATATCCTAATCTTTGTCTGAGAAATTTTTCCCTGCCTGCATATAAATTTCACGCCGTTTCAGGCATGCCCCTGGGGAATACAACCAGGTTTACCTAGAAACATTGTCCTCTTGGAGCAATAGGAAAATAGATTTTGGATCTACTTTGTTCTTAAAGTTCAGTTCTTGTGATATTAGTGACTATCTGTGAGGTGCTGCTGGAAGATTTTCAAGATCATGTGGTCTTCTGGGGAGTACTTTTTAAGACAAAGTTGACTGCTGTTCCCTGCCCTTGTGATCAGCTGTGAGATTGCAATGCTGCGACTAGCAACCAATGCTAGTTGGTTACATAAGACACAATTGATAGAGGGTGGTAATGACAGACGGTGGTGTGGACAAGATGGCACTGCCATCTCTGCAGATACACTTCATCTTTTTAGACACCCTACAGCTCTGTTTTTTGTTGCTGTTGTCCTTTCCTTTGAAAGAGCCACAAGTTACAGTCCAGATGAACTTGGAGATTCTTAGAGTGGTTTTGTTTCTGTTTTGTTTTGTTTTCTATCATTTACCTGTAGTGCTATTGCTCTGGATACTATCATCTACACCCTGTTTCTAGGGAGTGCTAAATACACTATGGTACAATGAAAGGAACAGCCACATGGTGCTACAAAGACTGCCCATGGGCACATCAGTGACAGCCCAAATGCTGGGGGAGGAAACACGTAATTTAGTTCTTACATGTGTTTGAATAATACTGTTCTTCTGGGAAAGAAAAATAATAAACTAATGAAAATTAAAGAAATTAAGGGTTTTATATAATAAGCCCATGTCTCAAGCTATTTTTATCAGCCTTTTGTAAATAATTTCTTTTGATCATTATTTTGCATTAATAAAATGATTTTTAAAGGAATAAATTATCAGTTATTGAATGGCAGGAGGGAGGTGTCTCTTCAGCCAATAGGAGAGGGCCAGACACAGCTGAGGGGCTTCTAAGAGGCAGGTCCAGCAGAACAACCCACACTCCGAATCTGAACATGTACAGAGAAGACCTTTTACTTTAGCTTCAACATGGAAATGGCAACTGAAGTCCCAGACCCCCACTACCCCTCCATCCAAGGCCCCACTGACCAACCCCCTTTCCAACAGATCTCTCTTACAGAAAGGGACTCAGATGAGGAGAAGAAACCAATTGGAGAAAAAAGCAAGGCACTTTCTTCTCATTTCGGTGAGAACCACACCCAAAGGCAAGGTAAGTCATCAGACTGGCCAAAGTTAACATGAAAGAGGAACTTCTACAAATGATATGGCAAAAGCATCAGGTAACTTACAAAGAAAAACCTGTCAGACTAACTGCAGACTTCTCAACTGAAACCTTACAAGCCAGAACAGATTGGGGACCTAGTCTCATCTTCTCAAACAGAGTAATGGCCACCCTAGAATTTTGTATCCTGTAAAACTAAGTTTCTGATATGAGGGAGAAATAAAGACTTTCTCAGACAAGCAAATGCTGAGGGAATTTGTTAAGACCAGACCTTCCCTGCAGGAAGTACTCAGATCTGCATTATACACTGATTAGTACAATAGACACCCACTAGTGTAAAACCACCCAAAAGCTAAAGTTCAGAGCCCAGATACCACAATGGCTCAAGAGGTAAGACAAAGCAATAAAGTTCTACAAAACAGGATGAAGAAAAATCCACCCCACTTATCAATTCTTTCAATAAATGTGAATGGCTTGAACTTCCCTCTCAAGAGACATAGGCTACCTGAACGGTTAAAAAAGTAGAAGCCAAGTATCTGCTGTCTCCAGAAATGCATCTAACTCACAAGGACCCATTCAGACTCAAGGTGAAGGGATGGAAAACAACATTCCATGAAAATGGAAACCAAAAGAAAGCTGGTATATCTGTTCTCATATCAGATAACATAAATTTCAAATCAACAACAGTAAAGAAAGACAAATACAGTCATTATGTAATAGTGAAGGGAACAATTCAACAAGGAGATATAACAATCCCTAATATTTACACACCTAACACAAGTGCACCCAGATTTATAAAGCAAATCCTACTTAATCTAAACAAGATGATAAACAGCAGCATTTTAATAGTCAGGGACTTCAACACCCCACTGACAGAATGGGACAGATCCTCCAAACAGAAAATAGACAAAAAAACAATGGACTTAAACAGGACTCTAGAACAAATGGGCCTAAGACACATTTACAGAAAATTTGACCCCAAAACTACTGAATGTACATTCTTCTCATCAGCTCATGGAACATTCTCTAAGATAGATCACATCCTAGATCACAAAACATGTCTCAAAAAATTTTAAAAAATAGAAATTATACCATGTATCTTCTCAGACAAAAGAGGAATAAATTTAGAAATCAATTACAACAGAAACACTCAACTCTACACAAAATCATGGAAATTAAACAACCTACTGCTCAATGATTATTGGGTCAAGGAGGAAATTAAGATGGAAATCAAAAGATTCTTTGAACTAAATGACAAAAGGGACACAAGTTACCAAAATCTGTGGGATTCTGGAAGGCAGTCCTAAGAGGAAAATTCATAGCCTTAAAAGCCTATGTCCAAAAGACAGAAAGATCACAAATCAACCATATTGAATCAACACAAGGAATTGAAAAAGAAGAGCAAACCAATCCCAAACCCAACAGAAGAAAACAAATAACTAAGGGCAGAGCAGAACTAAATGAAATCAATTCCAAAAGAATTATACAGAAGATTAATAAAACAAAAAGTTAGTTCTTAGAAAAGATAAATGAATTGACAGGCCTCTCACTAAATTAACTAGAGACAAAAAAGAAAGGACCCTAATAAGCTCAATCAGAAACAAAAAAGGAGATATTACAACTGATACCACAGAAATAAATACAAAATATCATCTCTGAATACTATGAAAATCTCTATGCACATAAACTTGAAAACACTGAGGAAATAGACAAATTCTTGGAAACACACAACCTCCCTAGGCTCAATCAGAAAGAAATAGAACTCCTGAACAGACCAATATCAAGTAGCAAAATTGAAGCAGCAATAAAAAATCTTCCAACAAACAAAAGTCCCAGACCAGATGGTTTCACACCCAAATTTTATCAGACCTACAAAGAACTGGTACCTATACTGCAGAAAATATTTCACAACATTGAGAAGGAAGGAATCCTCCCCAACTCATTCTATGAAGCCAATATCACCTTGATACCAAAAGCAAGAAAGGACACAACAACAACAACAAAAAAAGAAAACTACAGACCAATATCCCTTATGAATACAGATGCAAAAATTCTCAACAAAATTCTAGCAAGCCAAATTCAACTGCACATCAAGTAAATAATCCACCATGACCAGGTGAGCTTCATCCCAGGGATGCAAAAATGGTTCCACATATGCAAATCTATAAATGTGATTCACCACGTAAATAGAAGTAAAAACAAAGACCATATGATCCTCTCAACAGATGCAGAAAAAGCATTTGACAAAATTCAGCACCCTTTTATGATAACAACTCTTAACAAAATAGGCATAGATGGAACATACCTTAAAATTTTAAAAGCCATATATGACAAACCCACAGCCAACATCATACTGAACGGGGGAAAACTGAGCACATTCACACTTAGAACTGGAACTAGGCAAGGTTGCCCACTGTCACCACTTCTATTCAGCATAGTGCTGGAAGTCCTAGCCAGAGCAATCAGGCAAGAGAAAGAAATCAAAGGTATCAAAATGGGGAAAGAAGAGGTCAAACTATTGCTTTTTGCTGATGATATGATCTTATATCTAGAAAAACCCAAAGATTCTGCCAAGAGACACCTGGAATTGATAAATAAATTCAGCGAAGTCTCAGGTTACAAAATCAGTAGCATTCACATATGCCAACAACCATCAAGTTAAGAATCAAATATAGACTCAATAACTTTCACAATAGAAACAAAGAAAATAAAATACCTAGGAATACATTTAACCAAGGAGGTGAAAGAACTCTACAGGGAGACTATGAAACACTGAGGAAGGCCATCACAGAGTACGTAAACAAATGGAAAAACATATCATGCTTATGGATCAGCAGAATCAACATTGATAAAATGTCTATACTGCCCAAAGTGATTTACAGATTCAATGCATTCCCCATTAAAATACCAATGTCATTTTTCACAGATCTAGAAAAAATAATTCTATGCTTTGTATGGAACCAGAAAAGAGCCCAAATAGCCAAGGCAACCTTAAGAAAGAAGAACAAATCAGGAGGCATCACTCTACCAGACTTCAAGCTATACTACAAAGCTATAGTAACCAAAACAGCATGGTACTGGGACAAGAACAGAGACGTAGACCAATGGATCAGAACAGAAAACCCAGATATAAAACCACCTTCATATTGCCATCTGATCTTTGACAAAGCAGACAAAAATATACACTGGGGAAAAGAATCCCTATTCAATAAATGGTGCTAGGAAAATTGGATAGCCACATGTAGATGACTGAAACAGGATCCACACCTCTCACCACTCACAAAAATTAATTCACAATGGATAACAGACTTAAACTTAAGGCATGAAACTATAATAATTCTAAAGGAAAATGTTGGAAAAACTCTTATAGATATCAGCCTAGGCAAAGAATTTATGAAGAAGACCCCAAAAGCAATCACAGCAACAACAAAAATAAATAAATGGGACCTGATCAAATTAAAAAGCTTCTGCACAGCCAAGGAAACAATTAATAGAGCAAACAGACAACCTACAGAATAGACGAAAATATTTGCATGCTATGTACCTGATAAAGGGCTGATAACCAGAATCTACAAAGAACTCAAGCAAATCAGCAAGAAAAAATCAAACAACCCCATTAAAAAGTGGGCAAAAGATATGAACAGAAACTTTTCAAAAGAAGATAGACTAATGGCCAACAAACATATGAAAAAACACTCAACATCTCTAATCATCAGGAAAATGCAAATCAAAGCCACAATGAGATATCACTTAACTCCAGTGAGAATGGCTTTTAATCAAAAAGCCCCAAAACAACAAATGTTGGTGTGGATGTGGAGAGATAGGAACACTCATACACTGCTGGTGGGTCTGCAAACTAGTACAACCTCTATGGAAAGCAGTGTGGAGTTACCTAAAAGAACTAAAAGTAGAACTACCATTTGATCCAGAAATCCTGCTACTCGTACTTACCCAAAGGAAAAAAGGACGTTTTATAAAAAAGACATCTGCACCTGAATATTTACAGCAGCACAATTCACAATTGCAAAGATGTGTAAACAACCCAAGTGCCCATCAATACATGAGTGGATTAATAAAAGGTGGTATATATATATCATGAGGTACTACTTAGCCATAAAGAAAATGGTGAACTAATACCTCTGGTGTTAACCTGGATGGAACCTGGAGACCATTCTTCTAAGTGAAGTACCACAAGAATAAAAAAACAAACACCACATGTACTCATTATTAAATTGGAACTAATTGAACAACACTTATGTGCACATATGGAAATTAAACTCATCGGAAATCAAGCAGGTGGGGGGGAGGAGGGGATGAGTAAATTTACAACTAACAGGTACAATACACACTATCTGGGTGATGGGCATACTTACAACGTTGACTCAAACTGTACAAAAGCAATTTATGTAACCAAAACATTTGTACCCCTGTAGTACTCTGAAGTAAAAAAAAAAATTTTTTTTAAGGGTAAAAAACCATAAGATGCATTCCTCAGGTTTTTAAGAACTGATTTTGGCGTATTTACCACCTACATGCCAGTCTGAGGTCTTAGAACCTTAGTTTTATTCAATAGCTGACTTAATAGTCTTTTCAGATCACTAAGTCCTTGTTCCTTCATCAGCAATACAGGGAGACTATACACAGGCCTTAATTGCATTTCAAAAGGCCAAGTGAGATGTACATGGAAATGTATTGTAAATTCTAAAGAATGATATAAAGAGCCTATTTTGGGCTCTCATCCTACCCTACCCATCTACTAACTGGTTTGTAAAATCACTCAGGAGCTTCGCTTACACCACCGAGCAGAGCAGAAGTTTTCAGAAGTACTTACATGCTTTGTGTATAAAGGTACAATCAATTAATTCACATAACATATTTGTTCATTCTTTCACAAATTCCAAATATCCTGAAAAGTGAGTATAGTATTTCCCAGTTACAAAGACACATCCATCAGGAAGCTTAATTCTTCTAACTTTTAAATAAATTAAGAGCCCAGCCAAAGTTTAAATAGAAGAGCTATAAGACATTTCCTCTATAGTAATTAAACCACTGACATTTAAATGAAACAAATAAGCCAACTGAATTTAAACATCCTCATGATACAATGGTTTCTACTTCAAAAAACTTAATTTTTAACTCAAAAACCACCTTGTTACTCTGAATTATTTTTACCTAGATTCATCCCTTTCCAAAATTCTAGAACTAAAAAAAAATCAAACATTTTCTCTCTTCTCCCCCTTCCCATCCCCCCGGCGGCTTGCAGTCTGAAGAACTTCGACATTCTTACCTTTGAACATGATTCGACTGGGGGGTGGAGGAGGATGAGCCGTGGGAATGGTCTGGCACAGGCAGGGCCTGGCATTTTAACTTCTAAACCATTACACCACCTGTCCTTTAGAGGAGGTGAATGAAGCCTGTTAAGTCACCAGAGCAGGGCTGAAGACATATCTGTGTCAAAGTGGGAATTTTAAAGCTGTCAGAACTCCTTGGGTAAACTACTTTGAAAACATACACGCGCACACGCGCGCACACACACACACACACACACACACACACGAGACAATCAAACATTTTTCTGCAGCTCTGGCAGTAACATTTCACACCTTTTAGTTATTTTAAGCAGCCCTTTGTGTTCAAATTATAGTTGGAAGGAATAAAGTAGCTTCCATCGAGGCAAAACAGCCTATTGACAATACCATATAGACTTTCCTATGGCAACATCCATCTGGAATTTAAATAAGAAATCCTCAAACATTTTTGGGTCTGAACCTTCACGAGCATCAGCTGCCTTAGTGAGAGGGAAGAAGGGAACAATGGGGCCCTTCCCTGGCTCCTTCACTTAGGCACCGTCTGGATGGGGCAGGAGAGAGAATAGGACAGGTACTCCAAAGTTGGGATATTTAAGTTTTCACTGAGAAAAGGGAGAGAATATACCAAAAACACCTTCATCAAGTCTCCCTGGGTGATGACTAGAGCTACAAACAGCAGTGGCTGTGGATGGAGGGTCCCACGTGGGGTTGGGGGAATGGGGAGAGGGGCAAGAACTGGGTGTTTGGGCAGGAAGGAGAGAAAGAAACTGGCCAGATGTGGCAGGAAAAGAATAAGGGGTGGGGACAAGAAACAGAGCCCAATTTTGTCCCCAGTGCCCAGCCTGGAAAAGCCAGCTCCAGGCAGAAAGGAGTCTGAGGCAGTGGAGACCTCCTGTGTGACCCTGGGTGATGCAGAGGCCAGAGGTGCACCTGCCGCCTCCTTACCTTTAGGCACCTCCTGATCACTGAAGTGGCCCTCGCAGGCTCCAAAATCCAACTCAGCAGGCTCCGTGGCAGTGGATGCCAGCGCCACCACCACCGCATCCCTGGCCTCACTGACTGGGTGCGCTGACCCAGCTTGGATCTGGCACTGGCGGACACATACCAACTCGGTGTTTTCCCCATGGGGCACCTCCACTATTCTCTGCCGCTGCCTGGTGCCTGTGCCTTCATTCACCCCTGACTCTGCCACATTCTGCAGCCACCCCCTACCTGGACCACTGGCCCCACTGCCCTGCTACAACCTCGGCCGCAAGCCCTCCACTCCCTGGTCGCCACCACCTCCCTCGAGCTGAATTGTGCGTGAGGGCTGTGAACAGCTGGGCTGATTTTAAAGCAGTAGAGTCCCAACAGGCTGCAGAGAGGCACAAGCACTGCTGGGAGAGAGCACAGTCAGAGCTCCTCCTCCTTCTGCCACCTCCTGACTGAAGGCCACTGGCCCCGGCTGGCACTTGCCAACCAGAATGTGTCCTGCAGTTACCTGGTTACAAGGAGCCAATCACAGCCTACGATTTCCTCCACACACCCACCTCAGAGCCCAGGCAGGTGACTCACAATGCCTCGCCCCACCCTGCTCTGCCCCACCATGTGGCTGCCCCGCCCCTGCCAGGGTGAGTACTGGACTCTGGTTTTCATTCACTGGTCCTGCAGGCGTTTGTTCCTCAAAGCCATCCTGTCAATGGGCTATATAGAAAACCCCTGTTAGCAAAGAGCCAGTTCCATTAGCAACTCAGTTTTTCCAAGTCTAACAGCTTTCATTTGCTCACTGAACTTAGTTACATATGAATTGCTGACTGTTTTTGTAACTAAATGCTCTTCTCTTGTCTTCAAACAAGTTTTAGTTTTTTCTTGCTAAGAATCACTTTTTTTTTTTTTGAAACAGGGTCTCACTCTATTGCCCAGGCTAGAGTGTAGTGACATCATCATAGTTCACTGCAACCTCAAACCACCAGGCTCAAGCAATCTTCCTGCTTCAACCTCTCACATAGCTGGCACTACAGGTATGTGCCATCACACCTGGCTATTTTATTATTTCTTGTAAAGACAAGGTCTTGTTATATTGCTCAGGCTGGTGTTCAATTCCTGGCCTCAAGTGATCCTCCTACTTCAGCCTCCCAAAATGCTAGGATTACAGGCATAAGCCACTCCACCTGGCTAAAGATCACATTTTTTTAAGTGATTACTTTCATGGAGTAACTTCAAATCTATGGTTTTAGCAAATGAGGTGTCTTGTGTAAAATAAAGCTGTTAAACGGAAACAATATTTAAAACTTTTGAAAGACTTTGTATACCCCCGGAGCCTGTTGTTAAATCAGAGAATAGTGGGTTTCAGCAGCCTTCCATAGTTGTGACCAAAATCCTAGGGGAGGTGCTTTTCCATGCTGGACTTGTCAGAGGCCCCAGTTAGTCCCCTCAGGGCTTATGGTCACATCCAAAGATATTGGTACCCCAGGAAGGGGGGGACAAAATGCTTGTGCCTGAGCCACTAGTATTTTAGCCTTTGCATATGCTTCCTCTTGTTCTGTATCCAAGCACCAACTAGATCCCTTCTTTACTGGTTGGTATAGGGCATGCAAACATTGACCTAAACGTAGGATAAAAGCCCATCAATATCCCAAAGGACCCAGGAAATGTTGTAAGTGTTAACTGTTTTAGGTGTGGAAAGGTGATGTATTTTGTCAATGGCTGTGCCTGAGATAAGGATGTCTTACCTGACCAAATGATTCTAGGAAGCTCACAGCCAGTCCTGGGCCTTGTGTCATTTGCAGGTTGATGGCCCATCCTCTGGATTGGAAAAGGGCACACAGTGCGTCAAGGTGTTGCCTTAGCAATGACAAGTCTTCAGAGGTTCGTATGATATCATCAATATAATGAAACCGTTTAACAGCTGCTGGTGGTGGACATAAAGCTAAATCTTTAGCAATCATTCCATGACAAACAGTGCGGCTATGTCGCTAACCATGGGGCAACACTTGGAATGTCCATCGTTGGCCATTCCAAGTAAAAGTAAATTGATCCTGTGAGTCAGGGTGCAAAAGGATACTGAAGAAGGCATTGGCTAAATCTAACACAGCAGGACAAATACCTATTGTTTGTATTAGTTGTTCAATCACTTAAGCTGTGTTGGACACAGCATCGTGTATCTCAGAAACTACCTTATTGAATTCCTGGTGGTCTACTGTCGTGTGTCATCAGGCTTTCTTTCCAGCCATACGGAACTGTTGAAGGGACCCTGAGCTGGCCCAATAATATTAACTCCGGCCAGTTCCTGTATGGTGGTGGTAATTTCTATTCCACCAGAAATATGTTATCGTTTCACATTAGTAACACATCGAGGGGCAGGGAGGTGTACAGGTTTCCATTTTGCTTCCCCTTTTAACATAGCTTCTACCACCTGAATTCATAGGAGAAATCTCCCACAGATATTTGTAAAATGCAGCCTAAGAGGATGTTCGTACCCAAAATGTTTTCTGCAATAGGTAGGATAAAGACAGCATAGCCAGCTGGGGGACTTCACCTAACACCAAGGAAGAAAGACGTTTGTTTCTTTCAGATCTGTTCAGCCTCTGTAACCGTCTGTGACCACCCACTTTCTAGGGTGTCTTTCTGGGTTTCCAAGGTGCATTTGGTACCTGTGTCCACTAGCGCTAAGGTCCTCTGCTTGTTTTTTGGACTCCAGTGGATTGTGAGCTCCACATGGGGCCTTCAGTCACCCTCTCTTGCTCATACATGGAGGCATCCTTGGCCCTACCCCTAGTCTGTAGGCTGGGGAGGGGTCCACCCATGGCACACAGAGATTGGAGTTCTTCCATGCAGAGTTTCCTCTCCCACTTCCTCTTCTTCTGGTGGGGTGCTGGGAAGGGGACTAAACAGCTGAGCTGCAGTTAAGACCTTCCAGAGGCCACCAATACAGCATTAGATTGATTTATCTTTTCTTTGTCTACCCCAGCTGAGGTCAGATCATAGCACATTTGTTTTCTGGTAACCCTAACTGGGCTTTTAGATCTCCATTTTTTAGTCCAACAGACTTGGCATCTCCTTTTTTCCTTTTCCCTGGATAGCCAATCAGATCTTATTCCTTCCCTTTTTAGTTTATCCAAGATCAGCTATAGCTTCCCCCACTTCATACACATCTTATCTTACAAAGGGGCTCAGGGATGTAAGAGGATCATGCCATTCCCGGGGGACACACTGCAACAACTCATTTTTTATGCCCATGGTAAACACAGCCTTATGTGGCTCTTCAAATTGTTGAGCACAGATTGCCTATCACATGCCCAACTCCCTTAAATTGCTCTGTGCTTCCTCTGCTTCGTCCACAGATCACTATGCTGGGGCCTGACCCAGAAACTCCCCTCCATTTGGCCAGGTCTCTCTCAAGGTCAGGATAATCCAGTCCAAGAGACTATGATTGCCCTGGACAGTTCTAGCATTGTGCAAACACTGTCTCAAAGCGGGAGGATTGGTTATATTGTTAATTTTTCAGCCTAACTCCCAGCTAGGGAGTTAGCTTGTCCACCAAGCTAGCTGCTAACACAAATGTGAAGGTTTTCATATCATTTTCTAACTGTAATTCTTCTTCTAGCTTTCATAGCCTCACGTCAGCTGCAAACTGTGCTTCTGTGGCCACTCCCAAAGCCCATAATAGTCGCCAATCCACTGTTGCTACCACAGGGCAACTTTCCTTACCCCTCCAGCATTTTAGGAACATCCCATACTCACGTGGTGGTTCACAGGCATCTAGAAAATGGGCAACACCACCCCACATAGATGAGGAGGAACACCCTGGGATTTCCCCAACTGACACTTCCTTCCCCGACCCATACATTGGTTCCCGTACTCATGCTGGCCAGCTCACCAATTGTTCTGTGAAAGGGCTGTGTACACAAAGCCAAACACAGAATGAGTCAATAAAACAACAAATGAGGCAGACAAATCCAATTTGTCCATAAAGGGTGACATATTAGGGAACTTACAAACAGAAGCATGGTTGTGGGTGGTGTAAGACAGGTAGACCTCCATGCCGTCACCTACTAGGCCCAGGGCTTATATACCATACAAAAAGGGTTCACATGCTCATGTGCAGGACAATTAAAGTTGACCTTCCAGGCAAACATAAATGCTAAAGCAATTTATGTGTGACAACATCAGGGTTCTTTTGACCTAAAGGCAGCACTTACAGTAAGTACTCAGTCTTACACAAGGAATAGTAGATCAAGGGGAAATCCGAGAGGCATTTCCAGAACAGGGGTCCATCGGAAGTCAGCACGGTGGATCAGCATCCAAGAGGGAGTTACTACACTTGGGCCTCCACAGAGCCCCCTCCGCATTCCCACGGAGCCCTGACAGCTCAGAGGAGCCCAGTGGAAACTCCACTCCTGGCAGTGTAGTGTTTTGTAAGTTCTCAGGTAAGAGGAATTTGAACATACACACCTCCTCATTGTTCCCAAACGTATCTTTCCTTCATTTTCCTCTCCCAAGAAAAAGCTAAAAAAAATTTACCCAGCTTTTTAAAAAGGACAATACACTGACCAGGGATCTGCTCATCAAGGTGAAGAGGCGGCTGGGAGATGGGCGCAAGTGTTTGGGGGGCAGAGAAAGGGGTGAGGTTGGAAGGGGTGCTGGGCCAGGTGTGTTTTTTGGTTTTTTTTAATTGCTCGCTGGAAGTTTACTTGACAAACACCAGACACCAGTCACGTCCATCCCGGACTAACCAGGGAGGACGTGTTCGCCCGTGGGCAGGCGGCCGTGCAGGGACGTGAGCTACGGAACTGGCCGGGCTCTGGCCCCGTGCTGGGCCGTCCTGCCGGCGTGGAGCTTCCCCCAGGGCTACCTGGATGGATGTGGTAGGTGAGGTTTTCCTCCTTCCCCCAACTAGCCCAGAAATCTCTCAGGAAACGACAGCCTTCCTGTGCTTCCGTGAGCACCGCACCTCCGCGGCGGGGCGCAGCCCTGGAGAGTGGGGCTGGGCGGCGCGCGCCTCACGCGGCACGTTGCGAGGCGAATTCTCCAACTGCTCCCAGCCCCTTTATCTCAGGCCTGCAGAAATACAATCCCAGCATGCCCGTATCGCCGCGCACGCTGGGAAGTGTAGTCTCTTTTCTGCTCCCAGCCTGTTGTTCGCCGGACTGGGGGACTACAATCCCAGCATGACTCGGGCTCGGCGGGAGGGGTAAGGGCGGACACACCTCGCTCGGCATGATGGGAGTTGTAGTCTTATTCCTCCGAGCCCGTTGTTCTTCGGGCTGCAGGACTACAATCCCAGCATGCACCGGGCTCGGCGCCAGCGCGCAGCCCTGCAGGAAGGGGCAGGGAAGTGCCCGCGTCTCCGGGCGTGTGGTGAGTTAATTCCAGATGTCACTTGAGTTTCATGTATCTGGTACCTTGATGGCAATTCAGTGATACATCTAGAAAAAGCATTTCCAACCTAAGCGTCGCTTTTTAGTTGATGTGCCCTGTTGCTGGTAAAACTGCTATTAACATGTTAAGATGTCTTGTGGCACATTGGGCTCAACAGCATGTCCTGATGGGACATTCGTTTTTACTAGTATTTTTCCCTAAAGTTTTGTCTGGCATAGTAAATCCCTTTGATATATTAAAATAATTCTGGTGACGTCAAGGTGACATCAGCCAGCCTTCTCAGACTGGCTGCACTCCGCCATGCTAGCTTCTAGTGAAAGCAGTGACTAAGTTACAAAATGCTCAGCCAGCGTTTCTTACGGCGTCGTGGATTACTGCACTCATTCACGCAAAATCCAAGGTAGCGTACCAGAAACTATATTGTTAAAATAGACGTCGTGGCTCAGCATATCCTTCATGTTAGGCATTTAGAAGCTTTCTAAAAATTTTAGATGCTGCAAGTTGTAGTAAAACTAGGCTAACTGTGTAGTTGTTCCATTTATAAGCACCTTATTACAAGGAGTGTCCTTTGAATTCAAAAGAGAGCAATGAAGTGCCTGGGTATATAAAAACCACAAGACTCCGAATTTTAAATTAAGCTAATTGCATTTGCACATTAGGGTTAACAAAATCTAGACACTGTCTACACAGATTTAATCTAATTGCCCATTCTGCATACTGTTTTAATAACCACATAAAAATCTTACTCTTTACTGACTAAATAAGTAGGGTCCTCTACTGTAGCTTAACAATCTGTGAGCTAAAATTAGATAAAAATCTTCCTCCCCCACCGGCTGACTGAATGGACCCCCTCCTGGCCAGGGGGATACCCTAAAACTAAATTGTCTGCCAGGAGGAGGAGGTCAGACAGGCCTCACCATGCCCCCCTCCCTTCTTGGAGACGTCCTTTGTGACTCATCAACAGGCCTGAGGCTGTTCAAGACAGACCTGCAGGTCCCCAATTTACACAACAAATGTATGTGGGTGACTTGTATCTTATCTAAAACATTCCAAGCCTTTAGACAAAGCTTCATTTTTTAACCATTTACAAGTCAAGGAGTCTTTAAACCCACCTATAACCTGTAAGCCCCCGCTTGGAGATGGCCCACCTTTTCGGGCCAAACCAATGTACGCCTTCCATGTATTGATCCATGACTTTACCTGTAATCCCTGTCTCCCTAAAATGTATAAAACCAAACTGTAACCCAACCACAGCGAGTCCACTTGCTCAAGGCTTCTTGGGTGTGGCTCCGGGTCATGGTCCTCAAATTTGGCTCAGAATAAACCCCATTAAAATTGTTTTACAGAGTTCAGCTTCTTTTCCGTTGACAAATCAAATTTTATTGCTTTATTCATGTGGTGCTTTTGCAAGGCACTGTGGTATGTACTAGAGAACTTGCAATGACTCGTGAAGAAACCTTGGAATGACACGTGAAGGATGATAGGAAAGTCATTCTGAGGCTGGGTGCTTTACTGAATTGTTTTTAACCAGGGTGTACAAACATCAGGAAGGAGTTCAAGTTAAAATTCACAGGAGAATGGAAACATCTTGAGGTCACGCCACATGCCCATCCTGATAATTTGAATAATCTGGAAAATTGCAGAGCCACAAACAACAAAAACGAAGGGAGCCAATAACCAGGGTCCTCCCGACGCCTTCTCTTCTCGGGCATTTCTCCAGGGCTTGGCCACGCTGCCGCGCTGGGTGAGGTTCTCGCTGAGCTTCTCATTGGCCATATGGACCCGCTGTTTGGCGACCACCTTCGTGGTGCTACCACCAGCCCCAGCCACCCTCACACTCACAACAACCCGACGGCGCAGCCGTGGAGCTCCAACTTGATTATCTTTTTGATGTGCTGTGGAATTTGTTTTGTTTCTTTGTTTTGGGTAGTATTTTGTTGAGGATTTTTGCATCTATATTCATAAGGGATATTGATCTGTAATTTTGTGTGTGTGTGTGTCCTTTTCTGGCTTGAATACCGGTTTGCAGGACTCCTTTTGTCTTACTTAATCCTACCTGCTTCTCCTTACTCTCCCCTGGCAATGGGGTACTTTCTGGGATTCACTGAACTTGTTTACAATATTGAAATGGCCTTATCTGGTGTGTTTTGTTAGGTGTGTGGGCTTTACCCTGAGGGAAGGTTTGCAAAGCCAGAAAAGGGGATGGGAGGGAGGAGGGGAGATAAGGCAGCTGAGCAGGTAAAACGGGGAGGGTTTGCAGCCTAAAAGGGGGATGTGACTGAAAACAAAGACATCTCAAGGACTGGCCATCTGCTACGGCACAACTTCCTCCCAAACTTCAAGGACTTGCTGTTTACTGCGATTATTGTTTAATTTCCCCCCAGCTCCACTCCCTCGTCCCAACCCCGTATAAAAAACTCACTAGACCCCACTTCGGTTGGATGCCTTTCTTGGCTTCCACCCACCTGCACCCAAGTGCTCAAATAAACAATTCTTTATATCTTTGGGCTTCATGTGTTTTCCTCTCGGCTCCGGCCTAACAGCTTTAAGGTGCAGGAGACTTGACAACGGAGTCATAGTTTTCCAGTGACCAGATGCAGGAGCAGCGGCCGCAGCAGCGCTGAGCCCCTGAGCAGATGCGCAGGGGAGGCCGAGGCATCG
This sequence comes from Daubentonia madagascariensis, assembly GCA_023783475.1. Classification (NCBI taxonomy): domain Eukaryota; kingdom Metazoa; phylum Chordata; class Mammalia; order Primates; family Daubentoniidae; genus Daubentonia; species Daubentonia madagascariensis. Next base: position 158,690 of record JAKFHU010001338.1, read on the forward strand.
TCTGCTGGGGCTCCTCCGTGGCCGTGCTGACCTGTGCGGATCTGGACGCCCTGGATCTTGTAGGGCTCTGGCTCTCTTGTTGCTTTTAATAGAATTTAATACAACGAAAGTGATTACGTGACGCACATAAATGTGTGTTTTCTTGTTTGTAGGTGACAGAAATAATGAGCCTAATAATTTCATATCAACCCATCTCCACCCTCAGCCAGGGACAAAGATGGCAAAGCTGCTCTGTGTACAATCACTGGTTTCTACTTCCAGGGAAGATCTTCTTTTCTGCGGAACAGCTGTGGGGGGCACTATTTCCTTTCATGTTTGTGGCATGGATTTAGTGCCGTGGGTCAGTGCTATGACATTTAGGGGCAAGGCTAGTGTTCCACACGGCTGGGCCCCTCACACCCATGTCCCCTGTTTTCCTGGCTTCGGATCAAAGTGTAGTAACGTTGCCACCTTAAATGGCATCATAATCCTTGCTGATAGGAAAACGCTATTGGCAGGGACTTGTCCTTGTGAAAAGAAAAGGAGCAGGGCTTCGGTGTTCTTGAAAACAAACTGCTTACTTTTCTTGCTCTGCTCCTCTGAATCATTTTGGTGCAAAATTATAATATTCCTTAAAAACGCAGCAATACTCTATGGAACAAAAATCTGTTTTAAATATTGGAGTTCTGAAAAATATTTCATTTTTGAAATTGGTGAGAAAAAAATAGTTGGCCATCTATGAATACAAATCATATCTAAGAGCTGTTCCAGCTCTAACATCCTATGAGTCACTGAGCAGTAATAATATGCCAAAGACTGTATAAATTAGTACTTTTTTTTCTTTTTGGGAGGTACTGTATAAATTTTAAAAATGTACATAGTGTCTAATGTCAGGAAATTCAAATTCTATATTGAAAAGACCATAAATTGAGTATAATCCTATTTAGCAAGTGTGTGTTCTTAGTCATTAGTTTCGAAATGTCTAAGATTTAAGTTTTGAGGGTTTTCCTTTTTAAACCTAGCATCGTTTTGCACATTTATTACTTTAATACTTTGAATTTCTTCAATAGGAAGGCCAGATTTTTTTTTAAAAGTGATGAATTATTTTGTGCTGTTTCATTTGACAGAGACTGAACAATAGCACTGCTAAAGGGAAGGGAAACTATTCTTATACACGTTGTGTTTTTTGTTTGTTTGCTTTTTGTTCCTTTAATCTTAAATGATCTTTCATATTAAGGGTAAGAACAGCTGAAGTTTGCTTTTTGTGTTGTGTATTAGTTAGCCTTTATTGAGTTCACAATATCCATCAGAAATTTAATCTGATATTTCCTTTTTTTATGAATTAAAGCTAAGTTTAAGCTTTATTAAAACACCAGAAATACCACTTATCCTGAATAAATAAAAAATATGAATGTGAGCATTTATAACCATCCCTGTTTGCTAAAAATCACGTTTCTTTTTCAGTCACTACTCTCATTAGCCAAAGTTAGCACCATGACTTATGTTGTGGGTTCAAGGCTTTGCATACAGACCTGGTTCATTGGTAGAAAATGAACATGATTTCTGAAAAGGAGGAGAATAGTTTTACAACTTTGTGATTTTTATTTTTATTTTTATTTATTTTTTATTTTTTAAAAAGAGACGGGGTCTCACTCTTGCTCAGGCTGGTCTCAAACTCCTGAGCTCAAGTGATCCTCCCACCTCAGACTCCCAGAGTGCTAGGGTTACAGGCATGAGCCACCGTGCCTGGCCAAACTTTGTGATTTTTTTTAAAAGACAAGGTTTTGCTCTGTTTTCCAGGCTGGCTTAGAAATTCTGGGCTCAAGCGATCTTCCCACCTCAGTCTCCCAAGTAGCTAGGACTACAGGCATGTGCCACCATGCCTAGCCAAATTTGTGGCTTTTAATAATCAGGACTATTGGCTTCAGATGACTGTGGAGGTACATGATGACTCTCCATCATAAAAAAATAGAAGATGAAAAATCACGTTTATGATTTCTTAGTGGTAAAGGTTGTGTGTCCGCTCAGGCTTGCATGATGATGTCATCTCTCAGATCAGCATCTGCTAGCATTCTGCTCTGGACTTGGGGCCCATCTGTGATCACAGCTGGGCCTGTCATTCAGTGAACAGTTGATTTCTCTGCCAATGTTAGCACAGGGGTGTGGGAAACTACATGGCAGAGTGGGCTGGGATGGCCAGGGACCAGGGGGTGTAGGATCATTGGGTAAGATGTTTGCTGTTACTCAGGCACATGATTACAACTTTTTCAGATAATGGTAAGAAGAAATCCTCCTGTCATACTTACCAGTATCAGACTCTGTTTAAAGTGCTATTCATATATTACATATAATTCTCATACCAACCTTATGGCAAAATTGAGACACAGAGTATAAATAACCTACCGAGGTCTCACTGCTAATTGATATTAGACTTGACCTTAGGCAAGCCTGATTCCTGAGTGTGTGTTCTCCCTCTATTGCCCATGGTTTTTTGTGTGACATATTTTATTGACTTATTTGGTAAAAAACAAGGAGCTCTATTGATAGATCAAATGGTAAGGATATGTTTAATTTTGTGAGAAACTATACGGTTGTCTTCCCAAGTGGCTGTGTTTTTTTTTTTTATATTAGCAATGAATGAGAAGTTCTTGTTGTTCCACACCCTAGCCTACATTGTGTGTTGTCAGTGTTTTTGATTTTAGCCTTTCTAAAAGATGTGTTGTGGTATCACATGATTGTTTTAATTTTCAATTCCCTAATGACATACAATGTTCAGCATTTTTATCATATACTTATTTACCATTTGTGTATCTTCTTTGATGAGATACCTGTTAAGAAATATTGCCCATTTTTTATTGAATTGTTTGATTTTTTGTTGATGATTTTAAGGGTTCTTTGTATATTTTTGACACTAGTTCTTTACCAGATTTGTGTTCTGCAAATATTTTCTCCCAGTGTGTGGTTTTTTGTTTCATTGTTTGAACAGTGTCCTTTGCAGAGAAAAAGTTTTTAATTTCAAGGAAGTCCAAATTATCTTTATTTTTCATAAAGTAATAGTTTTGCTATTGTATTGAAAAAGTCATCACCAAACCTAAGGTCATCACCAAACCTAGTGTCATAGATGTCATAGATTTTCTCCTATGTTGCCTTCCAGGATTTTTATAGTTTTGCATTTTATATTTAGGTCTATGGTCTGTATGGAATTAATGTTTGTGAAAGGTGTAAGGTTTGAGTCTATAAGCAGTTTGACAATGTCCACAAAGTACCTTGCTGGGAATTTGGGATTGGCATTGAATCTTTAAATCAACTTGGGAAAAACTAACTTCTTGACAATATTGAGTCTTCTTATTCATGTACACAGAATACCTCTTCATTGTTTAAATGTCCTTTAATTTCTTTCACCAGAGGCTTGTAGCATTTCTCACATAGACCTTACACATATCTTGTTAAATTTATCCCTATGCATTTTACTTCCATGGGTGCTGATATAAATTGTATTGTTTTTAATTTCAAACCCAAACTGATCATTGCTAGAATATAAGAAAGCAATTGACTTTTGTATATTAACCTTATATTCTGCAACCTTGGTATAATTGCTTATTAATTCCAGGAGTGTTTAATTTTCTTGTTAATTCTTTGGATTTTCTACATAGATAATCATGTTAATTGTAAACAAAGAGTTTTATTTGATCCTTCCCAAACTGCATATCTTTTATTTCTCTTTCTTCTCACACTGTATTTGAGAGACCATCCAATATGCTGCCAAATTTTTCAATAAAATTGGTGAGAGTAGACATTCTTGCCTTGCTTTTTGTTTGTTTGTTTGTTTGGTTATTTGTTTTCACAAATTTTTTCATCAAGTTGAGAAAGTTCCCCTCAATTCCTAATTTGATGACAGGTTATTTTGTGCTTTTTTTCAAGAATGAGTGTTGAACTTTGTCAAATTTTTTTAAAAATTTTATTTATTAATATGATTGTTTTTGTTCATTAGACTATTGACTTGATGGATTATATTAATTGATTATGAATTATTGAACCAGCTTTGCATACCTATAATAAATCCCTCTTGGTTGTGGTATATAAATTTTTTATATGTTGTTATATTTTATGTGCTAATATTTTGTTGAGTATATTTGCATCTATGTGTATGAGAGATTATGCTGTACCTTTTCTCTTGTAATGTTGTTGTTACGTTTTGTTCATTATTAGGAAACGGCAGACTCATAGAATGGGAGTATTACCTATGCTTCTATTTTTAGAAGCAATTGTGGTGAATTGATATAATTTCTTTCTCAAAACTTATGTATACAGTGAAAGCAGTTCTAAGAGAAAAATTGTAGCAATAAATGCCTACATTAAAAAAGAAGAAAGATTTCAAATAAACGACTTAATGTTACATCTCAAGGAACTAGAAAAAAGAACAAATGGAACCCAAAGTCAGTATAAGTAAGAAAATAATAAAGATCAGGACAGAAATAAATGAAATAGAGACTAGAAAGGCAATAGAAAAGATAAATGAACATGAGTTGGTTCTTTGAAAGGATAAACAAAAGCAACAAAACTTTAGTCAGCGCAACTGAGAAGAGAGAAGGAAAATAAAACCAGAAGTGGAAGAGGAGATACTACAACTGACATCTCAGAAATACAAAGTAACATAAGACTATGACGAACAATTATATGCCAACAAATGGGATAACCTAGAAGAAATGTGTAAATTCCTAGAAACATACAGCCTACGGAGACTCAAGAGGAAACAGAAAATCTGAACAGACAAATAATGAGTAAGGACATTGAAACAATAATTTAAAAATCCTCCATCAAAGAAAAGCTCAGGACCAAATGGCTTCGCTGCTGAATTATACCATCCCCTTAAAGAAGAACCAATACCAATCCTCCTGAAACTCTTCCAAAAAAATGAATAAAAGGGGATACTTTCAAATGCATTTTATGAGGGCAGGATTATGCTGACACCTCCAAGCCAGACAAGGACACTACAAGAGAAGAAAACAGATGCACAGATGCAAAAGTCCTCAGCAAAATCCTAGCACCCGGAACTCAACAGCAAACGAAAAGGAGCATTCACTGTGATCAGATGGGGTTTATGCCTGGGATGTAAGGATGGTTCAACATATGCAATGACCGTGATGTACCACCTTAACAGAAGGACAAAACCCATACGATCATATCAAGAGATTTTTAAAAATTTGACAAAATTTAATATTCTTTCATGATTAAAAAAACTGAAGGCTTTTCCTCCATAATCAGGAAAAAGAAAGGGATGCCCACTCTCACAACTTCTATTAAATGTAATATTGGAAGCTCTATGCAGAGCCATTAGACAAGAAAAAGAAATAAAAGACATCCAAATAGGAAAATAAGAAATGGAACTTTCCCTGACTGCAGATGACATAATCTTATATATAGAAGACCGTAAAGATGCCACCAAAAAACTGTTAGAACTGATAAGTTCACTAAAGTTGCAGGATAAAAAATCAGCATCAAAAAATCAGTGACATCTCTTCCACTAACAACAGACTATCTAATATGGAAATTAAGAAACCTATATCATTCACAATAGCATCAAAAATAAAATATTTAGGAGTAAATTTAATCAAGGGAAGTGAAAGATCTGGATACTGAAAGCTATAAAACAAACAAAACAATTGTAGACCTCACAAATAAATAGAAAAGAATCCTATGGTCGTGGATTGGAATAACTAATATTGTTAAAATATTCATACTACCCAAAGCAATCAACAGGTTTAATGCAATCCTTACAAAAATTAAATGTCATTTTTTATAGAAATAGAAAAAAAGTGCATGGAAATTTGCATGGAACCACAAAAAACCCTGAATAGTCAAACCAATCTTGAGCAAAAAGAACAAAGTTGGTGGCATCACACTACCTGACTTCAAAATCTCTTACAAAACAATAGTAATAAAAATAAAATGGTATTGGCATAAAAACAGATAAATAGATGATGGAAGAGGATGGACAGCCCAGAAATGCACCCACATGTTCATGATCAGTTGATATTCAAAAAGGCAAAAGAACACACAATTGGAAAGGGTCTTGGCAAAACTGGATATACACATTCAGAAGAATAAAATCAGACTATTATCTCAGATCATATACGAAAATCAACTTAAAATGGATTAAATACTTAGGGCTGGGCATGGTGGCTCATGCCCGTAATCCTACCAATTTGGGAGGCCGAGGTGGGAGGATCGTTTGAGGCCAGGAGTTCACAGCTAGCCCAGGCAATAGTGAGAACCCATCTCTACAAAAAAATTTTTTTAAAAAATTGATGGCATGCATTTGTAGGCCCAGCTATTCGGGAGGCTGAGGCAGGAGGATCACTTGAGCCCAGGAGTTTGAGGTTGCAGTGAGCTGTGATGATGACGCTGCACTCTAGCCAGGGCAACAGAGTGAGACCTGTCTCAAAAAAAAAAAAAAAAAAGATTAAATACTTAAACAAAAGACCTAAAACTGTAAAACTACCAGAAAAAAAATACAGGGAAAGATTCATGGCATTGGTCTGGGTGCTAACTTCATGATAATGGCCCCAAAAGCACAGGCAGCAAAAGCTGAAATAGACAAGTGGAATTGCATCAAACTAAAAATCTGCTGCACAGCAAAGGAAACAATTCATAGAGTGAGGACACAACTCAGGTATTGCGATAAAATATCTGCAAACTATGTATGTGATAAGGGAATAATATCCGAAATATATAAGGAACTCAAGTCAATGAGAAGAAAACAAATAACCCAATAAAACTGGGCAACCGAACTGAATAGACACTTATTAAAAGAGGGCACACAAATGGCCAAAGGATATATGAAAAAATGCTCATCACCATTAATCATCAGGGAAACGCAAATTAAAACCATAATGAGATATCACCTCCCACGTTAGAATGGCGATTCTCAAGATGAAAAATAACAATCGTTGACAAGGCTGTGGATAAAAAGGAACGCTTGTGTACTGTTTGTAGGAATGTAAATTAATACAGCCATTATGGAAAAAAGTACAGAGGGTCCTCAATAAACTAAAAATAAAATCACCTTATGATTCAGGAATCCCACTCCTGGGTATGTATCCAAAGTAATTGAAATCACTATGCCAAGGAGATATCTGTACGCCTGTGTTTTTTGCAGCATTATTCACAATAGCTAAGGTATGGAAGCAAGTTAGTTGTTCATCATCAGAAGAATGGATAAAGTAAATGTGGCATATATACATAATGGAATACTATTCAGCCTTTTAAAAAGAAGAAAATTCTGTTATCTGTGACTACATGGATGAACCTGAGGACAATATGCTGAGTGAAATAAGCCAGGCACAGAGAAACCAATACTGCATGATCTCCCTTATACGTGGAATCTAAAAATGTTGAACTCACAGAAGTGGACAGTAGAGTGGTGGTTACCAGAAGCTGGGGGCAAAGAGTGGTTGGAGAAAGGAATGATATTGATAAAAAGGTGCAGAGCTTTAGTTAGGAGGATTAAGTTTTAGTGATCTATTGCAAAAATGGTAACTATAATAAATAATAATGCATTCTATATTTCAAAATTGCTAAAGACTAGATTTTAAATGTTTTTACCATAAAAATGATGAATATATGAGGTGATGGATTTGCTAATTAGCTTGATTTAATCATTGCACAGTGTAAACATGTATCAAAGCATCACACTGTGCCCCATAAATATATATAATTACTATTTGTCAACTAAAATTAAATAAATGTTTGGTAGAATTCACTATTGAACACCTATGGGCCTTGTGCTTCCTTCTGTTTTGGAAGGTGCACTCTATTCCAGTTATCCAATCAGAAACCTGAAATATAGTGAGACAAGCCCATCTCATGGTACAGCTAATGTTTCTAAGGATGCACCCAGCCCACAGTTTTCACGCCAGTCCCACAGTGGGATAGATATACTCAGTTACTAGCAGAGACCTACCACTGATTTTCTGACTGTGGAGAAAGAGTCACTGTGGTAGGAAGACTTAAGTGAAAGCCGTTGGATATAGATACAACAGATATGGATAGGTAGTAAAAGAGCCGTTTCGCATCCTGGGAGGAGTTATAGCAATTAACACAACCACTAGAGACTTAATGAATGAAGAAATTTGATTTTCCATCATATTCTTATTTAATTCGCCTGCATGGCCACTAAGAAATAATAAGGTGGCTGTGCCACGTGGACTACCATCCACCTGACCGTGAGGTACCTCATGTGCAGCTGCCATGCCACATATACTGTCTTTACTTTTTTTAACGTTTAAAGTTCTTTATTGAGTACCAAGTATTATCCTATTGCCATCACACTTTCTGGTTGGTGTTTTCTTCTGGCTATCCATTTTTAAAGCTATAGGGAAAGCCCTCACCTGTTCTTCTGTATCATGGGTGGTGGGGAAAACTAAAGGATAAGAAGAAACTAACGTGAGTAATGAATTCATTGTGGGATCAACTTCAGTTATTCTATGTTCACATCTGTCTTCCTTAAGGTAAATAATGCCCAAATTTTCTACGAGGTAAATAATACACATGGACTTTGAAAACCCAAAATGGCTATATCAGACTACCATTACACTTTTTAAAAAAGAAAGAAAAGAAGAAAGTTGTTTCCCCGCACGTACCCTAGAGAAAACCCTTGTTCTATAAAGCTCTAAATCACCGTTACCAAAAATCTTTAACTTCTACTCCTATCCCTTACATTTCTGGCTTACGAATTTGAGAGCCTGCCAAACAGCTTTGCTCAAAATTGTGTGTGTCAAAAAGGTCTTCCAATTGAGTATAAACAATTTTTTAAATGCATCTTGCTACTAATTCCTAAAATTTTAAAAATATATCTTGAACTCCAGCATCATCAATCTAGCTGACGATTAGCCTTCCAGGTACTCTTAGCAGCTGCCTAAAACCAACTGTGAAAAAAGCACAATTTTGGAAAATGTCTAACAATTTCAAGAAAGTTAACTTGTGAATATTCAAAAACTTTATCCTAAAGTTACAATGCAGCACAAAGAAAATGAATCTCAAATACATCTATGTCCATGCAACTTAAGGCCAGAATGTCATTTTCACTCATGGTTTATTTTCCCTATAATAAATATCTCTTTACTGTAAGGCAGCTCCTTCTCCCTAAATAAAGAATTTCAAAACACTTTACTAAATAGATTTAATCACATCTGCAGAATCCTATCAACCTACAAAGTCAACAAAATGAGTACTTGTTTTGTAAAGATCCTACATTCCTAAAAAGAGAAAGCCTTTCTGTTACAACCCAGTCGGGTCCCTTGCCCTCCACCCACTGAAGGCCAATATTCTGAGACAGAACGTACTGTAGTGAAGAAAGAGTTTATTTCACAAGGTGGCAGGCAAGGAGATGGGAGTAATTTCTCAAATTCACTGTAACAGAAAAAATGGCCTGAAAAAGGGTAAAAATGTTTTCTGTCTCTTCAAAACCCCCTTACCCTTTTTGAGAACTAAAACCTATACCCTGCCTCAGGCCAGTGGTCAGGAGGGGCAGGGGAGTGTCCTTTGTTCTTTGTGCCACAGGAGATGACTCAAGGGAATTGTCCAGGTGGAGGTCACAAGATTGTCTGAGCCAAAGATGGGATTAAGGAGAACCTTTAAAAGCTCTGTACTTCTGCTCAGAAGGAGGAAATGGAGTCTGCCATTTCCCTCATTTGCCAGCAAATTAATAACCTTCTCTTTCCTTCTTATCAAACCAATTGTCCTCATTCTACTGACGTGGCCTTGGGGACAAGTGCCAAAATTTTGGTAACACCACCTCCCTGAGAATTTGGGAGAAAGGGTTTTTAAAGATAGTTTGGCATGCAGAAAGGGGCTAGGGAATTGGGTCTGCTGATTGGTGGGGGCTGAGCTCATAGGGTTGGGATGCAGAAATTATCATCCCAGAGAGGTTTCCTGAAGGGGATGTTTCAGGGCTGTAGGGTCCATTCCCATGCCTATCCGCAGGTCTGGTTGGTGTCAGTAGGTCTCTGAGATGCATTCTGAAAAACACCTTAAAGGCCAGTCTTAAAATTCACAGCAGTAATGTCAACTGTAACCACAGCAATGTTGGCTATGTAAACATAAGTCCTTGGGATTTACAACAGCAATGTTATCTATAGAAGTAGTGGAGAGGAATCAATAATCTTGTGCTGGTCTGGGAGTATAGCGCCATCAAGCAGTAACTATTAATAATTACAGCAGCAAACAAGTTAGGGCACAACGGCTGGTTACCTTCTGGCTATATCTGTACTTTTATAAAAATCAGATTCTGATTACTGTTTATACCTTGTGGAGCTATATTATTTGAATATACATGGTTTCATTTCTCTTAAGAGAAACCAAAAAATCTTCCTAAAACTAAACTACTGGAGTGACAGCTGACTCACCCTGTCTCAGCTTTTCTAGCTTACTTCTCCAGGGAACAGAGGGAGACAAAGAGTTTTTACACAGCCAGAAATAGATGAGTCCCTAATTATTCACAGCCTATTTGTTCTTACTTTAAACACAAATCCTACCAAGTTTATTTGGTTTTTAATACAGTAATGGGTGACTCAGAGCAAATTAGCAGGGATAGGGGCTGGGTTAAGCAGCCATTTGCTAGGAATGGCTATCAAGTGAAGGTCTTCTCCCCTCCCCTCATAAAAGGGACAAAAATCTACGAGTAGCAGGCAAGAGCATACAATAAACGTTGGGCCCTATTTCTCAACAGGCTCAAGAGTCTCATCTCTTCTACACATACCATGGCATGAAAACTATGTTCGTAACCATGGCTGACTTATGAATTTATTCTTCTTCCCGTAAGGCAAGTACACAAAACACTTTGAAACTACATCTAAAACAGTTAACTCAAATTAATTACAAAAAAAAAAAAGCACACACTTCCTCCCCTAGGATCCAAAAGTGCTAAATTAATCCATCCGCGTTCCAGAGCAACTAATTACTGAGAACTCCAACCAGCAGTGACCTGAGGCAAAGGCTTTCCTCTCTATGGAGCACGACCACTGCGAACAGTTCCGTGAAGGGCTTTGGTTGGCAGGCAGTAACAACGTAAGCTTTCTTTTCTTTTCTTTCTCCTTAGGAAAACTCTAGTTTGTCACCACCTCAGACATATGCCAAGGGCTACCATGAATAATGAAGTATATTTCAAATAAACGTTTCTATTAAAGTGAGTCCTTGAGGTTAATATTTTACCAAAAAAAATGTTTAAAATTTCATCCCCCAAAACCCTTATCAGATTGTGAAAAGAGAAATCTGAAAACACAAGCTCATATTTAGCATATTTACTAAACTCTTATCTTGGCCATACTTACCCAACCTTAGGCTTTTACTACTCATGAGCCTTTGAAAAAACTTTATGCCTTTTAAAGTATCATCAGAATTCTCAGTCAGGATTTCATGTGTTCAATTTGCACCACAGTGAACCTGTTTATTTGATTAACCAGTGATTCTTTTTGGCTAGATCAGTGCATACTGATCCATATCTCTCTCATTATTTTGTTTGAATCTTTCATTTATTCAGTACATATTTATTGAGTACTGACAAGGTAAGAATTTTTTAAGGCACTTTATGCAAACTGACTTTGAACATTTTATATTCAGCATTTGGAAGTGTCCACTGTTTTTACGTAAGCACCAGTATCTTTCTAATGACCTCACGACCTGAAGACCCAGGATTCTATTAAGTGCTTTTATCTAAAACAGAGATTTTATACTATCATACTCTTTTATAGAAAAACAAACAAGCAAAATCTTTGTTTTATTGTAAGTATTAATCAGCAAATTTTAGTTTCTCTCTTGGACCTGACAGATGAAGACATTTAAAAAAAAATAAAATGTAAGTGTAAAGTGCATCTTATGTGGAGTTTCAGATTTCAGGCTGCCAGAATATTAGCAGTGCTTCCATCAAAGTGGTGAGTTTAATGAGAAATTTGAAAATTGTTTTTGGTCTTACACTTTCAAGTTATATTTAATTTTTACTTATTTTTATAATTAGAAAAAATAAATGCTTTTACTCTCAGTGATGGAAGAGATGTGCAAAATAGTGAAAAATATTTTACAAATAAGTAAATTTAATTTTAAAGCCAATTCTGGTAAATTTCAATTAGCATATTTCTTTTTCCTTTGTTAACATAGGGCAGAAGAATTTATAGAAGTTCTCAGAACTGTTTTAATGGAAAAAAAAAATTCAGAGGAACCCAGCTCCATATGTCAGAGATCCTTACTCTTTAGCTCTCCTGCACTTTCCCACAGTCAATTTAAGATGTTAGTAGCATCTTCAACTACTGTGTCTAGAAAGAACTTGTGAAGAAACCACATTTTTCTTTGCTGGAATATTTTGTCCAGGACAATTCTGTGAGGTCATCTCCTCTGTTGCTGTTTTTGATAATTATCCGTGTGGGCATTTAAATTGTGGGATTTTGTGACACACTGTAGCTCCTCCACTTCCCTGCTTACCCGCTCAGCCAGGGAAGCAAATGACTCATCATCAGTGCCAAAGGTGCTTTAGCAATTCTGGTGTCTCAGCTGTATCTTTGTCCTATAAAGCATCTTACAGAGACTCCAGCTCATTTATCCCTTCCAGGGTGGTTTTCTTACTCTGATGATGTCAGGAGACATTGGGCAGAAATAACAAAGGTTTGGTGTTTCTTTGCTGGGAGTTCTGCATCCTGAACCTCATTCAGCTGGAGGAAGTCAGAGACAGCAAGAGCCAGCTGGAGGCCAGGAGGTGTGGAGGTCACAGACATCCTCTCTCCTTAGGTTCTGGAGACAATCTTATAACATTAGCTGCAGAGTCTGTGTCTTATTGTATGTTTTTGGTTTGCTTTTCCATGTGATTTCTGAATCAGCATATAATTTGGTGCGTGCAAAATAGAATTTCCTTCCTACCTCTTTGATATTCTAAGCAAGAAAAATATGATTCAATGGGAATCTCTGAAAGGAATAATGATGAAGACATAGCCCCTAAAATTGTCCTTTCACAGGTATATTTTTGGGTGAAAATGGGGTATCTGACACATGAAATTTCATGGTAGGGGAGTTATATTGTGGGTTTGGAGTGGGCCCCTCAGTGGTTTCCACCCCACCAGTGTGGGCTGAAACTTCTTCCTCATCATCCATTCCTGGAAGGACGTTGGTAACTGGGGACTTATCTGCGGCTCTGTCTCCTGTCATGACAGGATTCAGTTTGGTATCCTGGGCAGCATCTGACTTCTGTTTCTCACAGAAGGAGCATCCTCCAATTTACTGTGTGCCAGTCATTCTTAATCTTCGCTGTATCTTCTCTGGGGAAAAGTTCCCTCGTTCTTGGGCCTCCAAGATAATTTGTAGCCAAAGATTTGGCAAGTTCGCTTAAATTTTTTTTTGTCAGTGTTGTCTTTTCTTGTTGAAAATGAAAGTGGTGGATGACCATATTTTTTTTCATTCCAGCAAGCAGCAGAGACCTGAGTGGAAAAAAGGTAAAAAATATTTGTCTGGCACAATAGTAAAGCTTAATATTCTGATACAGTTAACATTGAAACAATATCCCTTGCATTCCAATCCCCCAAATTAACTGCCATATCATTCTACTTATTAAACACCTGTCACTGATTCAAATATTTATAGATGGATTATGGATGACAGAAGCAGAAAAAGTGAGGTTTAAAACATGCAAGGAATTTAATATAAAATTATAGAAATTAAAAATATATAGAAGAAAGAATAACACATATGAAGTTCAAATAAGCTGGACAGATATGTCTAGATTTCAGAAGTTTAAGAATTAATTTAGTTTTCTAGATAGAATTAATTAACCCTCCTAGAGGCAAGTGCTGTTGCAATAACCATAAACATACCATTTACTATCCCCACAGAGATAGTAAACTGCGTTCCTAGAGATGAAATGCTGATTAACCATGAGGAACACAATCTGGGCCAGGAAGTGGAAAGTGGGCTTCCAAATCACACAGAATCAAGCCAAATGGAAGTGAGTACTGCTACTTTCTGTGTGTCTTTGCCAAAAATGCTCAACTTTGAAACCTCAGTATTTTTTTTCAATCTGTAAAGCAGTGTTAGAAATATGGTCATAGCAATTGTGTGTGGATAAATTAAGATCAGGTGCATAAATCTCTTAGCTCATCCTGGCTCACAGCAAATGTTTATTAAATGTTGCTTCTAATTAACCGTTTTCAATAACACTTTTAGTGTCATGTTCATTTGTCTTTCATTTCTTCCCAATAAAATCTGTACAAGTATGTGGAACATAATTCCAGGTAAGGACTTCCATTTGAGTATTTAGATAAATTACTTGTGATACTTCATTTAAATTCTCTCTAGGAAAATTATCTGAGGATTTGTTCTTCTCATTTCTTAAATCTGTTCACAGAATTTAATTCTGCCTTCCTGATTTGTTCCATTTGCCCTTGCTCATGCCTTGTTTCCCAATTCAGAGTCTTCTCAGTGTTTACTCATTTCTAGTTACTTAGAGTTGATTGAGAACAAATGTTGGAGCAATTATTTAATAGCTAGTGATTTTGAACAAAACCAACAAAATAAAAAAAATTCCATTGATTGGAACCTTTCAATAAAAAATAGAGAAGGAGTTAAAACTACTATTATTTAAAAAATTGAAAAAGAGCAAAGGTGGTCACCCTCTTTCTGATAGCAAAGGAATGAATGTTGTAAATTTATAAAAAGAAAAATAACCAAAGGCACCATTTATTCTGCATGCTTTTAGTTTGTGATTTTTTATTTGTTCATAAGAAACATTCTACTGGTTATTAACAATATAGAAAAATATGAATCCTTAAGGAACTCTCTGTTTACTGAGAGAATATAAACAAAATATGATTATGATAAAGTGTTCCAAGGTTTATATCAAAAATGTGGATGTGTAGGAGCCCTGAAGTAGGAGGCAAATCAGCCTGAACACTGTCACAGGAGACTTGCTGTAGAAGTTGACCAAGCAAGTGCCTGGCACATAGGAGGTGCTCAATAAATATTTGCAAAATAAATGTGTGGATAAGAAATGAATAAACCATGTGATAACTAATGTGAGCTTTATACTGTGAGTTAACCAGAAGACACGTGGTAGAAAAGACACCACAGGCAAAGCGCACAGCGCGTGTCAAGGTGGGAAGCACAGGAGCATTTCCTTAGATCTGACCATGGGAGTCTCCTCCCTGGGCCCTTTGCTTAAAGGGCTCCACACTGCACAGATAGTGAAAACCAAGGACATTTTCTTCTTTTGAGTGTATGAATTAGATTTGGCAACAAAGTAGGAGTTTATGGCCCTGATGCAATATGTGACCAGATTGTAACAGATGAGGGTGTGAGTCCTACAGAGATTTCCAGGAGGCCTATGACAACCTTTCTGGAAGCAGATTATAAAGACATGAGGAAAGGGAAAAAATCTTGGACACATTTTTATAACATGAGGGGCAAGTGCCTGGTGAAAGAGGGACCAAGAATGACATAAACACTGTCACAAATGAGGTGGGAGGGGCTGGCACCTAGAGGAAGGATAGGAAAATAATTGGGAATTAGGACACTATGTATCCCCCTGAGACAGAAAATACAAAGGGACAGTAAACAAGTTCCTAGGATTTGGAGGAAGAAGTGAGATATTTGGCAAGATTAGAAGTCAGAGTGGTACAAAGAAATGAGGGGATTAGCCAAACTCTGATGTAGTTTTAGGTGGCAGGTGGTGGGAAAGAAAGCTGATAGAGGAAATACAGATGATTACTGGAAATAACTGACGATCCAGACACTGATGAAACTGAAATGAAGGGCCTTCAATATACCTCTTTGTCATATTTTTCACCAGTACGTAAGTCTGCCTGTAGGAAAAGGGAAGAGTTAAATTAATCCAGAGGTATGGACTTGCTTTCCATTTAAATGAAGAGCAAGAAAGTTGAAAGTTTTCACAAGACCATGTGTAAGTGATAGACGGGGACTCCTTGACACGACTGAGAAGACAGTGAAGACTAGATGTGGTGGTGGACGAGGAAGAAATCACGTAATCAGGGATTGGAATTCTCTTGATTGGAATTTAACTAGAATAATTGCTAGAGTGGGAACAACAGGGTGAGGAAAACAGAAGCATATGAAATTGTGATCAGGGGGGAATATCTTTCGGCTTATAACACTTCAGATTCCCTGGGGATGACACCACTCACCTTATGGCCACGAGGTTAAGTGCAAAACAGAACGAGCAAGATCACCTCACTGAAAGATACGGAGGGGCATTCATCCTCCATTTTCGTTTAACCTCCATTTTCCACTAAGTTTTTTTTTTTTTCCTCTCTCAAAATAACCCCCAGAGCCTAAATTTTCAGTCCATTCCCATTACCAGTAAACTAGGCTGGGTTTCATTACTCCTTCTTTGTTTGACAGAAGAGTCGTCTCTGGAGACCCTCTTCACGTGAACTGCTCAGCCCAGTTTATCTCTGACAATCCAGCCGGAGGAATTTTCTTAATATACCAAGAAGCACACCCCTTCCTTCTTCAAAAGTCCTTAGTAGCTTCTAATGTTACAAGAGCAATTTTGAAGTCCTATTAGCATGTAAACCTTCACGACATGCTCCTTTCTTTCCCTTCCCGTTTCCCAAAGTGCAGCATCCATTCCAGTTAGGGTGGAATTTCCAATATTCAGCAAATTTCTCTATTGTTCAAGCTTTTTCCTCTAGGTGGTAAATGTCTTTTCATATTTGTTTGTGTAAGTCCAGTGAAAACCCCAATGTCTGGCCCTTAAAATGCACTCGGTAAATATGAGATAAGTGAATGTATGGTCCGTTGCATGTTTCCCCACTGTCCACTCATGTTACTCCATCTTCCATAATGCACCCTCCCCATTTCTCTGTGGCATCTAGAATAATATTCACTCTTCAGAGGACAACTTAGAAACTCTTTCTTGGGAATCCTTTTCTCCCCACCGAGTTCTGGGGTGACCTCATTATTTTTAAATCCCTGTGATTTATGTTCCTTGAGCTACTATTAGGCCTTGTATTGCCCTGTTTTCTTCATCTGGTTATCTTTACTTGTTTCAAATTTCTTTTCATGAGCAAGTATCCTCCCTCTAATTGTGTTTGTTCTAGAAAACTAAATTTACATGTTTTTATTTGACTATGGTTTAGGTTTTGTACAGATTACATGAATAATACAAACACTGCACCTTCGAAAGCATTCTTCAACATCAATTGTAATTTCTTACACTCCCTACCTACTTCTAGGAAACAAGGTAATTTTTATACTGAATCAGGTTTTTTTTTTTTGCCGATGATATGATTATATACCTGAAAACACAAAGGAATTGGTAAAAAAAAAAAAGACATAATATAAAAAAAGTTCAATAAACTAATGCAATATAACATTGATGCACAAAAACAGTAGCCTTTCTGTGCATAATTCACAACCACTTATGGGAACAGTGTGAGAAGGGTACCAAGAAAAAGTATAATGTAAAGTAAATTTTAAAAATTAAAACAAAGTTACCTAGCAACAAATCTAATAAAAAAGTGCAAAGTCTGTATGAGCCAAATGATAAAGCATTCTTGAAATATGATTGAAGACATAAATAAGTGGAAAGACACATTACATTTTTGAATAGAAAAACAAAATAACACAAAATGACAAAGAAGTCATTTATACTTAAGCAAACTTTATCATTGTATTTGATCTCACGATAGATTCTGTCAGTTTTTTTTAAAGCCAGCAATGATTTTGCTAAGTACACATGGAAAAACAAACATATAAAAATTGCCAAAATCCCTGAAAAAGAGATACAGTGAAATTAAGAAACTAAAACATGTAAAATATTGTATAATTAAAGCAGTGCTTTGTTGATGCAAAAATAAGCAACAGACTAGAACAGTAGGAAATTCCAAAATCTACCAGTGCATAAGAGAAGTTATGCCATAAAAACTACAGAGGAGTCTTTATTAATTATTAGTATTTGGGAACTGGATATTCCTATAAAAAAGGATAAAAATTGATTTACTTTTTATATGATACGGTAAGATGAAGGACAAATAAAGAATAAATGTAAATGATAAAGAATTGAAAATATATAAATAGTAGAAAAAATTGATAAATATTTCTATGAGCTGTGGGAATAAATCTGGCTTGTCACACAAAACAAAAAATGTTAATAAAAGAAAAGATTGATAAAGTACACAATATCAAACCAGAATATTATGCATGGTAGGAAGCACCATAAGTCAAGTATTAATAAAAATGAAAATGCCAAGTAAGAAAATTATTTGTCATTTATATAACAGACAAAGGGAAGCACACATATCTGTTCCAGAAAGTAAGAAAGCCCTGAAAACATACGGTCTTGTGGCACAAGGAGAAAGGAGGCACTGTGAAGGGTCCCTCACTGACCTAAGATGGGACAATTTGAACTCAAAAAATAAATATAGACTGCAGTGTATGGAATCCCATCAAATGCACAGAAAATAATGTTAGGAAAAATGTTATTCATATGTTTTCTTTGTTTTATGTGGGCACACCCTCATTACAATGTCAACTTTAATAAAATGAAGAACCAAACTTTTATTCTTTTTTTTTCTGATAGGCTAGTTTTTAATGTAATGAAAAGTTCATGAGAAAATGCAATTCCTAATAGAAGAATGAGAACTAATATGTGCAGAGGATATAATAGAATTAGAAAACTGCTATTTGGCAAGCCTTGGTGAAATAAATGAACTTAGGAAATACTAATCAATAAATGCTAAACACTGATATGAAAATAACAGGCAGACATTCCCTAGGCCCACCGATCAACCTTAATATAAATAAAAGTGTGAAAACCAGACGTGTGCATCCAGTTGTGCTGTCTGAATTGGGATGTTCTGGAAGCTTAAAATACAGAGTGACTTTGAAAGATTTAGTATCAAAATTCATTAATAATATTTTAGATATATTGGGTTACATTAATTCTTACAACAATTTCACGTGTTATTTTCTTCTGTGTTCATACAAGAAAATTCAAAGTGACACACGTGGCTCATATTTTATTTCTATTAGAAATCGCTGCCTGATGGGATTGTCCCTTTTCAACACTCAGGCTGCCTTCTTAAAAACCAAAAGCCATGAAGGTTATGAAATGTGAAGTTTAAAAATAATTGTCATGGTATTGTTTCCAATTTTGAATATATCTATATTGTTCACGAGTGGGTATATCTTTATATTGCAGGTTAAATGCAAATGTCCCCCAAGCAGCGCCAGGTCCCAGCGCAGAGAGG
Organism: Daubentonia madagascariensis; assembly: GCA_023783475.1. Lineage (NCBI taxonomy): Eukaryota > Metazoa > Chordata > Mammalia > Primates > Daubentoniidae > Daubentonia > Daubentonia madagascariensis. Next base: position 177,913 of record JAKFHU010001338.1, read on the forward strand.
AAACCCCGGACGCAGCTATGAATTTGTGGGATCTCATCCCCTGTCACTCAGGGCCCTAGGGGGCGGGGCCTGTGGCCTTATCCAATCAGGGGCGCTGAGGTGGGAACTGTCCAATCAGGTGCGGCAGCGGGAGCGGAGGGGGCGGCCTTCCACGGCCTGGCGGGGCCTTTGTCCTTTCCCCCGGCGCGTCCGCCGAACTCGGGGCCGTCCCCGCTGCTCTTTCTCCTCAGCTCCGGGACGCCCCGGTCACTGCCACCGCCTCTGCCACCCTGTGACCCGCGGGTACCGGGAGGTCCGTAGGGCGGACGCTGGGACACTGCGCGAGCTGAGAAATGGTGAGTGTGAGGGGCGGGGGCCCCAGTCGGGGCAGGGCTGGTTGGAACCGGCCGGAACCGGCCGTGGCGGGACGGGCCTCCCCGCGTCACTCCGGGGTGTGTGGACGGTCGTCGGCGCTGGCGCAGCGCGGCCCTCGGCCGCCGCCGGGCACGGGGTGGGGGGGGCGGGGGTGGGACCCCGGGCGTCTCGTTCCGATTCTGTGCGGTGACTTCGCCCGGCCCGGAGCCCCGCGTGTCCCCCACATTGTGCGGGGACGACGGAGGGTCCTCAGGGAAGACCCCCAGTCGGGGTGCGGGGTTCCTGCGTGCGGAGCTGCGGGGCGTGGGGTTCGCCGTCTCCTGGTAAAATTAATCTGAGGGGCGCTAAACCTTAAGCGAATAGCGGTTCGTGAATGGGGAAGCCGCAGCCGTGGTTTGCGGTTGGGGGTCACCGGAGGCGCTGGGAGGCAGGGCTTTTATAAGGTGCGCGAGGAAGCAAACCAGGTTAAATAATTGATTGGGTACGGTTGTGTTATCGCCTTATTTGGCCTATCCCGGTGGAAATTTCCTGGGTATGTAATCAGAAGTTAATGGCAGGTCTGTAGTTCGTTAAGCCTGAATTTTGTTTTCACTTAAGCGAGTAATTTACAAGGAATGCAGTTTAGATTTTGGATTTTTTGTTACATGGGAACCCAGGGCACTAAAGACAATTCAGCCTAATTGCCTTTTATTTAATTATTTTAGCAATCCATGGGAACTGGTTTCTCCCTGCATTTTCCAAAGGTATGGGAAGCAGGGTCTCAAATTCATTACCCTGTTGCCCTAGCCTAATTCAGGTTTCCAAAAAAAATCTTAAATTTCCTGTTCCATTTGGACATTCCCAAATGCCAACTTCCCCGCTCTAATTCACATTGTGAACTATTTGTTCTTTACTGTACATTTTAGACACAGTATTTAAATAAACTATTTTTTCACAGAGCAGTGGATGACACTTTTTTAACAGTCCGTTTTCTGTTTGTAAATATTTCACGTGAGATGATAGCAGAGAATAATCCCCTAACACTCAACTATAAAAAATATTTGTGCCTCTCCTTCTTTTATCTTCGCTAGGCACAGACACCTTATCAGAAGTTCTTCAGGTTGAGGTTTCACTTTGGAAACTTTACAGGGTGATGTGTCCTCAGCCACTCTCCAGTCTTTTTCTGGTCCTGAATTGCAGAACAGTCTGGGGATGACCCAAGATGACTACAGCAGCCCTGTCTCCTGGAGTATCTGGTGAGTATCAGCCCTGGGTCATCTCCTTCCAGAGGACGACCTGAGGATGGGGGTGGAGCCTCTCAGGAGCAGCTGGATGCCCTGGGCTGAGAGAATCTCCTGGTGCACTCTGCATCTAAAAAGCTCACCCCTTGGGACATTAATATTTTCTTCCACCACCATCAATTTCCATTCTTTGGAGACCCATTGGTGGTGAGCCAAGGGGATGCTGGTATTGATGGGGAAAGGCAGGAATGATTCCTGCTCTCTGGATTTTCTCACACTTGTGAAGGGAGGAAAACTATTTCAACGGAAAAAGAAAACCCACCCAGGGAGGCAGTGCAGGAACCTGCAAAGCATAATGTGCTGTAGGCACACAGGAGGGTGCAGTGCAGTGTCCCCTGGGAGGGTGGCATTGAGCACTTCATTGAGTAGGATGAGGGTGGGAGGATGTCCCAAGTGGCCTGACTTGACACTTGAGTCAGACACGTCTGTGTTCCAGTCAGCACTGCCCCTCCCTGAATTTGTCACCTTGCAAAGATTTATTCGTGTTCAGTTTTTTAACTGTAAACAGCAGCTACAGCTTAAAGATAAGAAAATATTCCAAAAGGCATGAAAAATGTGGATTTCAAAAAAAATCCAGTTATATGTTCCATTTGTTAAAAATTCTTATTTACCTTTTTCTTCCCCAGAGTAAATTTTTCAGGTTTCTTCTTTTTAGGGGGTGATTTCAAACAGAATCCCAGTGCTTCACTTTGGGAGTGCTACCAGGGAAAAGAAATAGGGAAAACCTGTCTTCCATTATGGCTGTAAAAAAAATACATATGTTTCCATGAGACGGTATGGTTCATAACACTGTCCAGAATTATCAGACACAATATCAACATATAAGGTGCCCACCAGCCTTCACTGTAGAGGGGCCTTTCCCTCTCAGGCTTCTAGTCACAACACACAATTGTGCAGCAGTTGTGCACACTGCCCCCAAAAATCTGCAGGCAGCCGGACCCCCTCTCTATTTGGGGTCTACGATCCCTCCCAGAGAAGCTGGACTATATTTGCACAAAAATTACTTCACAGAGCAGCAGTTATTCTACCTTGTTCAGTGTCCCTGGCATCCAGACCTGAAACTGATTCAGAGACCATAGGGTCTGAAACCCAGCCAGGCTCACACATGTGCACTGAGTAGGCCTGAGAATCTCAACTTCCCCCTCCACTTGCACAAATAGTCACAAAGGTGCAGAGACACCTGCTGCTTCTCAACCCTGCCAAGACCTAAATCTGCAGCTCCACATTCTGAATCCAGGTCCTGGGGTTTGAGAAAGGAAATAACTTATATCTCAGGATTGTAAGCCCTTTTAATTATCATGCCCAGGGAGACATAAAATGAGAGCATGATCATGTCTTCTTCCTCCCTTTGAGCTATGCATTCATCTCTTGATACTTCTTGTTATTGCCACAAGTAGCCATTAATTAACCTGAAAACCATAACTCACACCGTATAGCTTAACAAGGCATAGTCAGTCACTAGTCCATGTTATTTCTGTAAACCATGAGAATTCTTAACAAACAACTGATTCAGCCCACGTCCTGTTCCCCTTTTTTTTGTCTTTAAAGATCCACTTGTACCTTTTGTTACTTGGAGTGTATATTCAGGGCAACTTGAATTTATACTCCCAGGATGTGGTCCTCAACCTTGGCCCAAATAAACTCTCTACTCCTATTAATTTTGCTTCAGCTTCTTCCTTTCAGGTCGACATATCCTTTAGATGTGTGAGAGCAGCTTCCATGGGGGAATCTCTCCTCTGGTTTTCCTGCCCTGGCTGTAACACCCAAGAGTGCAGAGCCTGGTAGATCCCACCTAGAATCTGCACATAAGGGCTGTGCCCCACCTGGGGTTCACAAGACAGGGCTGTACTTTGAATTGAGCATGTACAGAAAACCCGGGGGGCAGGAATGATGTGAGAGCAGGAAAGGGACTGGGCAGTGAGGAGGATGTGATCCTGAGATGTGCACCTCACCTTTGCCCAAATTGAGCCAAGTCTCGCCTTCCCCCCACCATTGCCTGTGCAGATCCACTTTCTCTTCATTCCACGCCCTGGTAGTCTTCAGAGCGTTGTACCTAGTCCACCTCAGGGAGCCGCCTGCTTTCCTAAATTGCTGTGGGAACTGGCCTGATGCCCGAGACACCAGTTGAGAAACTATTAGGAGAAATCCTCCACCTAGCCTGTCTATGAACAAGTTCTGAGCTTTGTAGGGTGGTGTGGGATGTGCCTTCACGGAAATGTCACCCTCACTGGTGCCTTTTTCACAGATGTGGGAGGTGGGGCATGAGGGAGGGTAATGAATTACCCAGGGTCTGCTAAGAGCAGAGGAGAAAACCCCAATTTCCTGGCATGTGTCTAGTGAGCCATTTTCACCAACCCATTTAAGTGGACAGGCCTCCAAAAATCAACCTGGAGGTGAGGATGGTTTAGTCATTTTACACTTGAAATCATAAGCATCATCTCAAATGAGGCTTGACTGACTAATGTCTCAAAGACACAGATGATGACCCGACACCTCAGGAATAGGTGGTGTTCCGGCTTTCTGGGAGTGACTTTCAAGGTGTGGAGCACATGAGGGACATTTGAAACCCATCAGGTTTAAAATTCTGCCTTGGATTGAAATCTCATCACCCACAGCAGTCAGGTAGGTATGTACACCTTAATTCACTGGGCCCAACATATTGAATTCACTGTATAGACAGTGGAAACATTCAGGAGCACTTTTGCTGCCATGTAGCCTCTTAATAGTGTCCCTAAATTCCTTATGCCCTCAGGGACAGTTCCTTTGATTCCCTGGATGGTACCAGTGCTTATGTTATATATAATTTTTAAAAACCTGGGTGCTATCTACAAGAAAATAAGACTTTGTCCATATAAAATGTTCCAATAGGTTTCATTTGTACTTTCTGAACATGGGATACTAGCAGAAAACTGGAAAACTTGGTCATGGAAATGGGACCCGATTACAGTGCTTTGTGAAGAATTTACCTCTTTATGAAATATTTAAACATGAGTTCATCAGCATCTTTGTAGAGAAAGGAAGAAAACACACATGACATCTATGAACATGCAAGATGAGGACGTACTGGAGTCCACAGCACAACACCAGGGCTCTGTGCTTGTTTTAAACAGGGCCTGTGGGGACAGTCTGTGTGGTCAAATGCACTCATCCGTCCCCAACCTTCAGTATTCTCTTCCCACGCCTACCTGTGCTCTCGTTAGGTGGGGATTTCTGGTTACACTTGCCCACAAGGGTTGGGTGGGGACGTTGTAACATGAGGGTATTCATCATCTTGAGATAAGGGTTAGTGGAGAGGAGAGTCTTGTGATCTGTGTTCAGAGGCGCTGCTGTTGGGTGTGTGGCTGCAGTCCCCACGGCCACTGTGTCAGAAAGTCAGTCCTAATGCAACCACAGCTGCTGTCCCAGACCTGGTGCTTCTGTGGTTTGGTGTCTTCTGCTTAGATTTGTGGCTCTGACCCTCCTTTACTCACCTCCTTCCTGGGAGTATCTGCTGGGTTTGTTCCAGTTTTTTCCTGGGAGCCAGTTGTGTGACTGTGTGTCACAGGGTCATTATGGATTCCACCCTCGCTACCTAAGTCACTGTACCCTGGCCACGTCCTTATCTTGTTGCAGTCCTGTGTTTGTCCTCTCCTGGGGAGCTCTGAGGGATTCTGGGTGCTTGTAGCTCTTCTCATGCTGATGCTTCTGGGGCTGCTCAGGAAGCTGGGCCTCTTGTCTTTGGTTTCAGTGACATCATTCCTTTTGTGTATTTTGAAGTCTGATGCTCCTTTTTTCATAATGTGGACACTTGCCCTAGCAGGCACTTTTAAATACCTTAGTGAATTTTACCTTTAGAGAAACTTGATAAAGTAGGCATATGATCCTCATTTTACAGATGAGAAAACCCCCAGTCAGAGAGGTTGAATAACTTCATTAACTACACACAAATTTCTAATGCATTTTGATTCATAATCTGGAGCTCTGCATCTAAGGTGTGTACACATACCTCATATTTTACTCGTGGTCTCTCTTTGCTTGCATCCGTAAGGTTACATGCCCCATTCTGAGTCCATTTTCTACTTAATGATGGGAAACTTGCACAAATAGGCACTTGGTGGGGTGAACTGGCTGGAGCTTGGCCTCATCTGTTGTCTGTCTTCCCCTTGGCAGGTGTTAGCTTTATTGAGTGAGCTGGAGCAGTGGTAGATCCTGACCAGTCCTCTCCTGGAACACTGTTTATCATGGGAAGAGAATCCACTCACTTTGTGCAGGTGTGGTTTATTTTTCTTTATTTTTCCCTGGGCTTTTTCTCACCAGTTCCTACTGTACACTAGCATATGATACATATATTGATGAAAATACAACTATTGCCCTCCTACCAAATGGTAACAACACTTTTTTTCCTACTTTTTTAAATTATAAAGAAATACATGCTATAAAGTAAAGTCAAATCATACAGATCTTTATAAAGTAAAAGTCTCCACTTCCCTCCAAACTCACTCCCTTCATAGAAGGAACTATTGTTAACAGGTTGGTGTTTATTCTTGTGGATATTTTCTATGAGTTAAAAAATACACAAAATTTTTAACATAAATTACATCATTCTACATTTTTTTAAAACTCTTACAAGTATTCCAAACAATTGGTGGATCATGGTTTGCTTTACTCTTCCTTTTTTGGTAGAAATTTAGATTATTTCTAGTTTCACTATTATAAATAATGCTGCTGTAGGATCCTTGTACATAATTTACTACACTGATAACTTCCTACTCAATCTGCCTTGCTTTCTTTTAGTCAGAGAAGGCCATGTTTCCAACATTTATTTAAGGAAGTTGTTATTTGATTTTTAGGAAAATTAATTTTATGCCTGAATAAAGACTCTTGTGAGAAGCTGGACTCCAGGGTCATCCATTTAGTAGGGATTATGTTCTCCCTGTTCTTTCTAACAAGTCAGTCATCCTATAGCAATTTCAATTTAAATAATTGGATTGTTTCTACTCTCTTGTTCAAAAAACGTGTGATTTTTCTGTTTTTAAAACTTCTGACTTCAGGGGTTTTTAATTGGGTTTAGAGAGGATAAGATATTGCTGCTATATCTATTTCTCTTCAGCTGTTAACTGCAGCTGATAAAAATCATATAATTGGAAAGGTCCATTACATATACATTTTGGGGCCAAAAGTTTAAAGTAATGAACTCAAGGCAGAAGTCTAAAAGTTTGATTTTAAAAAAAAGGCATTTTCTTTAATAGCCCCAAGCCTTTTTGATTGGTAGCAGAAACTCACTCATGGGTGAAGAGATGTGGTTCTGCTGACAGTGTCTGGCTTGGATATCAACAGTTAAGGCTGCCGCATCTATAGGTAGAGCAGCATTGATATTCAGAAACAACACTAAAATGCACAATATTGCTTATAGTATTCACTAAGTTTGCATTGAGGTTTATCCAGGACATTTGAAGATGGCAGAAGAAATAAAAACAAATATGTAAGAATTAATTTACAGATGATATGATTATATATCTGGAAACACAAAGTAATTGAGATTTTGTTTTGGTTCTGCCTAGATATTTCTCATCTGGGAAATTCCCTGGTAGCTAAATTAGGTTAAAAATCTAAGGATTCAGAAACTGATGGGCCTGGGAAGGATATTTGTGGCTCTGGGTCTTCTGCAACAACATTTTCTTTTTTTAAGCAGAGAAGTAACATGAGGAGGCCCTTAGTGCTGAATGACCAGACTTTGTCACCTTGCCTTGGTTTCGGGTTTTCACAGGGCCTGTCAGAGGTCAAGAGAGGCATTGGCCACTTCCATATAAACAAAAACCAAGAAGAAGATATGCCAAAATAGGGTTACAATATTTGTGGTATATTTTAAGTGTCAATATTTAATAAGTAAGCAATTCCAGCACACATATTCACACACACGTGTATTCAGTTCAGTGTAATTATGCCATCCCTGAGGTGATGAAGGGAGTTGTTAGAAAATTTATTTAAAAATATTGGTTCATAGTTCATGAGAGATGAAACCCAGTGATGACACATGGAGCTAAAGTTGGCGGATGCTGTCTTCTTTCCTCAAACCTGCCAGTGCTTCTCTGTGACTATGGGTGTAAGCCGGTGGCACTGAGGCCCCTAGTGACAGTGAGGCCCCAGCCAGTGGCCCCCCACGGGCCCTTCTCACTCTCAGGACATTTGCATTTGGGAAGGTGCAGCTTATTTAGATAAGTGCCACTGCCTGTCCTGTTAATGCCAACTTTCCTCTGTGGTCAAGTGAGCAGATCAGCCCAAGAGCCTGAGCTAAACCGGCATCACCTACTAAGGATATTCTCTGTTTTTCTTTCCATTTCACAGGCCCTGAGTTTGATCCCTTGTTTTCAATGAATAACAGTGAAAAGCAGCCCAGAGCAGAGGGGCCTCCAGTGTATGTTGATGGAGTCAGTGGGCCTTGGGGTGGGCAGCGGGGGGAGGGTGTGGAGAGACCTTGAGCAGAAGGAAGCAGAGATAAGTCCATGCACCGATAAAGGAAGTTGCTGGTGAGAACTGTCTCCGTAACAGAGGACCCCTCAGTGGAATAAGAGGGGTCTGGACACTATCGAAGGCCCCCAAGAGGAGCACACTGGTCAGAGTTCCATCCAACCCTGGGCGGTGCCTTTCCCATGAAGCCATTTCCTCTGACTTGATGGCCGTTTCCAAAGTGGGCAGAGTACTCATGACTTTGCTCCCAAACCTGATTGACAGAGATTGTCCACGTCCCTGAAACCGTGTCTGCAGGTATCAGGGGCGGCTCACATTTCCACATCCCTAGGAGGAAGCAGGGGAATCCTGGCAGAGGGCAGCGGGTGCCAGGGAGCTCGAAAGGCTCGAGGATGGGGCTGGGTGTGAGACGCAGGGAGGGGAGCAGGTGCAGGGAGGGACAGGGGCAGAAACCAGCTGGCCTTGAAGTGGGGAAGAGAGGTCCCACTGAGTGACCCTGTGGAGAGGACTCAGGGGAGAGTCTGAGGCTGGTTTACAATGACAGCTTATCCGGTTTATCAGACTGGGGAGTAGGATGTCCAGGTGGGATGGTGGACGTACAAACGGGGTTTAGGACTCGGGGCCAGTGCCCCAGAAGCCCTCCCCCTGCCTGTCACCCCAAACCTTTAAGCTGCACTACTAAACCATTTCATTGACTAGTAAGAGGGTCACAAACGTTTTGATACATCTAGTCTGGGCTTCGCACAGGAGCCAAGAACCCCCTATAAAGTATGTCAGGTCCAGTGGCTCTCCAGTGCTCCCCATTTCCCCCAGAACATTCTCTCACGTCCTTTTCAAGGCCTGTGGGCACATGAGGACCTAGTGGCCCCTGCTGCCTCTTCTGACCCCATCCCCTTCCATTCTCCCCTCAGCCGCCCCTCCAGGCACCTGCTGGCCCCTTGGCTTCCTCCAAGGCAAACTACCAAGCTCTGCTCTCAGTGCTGCTCCCCAGATGCCCACAGGGCTTGCGTCTGTCACACTTTCAGATCCTCTCTGTGCCCCTTAATCTGCTTGTGCTGATTCAGACTGGTGACTGAAACATCAGGAATTTATATTGTCACAGTGCTGGAGACTAGAAGTCCAAGATCAAGGTGCCAGCAGGAGGGGTTTCCTCTGAGGGCCACGAGGGAAGGACCTGCTCCAGGCCTCTCCCCCTGGCTTATAGAAGGCCGTCCTCTCCCCCTGTCTCCACGTGATCTTCCCGGTGTGTGCTTGTGTCCAGATTTCCTCTTCTTATAACAACACCCTTCATATTGAATTAGGGCCTGCCTTAATGATTTTATTTTAACTTTATTACCTCTGTCAAGACCCTATCTCCAAATATGGTCACATTTGAGGTTCTGGGAGTTAGGAATTTAACATATGAATTTTTTGGGGGGGGACACAATTCAGCTTATAACAGCCCCCTATCAAAGAAGACTCCCTGACCATTCCTTATAAAATAGCACCATTATTAACTGAACACATATTCATTTAGTTTTTTTTTTTTTTTAAGGTCTCCTTCTACTTAAATGTCTGCCCTAGAGAACCAGATTCTTTATTTTGTTAACTGATGTATCTCCTGTGCCCAGCTCCCTGCCTGGTGATACATAGATATCATGAATGGGTGGATGCATGCTATGAAGACATTACAGAGTAGTCCGCAAAAAAGCAAAGACAGAGAAAGATGTTCAATGTGTATTGTTAAGTGAAAAGCAAATTACAAAAAGCTCATGGGCAGTGTAGTTTTATTTTAAAATCACTATACAAATAATTTAGTTTTATATAAATAAAACTTAGAGAAATATGCAACAAAATGCTAATAGCGAGTGGCCCTTGGGATGTGATTATGATTGATTGTTTTCCTGTTTATTTTTATTTTCTAATTTCTCTACACAGAATATATATTACTTCTGTAAGAGGGAAAATACAATAAAAATTATTGACAGTATAAGATTTTTGGCCATAATTTTTAATTGACTTATGTTAAGAAAGAAAAAAGATATAATTCTTCTTTACTTTTTTTTGAGACAGAGTCTCACTCTGTTGCCTGAAAAAGAAAGCAGTGGCCTCATCATATCTCACTGAAACCTTGAACTCTTGGACTCAATTAATCCTCCTGCCTCAGCCTCCGAAGTAGGGACTGCAGGCATGTGCCGCCATACCTGGCTATTTTTTAAAATTTTTTATAGAATCAGAATCTTGCTATGTTTCTTAGGCTAGTCTGAACTCCTGGCCTCAAGGAATCCACCTGCCTCGCCCTCCCAAAATGCTAGGATTACAGGTGTCAGGCACAACACCGGGCCTGTATGTAATGGAATACCTGCTAGGTCAAAGAGTAAAACTAAGGTTTTAGATTTTACTTTAGGAGATTCATCTTGCCACGTGATTTAAATTATAAATTTTGTAGAAAATTATTTTTAAAAGAATGAAATTTTATCTCATTTTGTATATTGGTAATTCATCAGATAATCAGCAATTAGTATCAGAATTGATCAGTTAATTTTTTTATCCTTCATGCATGGAAAGAGGAAGAACAACCATTTAAACCATGTAAGTAAACTGTTGAAAAGTTAAGACATTAATAGTTAAATTAAAAGTATGTCTTTCGTCATGTCTTAAAAATATAATGGGAGCACAGTACTCTTAGCATGGATATCTTTTGTGTATTTTCTAAGTCTCTTCTTTTTTCCTAAGCATCAAATTTATGCAGGAAAGTCCTTGACTTACTAGTGTCCTATGTTTAAGGATTTCTGACATTTCAGCTAAATTTCAATAACCTGTTTGTGGTATAAAGATCTACCTGAAACATTTTTGCCTGTATTTTTATTTTTTTATTTATTTTTATTTATTTATTTATTTATTTTTGGCAGCAACTCTGGAGATTTGCCTGTATTTTTTAACCTTATATTTTAATCAATGTAACAACAATAATGGCTAAGCCAATTTTTAGCACTGTCTGCTGATTTCCTGTCGTAGCTGATAAAGCTGAGCTTCCTCCCTCCACCGTGACCTTATTTCCCTCCCTCCATTTCCTCAACACATGTCACATTTTGTATTAAATCAGTAATTGATGTTTGCATTATTATGACGATGCAAATACTGTTTGCTGCTGAGTTAGACAGTTTTCCAACTCTGCCTCGTCCTGTACACCCTTCATTCTTTCTCCCAAATATATCTGAAATCTGAGCACTTCTGCACTTGTCCTGGATAATCCCCTTTTCCTGGCCAGCGTCAGCTCACACAGCCACATGTAACAACTAGCCACTGGCTGGTCTCCCTGCTGTCTCATCCTTCGTTTTTTGTGCAATAAATTCCCTGACTATATTCATTTGCCTGTTTTCTAGCACCTACTTTCCCCCCCAAATGTGACATTTGTCACATGCCTATCAAAAATGTGTTTTATCTACTAAAACACATCTGTTCCGTTTTTCTCTTGGAGACAATTTCCCTCAGCCTTTTGTTATCCTACTTCCATGTAGGCTGGTTTTTCTATAGGCCTGCTCTGTGCCTGTTTTACTACAATATCTATTTGAAGTCCTCTGGGATCTCACATAACTGCTCTCTTGTGTTGGATCCCGTAAGTCCTAGATTCTGTGTTTCCCCCTGTCTTGTTGTATTTCCTAGTTTTTTTAGATAGGGTGTTGCTCTGTTGCCCTATCTAAAGGCTGGAGTGCAGTGGCATCATCATAGCTCACTGCAACCTCAAACACCTGGGCTCAAGTTATCCTCCTACCTCAGCCTCCCAAGTAGCTGAGACTACAGGCACACGCCACCATGCCTCGCTAATTTTTGAATTTTTTTTTGTAGAGATGGGGTCTTCCTGTGTTGCTAACGCTGGTCTTGAACGTCTGTCTTCAAGCATTTCTCCTACCTCGGCCTCCCAAAGTGCTAGAATTACAGGCCATAATGCCTAGATTTACTGGAAACACATTTTCCCAGGAAAGTACACACGGGCAGACATTTTTAGAGCTCTAGCCTGTCTGAAAACCCCTTCTGTATGATAAAGTAAAATTCTAGGTTGAAACTAAATTTCATGGTTCTGAAGACATTTGTCTATCGTGTTCTTATTATAATGTTGCTCTTGAATCTCTTGCCACTGTGTAATACATCACATGTAACCAGTTTTAATCATTTTCCCCCATCCCTTCTCTGGAAGCTTTTTAGTACCTTCTCTATTCCTGGGATTAATCAAATTTCATAGTATTGTTTGGTGTGGATGTTTTCATTTTACTGGGGCCACTAAGTCTGCAGGCCATCTCTTCTAGAGAATTTTGTTTCTTTGCTATTTCTTCTGTTCTTTCTTTTTTCTGATATCCTTATTCAGATGTTGGGCCCCTTAGACCTGTATTTCTGCACTGATCTTTACTTATCCCCCTTCCTGCTTTCCAGGTGTGAAAGAATGCTGCTATTACTTACAACTATTCAGTGACTGATATTTGGTTATTGGCCTTATTTTTAAGGAAAAGAACTATCTTAACATAGTTTATTCTCTTTCATGATTTGACTATTGTACTCTTTGCAAAGAAATGGATACTTCTAAAGTGTTTTAAACATAATTTATTCTCTAGAGGGCTCAAGCAATTCATTGTCACCTTTCTGATATCACTGCAGACAAATTCTCACTAATTTGTGTCTGTAGTAAGATTTACCTTCCAAATCATAACTGATTCAAGTAATAGTTTGTCGAACATTTATTGTCACTAATTTGTCCCAAATTCTGTGCTTAGCAGCTGGAGGTAGGAGGAGTAAGAGTCCTGTTTCCCTGAGGAAGCTTACTTTTTAATGAGGGGGACACCATGCATCAGTTGTTATCATGTAACAAGTGGTAAATTAGATGGATGAGTTTACAAAAGAAAAGAGTTTTGTGGTGTGGCTGCTGGCAAAGGTATCCTGGAAGGCAGATGGGTCCAACTTGCTGGGATTAGTGGGAAGGAGAAGGCATTCTAGGCAGAGAGCAGCAAGAGTGAGGCAGGAAAGTACCATGATTCGTGCCAAATAACTTACAGAATAAAATTAATGAAATTTTTTAATGAATGGAAAGTGTTCTCTGAGGTTCTCATTTGAGTAATATAATGGCAGTCTTATATATACATGAAGTGAAAGTTAAATTTCCAAAGTTTAGTTCTCTATTCTTTGGCTGTGAGAGAGTCTTAAAGTGATACTTTAATCCTCCACACGAGGAACCAGGCCCAGAGAGACCTATGGCCCCTCACTTCTTGGTGATCAGGCAGCGCTGGCACAAAGAACCTCTGTCTCTAAAACATTTGTTTCACCACACTGTCTCCTAAACTAATACATTTAGTATTGGTAAGTTAGTAAATTTAATGTTAGGCTTTAATTTACTGCAATAAAATTCTCTTGTCCCAATACCATTGAAGGCATTACATTTTATTGTAGTAAATGAACAATACAAAATCTCAGCTGTTTTCTATTGCTTAAGAAAAAAATGTAGAACTCATATATTAAACTTTTAAAATTATTTATAAAGGGAACTTACGATAGGTGCTTGCCACATGGGACTATAGGTACCATAACAAAAGGACCGTTTCATAGCCCTCTCCTCAAACAGTGTCTGTGGAAGTTAAGCGCCTTCGGTGGGTTTCCCACAGAGCCACACGTGATACCACACTCAGGCAGTTCATGGAGTGTAAGAACTATCTTAATGCTTTGTTATTTGACGTTTTAGCCAAGAAAAAACTACACTTTTATAGGTTTAACTTACTGTGACATTTTCTTCTGTTTTCCTTTCTTTTCAGGTGTCTCCAGGGCAGCTTACTAAAAAGTACAGCTCATGCTCAACAGTACTTCTGTTAGATAACAGCACAGTCACCAGCCTAATCGTAGAACCACAGTAAAATGGTGAGTGCAACTAGGCTGCCAAGGGCTCAGTGATGGACCCCCTTATGCTAAAAGCCTCCCAGCCATTCTGAGTCATTTCTGCCATTTGTCTGTCCCTTTCCAGGGATTGTTTTACTCATCCCCACAGCAAACCTGTAGGGAAAAGTTGACTTTGTGGCCCAGAGGGAAAGGATACTTAGGTCAGTACCTACTCCTTTAGCACCCAGCTAGGGTTTAGGAGAGGAGCCTTCTGCTCTGCACTTGAGTAGAAACCCCTCAGTGGGCGCTGGATCAGACACGGGCTGTTTCGTGGAGCTGAAAGCCACTGGGAACACTTAGCACATGCTGGAGAGAAGCAAGAGTGGCACTTCCATAAGCAGAGAGATAAGTGATGCAGGAGGGACAGCTGGATTGGGGGAGGGGAGGTCATCGTGCACAGGTGAAGCTCGACGTGCCTGTGGCATAGCAGAGTGGCCCTGTCTAGGCATCATTTGCATTGTGGGGCTGGGGCATGGACCTGAGCTAGAGGTAAGGAGTGAAGGGTAAGCGTAGCTGTCCCCATGCAGACAAAGTGTGTACATGAACACGGACAGACGATAGATCTGTAGGGACTGTCCGCATTTAAGGGACACGTCCCCAGAGGGGTGGCTGGAGCGGGAGGAGGAAAACCAGGAGAGGGTGATAAGAGAAGGCAGGACAAGAGAGGCTGTGGTCACAATGCCAGTGCTGCCACGACGTTGCTAAGTGCGGGGTGGAGGAGAGGACAGGTTGGGTAAAGTTCTTGCCTTTAGGAGCTTATGTTCTAGTGAGGAAGACGTTAAGTAATTTTCAGGCGTACAGATACTCCAGGTGGTGGGAAAGAGTAAGAAGATGAAGCAGGTAAAGGGGTGCAGGGAGTGGAGGGGTTACTATTTTAGGTAGAATGATCAGGTAGAGCCTCTCCAGAGAGGCAGCATTTGAACAGTGACCTGACCCGAGTGGGGCAGGTAAGGGCTCCAGCGTTGCACACAGTGGGACAGGTGCCGAGACTCTGAGACAGGAATGGGCTTCGTGCGTGTTGGAGGAACAAGCAGCAGGGTGGCCAGGGGGTCAGAGTGAGGAAAGAGGGAGGGTAGGGGATGGTGTCACGGGGCAGCACCAGAGCTCACAGGGCCTCGTGGCTTGCAGGCCACAGGAAGAAGTTCCATTTTTATCCTAGTTTGATGGGCCACTTTGGGTAGATCTTGAGCAGGGGAGTGAAGGCTCTGAATTTCAGGGGTTGTGCTGACTGCCCAGGGGAGAGCGGAGCATAGCTGGGGGTCAGAGTGGAGGCAGAGAAAGGGTCAGGAAGCAGCTGTGGTGACAAAACTGAGCACGACGAATGGTGGCTCAGAATGAAACCAGGCAGACTCCTACGCAGGAACCACGCACAGCTTGGAGCAGGCAACTCGGGTAGGTATTTGGCCCCAGCAACTAGCGAATGGCAACGCCCTTTCCGTGGTTAGGGCAGACTTGGGGAGTGGCAGGTTGGATGACGAGCTCTGCTTTGCAAGTGTGAAGGCACCAGGGCCTTGGCAAGAGGAGTCTCAGGACAGTGACAGCAGCAGGGGCAGAAGGGGAGGGGCAAGGGGACATGGGAGAGGAGGAGCTGGCACCAGGGCCTGACGCTGTGAGCAAAGGAGAGGAAGCACTTGGGAGCTGTGGGGCGTGGGGATGGGAACAAAGGAAACATTGTTGGGGAACGTTTTCTTGGGAAAATCTCTGGCAGAGACGGAGAAAGACTTCCTAAAGGGGTAAATTGGGAACAGTGTTCTGCACAAGTGGGACGGGACTGACTGCACTGACAGAGAGGTGGCTTCAGTGGGAAAAAGGTCTCTCTCTTGCATGACACGGGAGGACAAGTGGTGTCAATGAGTGTCAGCACGTGACACGCTTGCCAGCAAAGGTGACAGGAAGCTGAGGGTTGCCACTGTGGTTCCAGTGCTGATTACTCCTATGGAGAGTTGAGCCCTTGAGGGACGTTCATGGTCAGGGTGCTTGAGGGTGCAGAGAGTGGGGGGAAGGGAGCAGAATCTCACTAAGAACATGTAACGTTCCGTGCCCAGTTGTTTCTGAAAGCACAGTTGAGTGTGGAGAACAGTGCCAGATTGGAGCTGTCAATCTAATAACCTTCAGAAAAATAAACTCTTTAAAAGAGAACTTTTCCACAGGGTTTGGAATAATTTTCAGTCCCATCAACAGTGTACAAGCATTCCTTTCTCCCTGCATCTGCACCAGCATCTGTTGTTTTTAGAGTTTTTAATAAAATCCATTCTAACAGTAGGAAGCTGGTATCTAATTGTGGTTTTAGTTTGCATTTCCCTGATGATTAGTGACGTTGAGCATTTTTTCATATGTTTGTTTGTGATTTGTCTATCTCCTTTTGAAAAATTTCTGTTTATGTCTTTCGTCCACTTCTTAATGGGGTTGTTTGGTTTTTTTCTTGCTGGTTTGTTTGAACTCTTTGTAGATTCTATTTATTAGCTTTTTATTGGTTGTATAGATTGTGAATATTTTCTCCCATTCTCTAGGTAGTCCATTTGCTCTGTTAATTATTTCTTTAGCTGTGTAGAAGCTTTTTAGTTTAATCCAGTCTCATTTATTTATTTTTGTTGCTGCCATAATTGCCATTGGGTTTTTAGTCATAAATTCTTTGCCTAGACTTATATCTAAAGAGTTTTCTCTACATTTTATTCCAGAATTCTTATGGTTTCATGCCTTATGTTTAAGTCTCTTATTCATCTTGAATAAACAGTATGGCGATTTCTTAAAGAACTAAAAATAGACCCACAATTTGATCCAGCAATCCCACTACTGGGTATCTACCCAAAAGAAAACTCATTTTATCAAAAAGGCACCTGCACTCAAATGTTTATTGCAGCGTAATTCACAATTGTGAAGATGTGGAATCAATGCCAGTGCCTATCAATTCATGAGTGGATTAATGAAATGTGGTATGTGTATACCATGGAGTACTACTTAGCAATTAAAAGGATGAATTAATGCCTTTTACAGCAATATGGAAGGAATTGGAGATCATTATCCTAAGTGAAGTATCTCAAGAATGGAAAAACAAACACCACATGTACTCTCTATTAATTTAGAACTAACCGCTGGGCACATACGTGCACAGAGGGAAATAAAAGTCACTGGAAAGTAAGCAGGGGAGGGGCAAAAACTCACCTATTGGGTACAGTTAACACTGTTCAGGGGATGGGCATATTTATAGCCCAGACTTAAGCCATATATCAAAAACATTTGTGCCCCTTAATATTTTGAAATTTTAAAAATGTGGAAGACTAATGCAGAAGAGGTCAGTGATGCAACATGAGGACTCAACCTGCCATTGCTGGTTTTGAAGATGGAGGAAGAGGCCGCCAGCCAAGGAATGAGAGCAGCATCTATAATCTGGAAAAATCAAAAGAGATTCTCCCCTAGAGCCTCCAGAAAGGAACACAGTCCTGCCAACATCTTGACATTAGCCCATAGAAACCCATGTCGGATCTGACCTTCTGAACTATAAAATAATGAATCTGTGTTGTTTTAAGGCAAACAAAAATTCATGACCATCAACTGTATTCAATAAAAGCTAAGAAAAAGTTTAAAAAAATAAAAGCAAACTTTTATTTTTTTGTCTTCATACAAGGAGTGTAAATAACATATATACATACTCTTCTGCAGAGCACCCTTTAACAACACATCACAGCTTACCTCTGTAATCTTTACTCAGCTGTTAACTTTGCACAAGTCTTTCTAAGACACATGTTTGGTATATGTAAAGTAATTCAGGAGATGGTCTCAGAAACTGCTCAGCAGGTTTGGAGGAGTCCCAGGGACAGCCGTTACCACCTTAAAGCCAACGTAATCCTAAATTGCAGGTTAGAATAGAAAATGAATTTTAAGGAAGTGATAATACAGATGTGAAAAATAGGGGCTGTGAGAAGGGAAACCCTTTTGAACCCCTGTGTTCCTTACAGAGGCAGTGAGTTCAGGGAACACTTCACAGCCCCAAGGGCCCACACGTGTCCCGCTGCTCTGCACACGGCCCCTGGGAGGCTCTCGTGACCAGCACTTCTCCCAGCTCCTGCCACAGAAGGCTTAGTTACCGTGAAAAACCAAAGATAAAATGTGCTCAGTATTACTTGGGGCTTGCATATTCAGGGATAACATACTTATAAAATTACTATCTAACTAACAGCTAGGTATGATCCATCACACCTGGCAGGCACTCAGGTGTTTATTGAACAACTGTAATCTGCACTGGGCCTGTGCGTGCTGCCTTTTATGAATGTGAAGGTGACAACAGCACCTCTCTCCATGGTGGCCTTTGCTGAGATGTCCAGTCATTCCTGTGACCAAAATTTGGCTGGAAATTTGCCTGAGCAAAGTAGGCAGCAGAGGTATCTGACTTACAACTGTCATCTGGCCTCTTGCTGTGGTTGACTGGGCAAAGTATCTGTAGAACATAAGAATAAAGGCACTTTCTGGTCAAAAACAGAAGAAATCTGTCACTCATAATGGTTTTATCACAGCACTTAAACTGAACTAAAATCTGAGACCAGTTCCCTTCTCTTGCAGGTTTACTGAGAAAGGCTTTTAACTTATGCTGAGGTCAATGTTTTTCCCACTAACTGGAAAAGGGTTGTCCTGGGATCCACTCTTCTTGCTTCCAAGGTTTGGCGCGATCAGGCTGTATGGAATGGGGACTACTGCCAGGTCCTCAAGGGCGTTACAGTTGAGCACATGTGAGTTTGTAAGGTTTTGGTGAAATTTCTAACCATGTCCAATACCTCATTTGCTCCCATAAAGATAATAATTTAAGAAGCATTTTTAAAGGTCACATTTTGCAAATAACTGAAATAGACATAAAACTACATACTTCTTTCTATCCGGCTTTAATATAACAGTTTAGATTTTCCATCATTAATTGGTAGGTCTTGATGTGTTATTGTTGTAATAATCTGCTTGATAAATTGAAAAGTATTTTTTCTGGTGGTTTTTGACTGACATCCTAGAAGCTTACTATGAGAACATAGTACAGTGAATATCACTACACCTTTTAAAAATTTTTTGCCAGTTTTAGTCCCTTTTTAAAGGTTATACATGCAGCTTTTGAAATAATTGCTGTTAATGTGTTAGGGCCTGTGGACTAGTGAGAAGTTATGGTTTCATCCTGAGTCACAAATTGCGTGTTTGCATTTGCTGGTCTTTTCCCCACTTTTATCTGAAGATCTCTTTGTACAGAATCATGAGATACAAAATTAAATATCCACAGATCCCCGTGTTCCTGCCCCCTCCCCATTAGGAGGATGGCCTGTGCTTAGAAGTAGTCTGAGTTGGGAAACTCCTGGATGCCCCCAGGCCCAGGGGCAGCAGCCAGTGCTCTCCACACTCAGCTCCCAGGCACGTGGACAAGCACAGTGGCACTTGGGGACCTTGAGTTACCTATGAAAGTACACAGAGCCCGGGTGAGTCACAGGGCTTTGCACAGGTGGCACTAAGGTGACACTGAAACACCAACTTCACAAGGGCCTCCTTCTGCTCCGGCCTCCCTGACTGCTGTGAAGGGAGGGACACTGAAGGGGGTGGGCAGGATGAGCCAGGGAAAGACTCCCAAAGTGCCTGCTTGACAGTGAAAGTGTCTTTGTGGGTGGCACTTAGGAAAACATGGAGGAGCAGCTCTTGATTGTGTCAAGCAGCATAGGAAGATGAAGATCATGACAGGCAGTCACAAGAGTTTGTTTCTGTTACCTTCACCCGTTGCTCCAGATCAGACTGTCGTTCAGAAGGACCAAACTGTGTATTTACGACTGAAGTGAGGATACTCGTGTCTAAGAAGGGACCAGTGATTGTTGACAGCTGTTGAAGTGGCTTTTGGTGAGAATGGCCACTGTGCTAATAATGTAAACCGAGTGGTCATGGTGCTATTGCTGGCACCTGATTTAGCAAAGGGTGTGACAGCAAATGAATTAAAAACAAATGGAAGTACTTTGGGAAGTTGCAGGTGCTGAAGTGACTTTGGTCACTACTGTCATCGTCTGCAAACTGGTCCTCTAAGGCAGCTAAAGTTGTAATCATGAACACTTAGCCTTGTCATGATGGCAGCTGAGATTTTCTCAAAACCTGCAGCTAAGCAGGTTGGTCTCTGGTTCTAGTACAAGAGCAGAGAGCGTGCCAGGAAACACACAGGTTTCCACAGACGTGAGCTCCAGGAGCAGTGCTGGCAGGGGCCGGCTTCAAGCAGATCAGTTCTGAGCAAGGCTGTGTGTGTGAATGGAGAAGCACAGGAGCTGTGCTCCAACAGGCTGCTGCTGTTTATGATCTTTGGAAATCGGAAAACATCACAACAAAGTATTTAATATACATTTGTCTTGTCTCCCTGCTGTTGACTATTTCTAATGTCCTCAGTTAGAGTTTAAATTGAAAAATTTAAAAGGTGGTGTCTATCAGATTTTCCTTAAAACTTTCCCACCTCCATCTGTGTTGTTAGATATATTTCCCTTCAACAGAATAAGTTAAACTGAGCAGCTCGTGTTCAGAAAATTTTCTGTGCTTCTAAGGCATGTGCTATTCAGCCATATAGCCATTTCAAAAACAACCAAAAACCCAGAAGATGAATATTCTGTAGGGATAATGCTTTTCTTCAGTGATTAAATCTGTATTATTATAATAATGCACATGTTAATTCTATGAAGTACTCTATTTCTACACAGCTAGAATGTATTAGTGTGGGGCAATTGGAGATCCTGACCCCAGTCCCACTCCCCTGAAAGGATTAAAACAAAGAACGCTGCGGGGGCCTGGCCACCCCCGCATGGAGCATGGCTGAGAGCACGCTGACCTTTATAGCAGCCTGGCCTCCCATACCTGGTGATGCACAGCATACCCCAGGTTAACGGCTCTCTGTTTGTGTTTGCCTGCACAGCCACCTGCTGTTTCTGGGTGCAGGGCAGAGAATCACCTGGCCAGGACCAGAGCATGTAAGATCCCTGAATAAACTCATGTGTCTTTTCTCTGGTCCTCCTGTTTTATTCTTCAGTATCAGTTCACATTATGTGGGGGCTTTAAAGTCCCTTAATCAGCAGAACAATTGGTGTAGCCAGTGGGATACTTTGGAGCCCCCCATTGAGTTGACGTCTGCCAGAAGTGACATGACAGGCAGTGCATCAGCCATGGGGGGAATCCCAGGCTGGGAAATTGGATCCATGTGGTGTGAGGTGGCCTTGTTAGTAGATATGTGGGGATCACTGTGTGAGTACAGGGATGCCCCCAAAATGCCTGTGGGATTGCTTTCAGTTTTCAAAGCCATAGCAGCATGCTCTGCCCTTGGGAAAAGGGAGGAATTAAGGCAAGTTGTGGCGGCAGTAGCATGGCCACTACTGTAGGCTGTATGAGCCTGAGTTGGCCGCCAAAGCGGCCCTGCACAGAGCAAGGGAGGGCTGCAAGTTAGAACATGATGCTCGGCTGGCCCAAGCAGACATGATAGAGTTACTTTCTACCAGGCTAGAGCAAAGCAGAGAGCACTTTTTTTGGAAATAGCTGCTGAAGGAAAAAGGTTTTAGCCACTTCCACAGCCAGCACCAAAACTGAAACCTGCTGTGAGAACAATAGAATGAATGGCCACCACTTTAAAACCAAAAACTCCAATTCCCAAGCATTCATGAAAAATGATGAGCCTTCCCCTTCCCCACTGAGGTGACTGACATGACATCTCCCCCGCTGAGCCTTGGTTCTGGTCTGCCCAGGACTAGGGGTGCGGCTGAGGTCTCCTGCCGGTCTGGGCCCTGTGGGGGACTGGAGGCCATATGTAGAAGTTGGCATTTATTGGTCCCTGAAGAACAAGCAGAGAGTCTTAGCCTTGGTAGATACAGGAGTGGAGTGTCCTCTAATCTCTAAATTGGAAAAGGTCAGTATAATCTGGCCTGCCCACAGCCCTTACAATTCTCCTGTATGGCCAGTGCATAAGCCTGATGGCACATGACAGTAGACTATAGAGAAATAAAGTCATACCTCCCCTTTTTGCAGTGGTCCCCAGCACAGCCACAATGCTGGAATGCTTCAGCCGCAAGCTTGGCACCTATCGTATGTTAGGCCTGGCCAATGCCTTCTTTTGCATTGACATAGCCCCTGAAAGCCAAAATCAGTTTACTTTCATGTGGGAAGGGAGGCAATGGACCTTCACTGTCCTTCCCCAGGGATACCTACATAGTCCAACCTATTGCCATAACATGATTGCTGAAGACCTGGCTGCATGGATGCTACCCAGCAAGGTGCACCTGTTTCATTACATTGATGGCATCATGTTAACATCTTTCTCTCCTCCCACCTTAGAGGAGTATGTACCGGACCTTATCTCCTATTTGGAATTTAAAGATGGGCCATCAACCCCAGCAAAGTCCAGGGGCCTGGCTTTTCTGCAAAGTTTTTGTGTGTTGTCTGGTTGAGATAACCTTGTTAGACTGAAGTTATTCCTCAGGCAATTATTAATAAAATACAGGCTTTTCCTCAGCTGACCACTGCAAATCAATTACAGGAATTTTTCAGCCTTCTAGGCTATAGGCAAGTGTTTATCCCTCACTTAGCACAACTATGTGCTTATGGCCCCTGTGTAGACAGACTAGGAAAGGGACACAATGGGACTGGGGAGAAACTCACCAGTGAGCATTTGAAAATGCAGAATGAGCAGTAAAATAGGTACAGGCTCTGGGCATTTATGATCCCTCCTGTCCTGGAGAATTGCATGTTCACGTCACCCAGGAAGGGTTCTCTTGGGATGTGTGGCAGAGGCAGGGTAAAGTTCGTTGCCCCTTTGGGTTTTGGTCCCAGCTGTGGAAAGGAGCAGAGGAACAGCATAGTCTCCTATAGAAACAACTAGCAGACACTTACATGGCCCTCCAAGCCAGTGAGCCCATCACAGGAGGTTCAGAACTCAATGTAAAAACCACCTACCCTATTACTGGCTGGCTGAGGGACTTAACAACTGTCCTGTGGTAAGGGGTGGCTCAGTTGCCCGCACTCACAAAGTGGACTGCTTATTTGCAACAGTGGCATGTACACGATGCCTCACCTTTGAGCCCCAAGCTACAGCAAGTACTGGGGTCTGTCACTTATAGCTCAGACCTTACTACCTCCCCAGAAGAAGAGCAACCCCCAGTCTGTTAAGGCCCAGGCAGGGGTCCATCCCTGCAGAGGCTTGGTACATGGGCAGCTCCTGCAGAGGGCAACTGCCAAGGTGGAAAGCTGTAGCATACCAACCACCCACTGAAACCATGTGGTTAGATGAAGGCACAGGGAAGAGCAGCCTGTGGGCTGAATTGAAGGCCACTTAGATGGTCTTGCTGAATGAGCCTACATCTATCATATAGACAGTTGGGCTCTATGTCAAGGACTTACCCTATGGATTGGACAATGGCACACCCAGAATTGGACAATACATGCCTGGTCTCTCTGGAGTCAGGAAATGTGGGAGGGTATCTGGCAACATATTCACCCAAAGGATATTACTGTGTTCCATGTACACAGCAATCCGCCTTTGCGTAGGCCAAGAAATGATGAAGCCAACACCCTGGCATGGGTCCGTTGTCTGGAAGATGCCTTGGTTACTGATCTTACAGAGTGGCTACATAAGAAACTGAAACATGTCAGACAGAAGACTGTGGGAAACCATGAAATCCTAGGGTTTGCCATTGTGCTATAATGACGTTGTTGATGCTTGCTCACATTGCATGGTATGTACACAGAAGCACCCCCACCCCTGTCAAGAATGGCATCAGGGTAGGTAAAGAGAGGACACATGCCCCTCACTTGATGGCAAATAGACTACATAGGTCCTCTCCCATTATCTGAAGGCTGCTGCTGTGCCCTAACATGCATAGTTATGGCTATGTTGTTCCTACAAGCATACCCTAGCAGAAATGCCATACAATGGACCACTATCAGAGGACTGCAGAAGCTCTGTAGAATGTATGGCACACCCACAGACATTGAGAGTGACAGGGGGACACTTTTTATGAGGACCCATGTTCAGGAATGGGCTGACAATCATCATGTCACCTGGCACTTCCACCTGTTGTACATCCCACAAATGACTGGCATCATCAAATGATACAATGGCATCTTACAGGACAAATTAAAGGAACAATCCTCGGTTCAGGGGTGGACGTATAGGCTGCTGGAGACCTTGCATATCCTTGATTCCTTGCAGCCATATTCCGACAGGCCTGCTGCCCTAGCTGTGCTCCAACAAACATGGGAATCACCCCTATGGTTACAAATTCACTCTGCAGACTCCACACAAGCCTACTTGGGGCACGGAAAATAACCTCCTTCTGCCTGCACCCCAAGACCTACCCTAAGTAGCCAGTGCTCTTACCTGGCCCTGGGTGGTCCAGACAAAGGCTCATTGGTGCACTTTGTTTGCCATTGGGGGAAAGGGGTAGACATAGATGTGTGGCCAGCTATACTAGGGAACTGGCCAGAGACAATGTGAGTCTACAATAGAGGAAACCCTATCAATTAGGGAACATATTTTCTATCTCTCTGGCAAATCAAAACACCCCAATACACCTTAGCCTTTTAGACAGCAGATAACAGGACAAAAGGTATGGTACCACCACCCAGGGAAGGGTCCTAAGTTAGGCACCATGCACTCAGGATAGGGCTACTACATGTGTCTTACTAGATGGAGAAGATTTGCTCCTTCTTGTCTCTCATAATAAGTTGTCTTTTGCTCCAACAGCTACCTGGATTGGGCCCAGCATATCACCCACAGTGATTGCTGGATCTGCACCAAAGTTCCTGTGGCCACCTCCACTGGCCTGGCATAGAAAATACACCCCACCAATGTAACTCAATAGAACAACTTATCTCAATGGAACAGCCCATGCAGTGTCCCTGGGTGGCCCACATAGAAGGACACTAAACATATTTTCCAGATGGTCCAGGAGCAAGCTCAAGTTAATACAGTAAGACTCAGCGGCTTCATCCCACACTAGGCTCTTCCATATGGGATGGTATTGGTTGGCTAACAGCTGAACACGTAGAATGTGGTGGGCTGCCAGGGACCTGCATAAAAAAACTAAATGATACCTATAGTAATCACACTGTTCTACTAGGGAGCTTACCCTTCTCCCTAGATGCTGTTACCATCACAGTCTCTGCTTCTGGCAAATATGGTTCTTATAATGCCTCCAGGAACTCGACTGCTTATTTAATTCCTTGAGGGGCCTTTTGGGATTGTGGCACACATGGCTGGCCATATTTACTGGCCTGGTGGTTGGTTTATTGCTCATGGGCTTGCTGTATATCTCTGCATCAGAGTACACTACCCAGTCCCGCATAACTGATAATTGGTCTGTGGTGCAGGCTTGCCATAGATGAACGCAGAGAATGGCAGGGTGGTGGTATCCCTGCACTGTATTCTCCCCTTGCACCCACACCATCTCTACAGAGATCCGGGTGCAAGCTCTCACCTCCCACATGGTCGTGGTGCTCAATGAAACTAAATTAGCTGTGACCCTCTTAACACAAGAAACAAGTCAAATCAGGAAGGTGGTACTACAGAATAGAATGGCCCTGGACATTTTGCTGCTGCCCAGGGTGGGACATGTGCTATGCTGAATGTTGAATGCCATAAGTATATTCCTAACACTGAACATAATATTACTCAAGCTCTAAGTCAGGTTGGGACCCACGTTAAAGCCCTGTCTGCCCTCATGGTAGACCCACTATCTTCTTGGTTGGCTAATCTGCCTTTGCCCTGGGGCAAGGTACTCATTGGGATTGTAAACTTTCTTCTGCTTTGCTGCCTTGCTTGTATGGTACATTGTTGCTGTGGCATTTGGATGCAATGCTGGGCTTGAGCTCTGCCATCTCCAGAGTGCACATGGAAGATATAATGGGCAGACTGTGAGGGAGTATGGATTGAGCCCATAATCCAGGGTGGAATGTGGGGTAATTGGAGATCCTGGCCCCAGTCCCACTCAGAGAGGCCAAAAAAAGCAAAGAAAGGTGCAGGGGACTGTCCCCCCCATGGAGTGTGACTGAGAGCATGCTGACCTTTACAGAAGACTGCCCTACCATACCTGGTGATGTACAACATATCCCCAAGTTAATGTTTCTTTGTTTGTGCTTGCCTACGTAGTCACTTGCTGGGTTTTGGTGTGGTGCAGAGAGTTGCTCAGCCAGCTGCCACTGGAGCCCTGGCACATGAGATCCCTGAATAAACTCATGTCTCTTTTTTCTGGTCATCTGGTTTTGTTCTTCAGTATCAGTTAACATTATGCAAATGTTTTAAAGGCCCTTAATCAGCAGAACAAGTGGTGAATTAGACACAGTTCATAGGAGCAAATACACAAAGAAGTAAATGATGAACACCAGGCTCACGTGAGAGAATGCTAAGCACCGGGACACATCACAGCCGCTGCTGTGCTGGATGTGTGCACGGGGTCAGGAGAGCCGCGCTGGGTTCTAAGTGGAAGGAGGAGGGTGGAGCAAAGCTCCCCAGGAAGGGGCATAGCTTAGCCAGGCCTGGGGCTTGTGTCAGTGTGAGAATGTGATTATAGTAAGAAAAGCACCTCGGTTTCTGTCCCAGTTTCCTGGCACACAGCCCCTAAAACCCTGGAATGTCTGAAGTGATAAGCGCCTTTTGTACACTAATCAGATGACGGATGGCTGGAGGCTCCTGCTCCACCTCAGGGTGGGGGCTGGTTGCCAGGGAAACCAACCACATGATTTGAGGTTGGACCTTTCAGCCCCTTCCACCACTTCCAGGGAGGGGAGAGGCGCTGTCTTAGTTTCTTAAAAGTGAAAATAGTGCTTATATAATAAAATAAATAGATAAATATTAAAAATGGGCAAACAAATGAAAGTCTTTCCCAACACAGTGTCACTACCCCAAGTTACCAGCAGGGGCAAAGTTTTTGTATCGTTTCAGAATTGCTCCGTGCCTTTCCATGCATGCCATCCTCGAGGAAGGGTGCACGCACACCCACGGGCAATCTCAGCTCCTGAGGTTCTCAGCAAGCTCATCTGCCTCTGCTGTTGGAGAACACCCTGACGATGAGATTTCCTCTGGCATGGACCAACCAGAGGCCAAGGCGTGCTTGGGAAGGCTGGTGGACAGGGGACGAAGACCGCCTGTGCATCCAGGGCACCTAAGTGACTGCACCTGTGATCACAAGCCAGCCCCAGGAGGGCTACCCAATGTGTGTGTCTCCCACCTATGCTGGGCTCTTCTATCTCCTCCCTGTACTGAGCCTGGCAGATGATGGTGGGGTATTTGCATCCAGGTGAGTGTTCCAGGCCAGCCCCCTGTGCTCAGGGCACAGGAACCATTAAGAAACAAGTTCAAATAAAAAATTTGCAAATCCGTAAGAAATGCAGCCTGACAGTGACCTCCAGGAACCTGGCCCACACCTCCCTTCTTCACCCTGTCCCCAGCTCCCCCCACACACAGGTGCCTTAGATATAAGGCCAGCAAAACCCCTCAGTCCCCTGCTGGAGAGGAGCCCTGCATTGCACCACCCAGGAATAAACTCACGGCCATTGTCGGCATTCAGGGGTTGTTAGGCTGAACCCAGAAGCTAGTGGGAAGTCCCATGGGAACTTTGCCTTTAAGACCCCTCCTCTTTTGAGGGCCCACCCAAAGCAGCCTGTAAAAGCCCCAGGAGCCCTCCGGGGCTGATGCCATTTGTTTGGACTCAGCCCATCTGTACGCAGACGCCCTAATAAATCTCTTTCCATCTACCGTGGCCTTGTGCATTCCTCCGTTCCTGCCTCGGTGTTTCTAACATTTGGTGCTGAAACCTGGGAAGGCCTTGTTGGGGCGGTGACTGGAACACAGCTCGGGTCCCTGGCTCCCACGTGCAGCCCGGGGAGCGCAGCACATGTGGCCCCACGTGGCCCCCATGGCCTGCACGGGCCCTGCCCCCACTGCCCTATTGAGCCAGCCAGGGAGAACGGGGCTGGAGGGAACCTTCACCTTTCCACTTCTGACTCCTCATCCAACAGCGACCATTCTCTGGGTGAGTGTCTCTCTCTCTCTCTCTCCCTGTTTGCCCTCAGCCAGAAGATCCCTCGCCTCCGGGCTGGAGGCTCTGCAGGTTTGAGGACGCTCCATCTGGAGGCCCCTTCGCTCTCACTGTCTCAGAATCCACCCATCTACAGGACGCTTGCACGTGGAGATTCCCTCTGGGGTGGGTAGGTCTGTCTCTCACCCTCACCTTGGTGCCTTTCTCTCCCTCTGTAATGGGCAACAGCCAGTCCACCCCTCCAAAAACCACCCCGCTCGGGCGTCTCCTCCAGAGTTTGGTAAGTTCAGGCTCCAGGGAGACTGAAACGACTAATGTTGTATTGCAACATGGCCACATGGCCTGGCCACGATGTCAATTAGATAATGGCGCTCAATGGCCCGAACATGGCGTGTTCTATTTTAACATATCCCGTGACTTAGGCAATTTCTGTCAACGCAATGGAAAGTGGTCTGGAGTTGCCTATGTCCAGGCCTTGTTTACCCTCAGATTCCGCCCCTCTCCCTGCCAGTCCTGCTCTACCCACCACAGCCTCCTCTGACACTCCAAGCCCCCTCCTTTCCTCCTCCACCCAACTCTGATGGACTTTGGTCCCACAGTCCCCGCCCCCCATGCTCCCCCCCCAGCATCATCTCCCAAAAACCCACCAAACCGGCCCTCCCCGCCACCCCAGTCCTGCACAGGTCCCCCTCCTCAAGCCCCTACACCCACTTTCTCTCCTCCTCACGCCCGGTCCCGAGCAGCACAAGCAGCTGGGCCAGAACCATCCGCCCTCCTTCCTCCCCAGAAGTGGCGGGGGCTGAGGGTATTGTTCAGGTCCATGTCCCTTTCCCTATGTCTGACCTTTCTCAAGTAGAGAAGAGATCAGGTTCCTTTTCCACAGACCCCACTGCTTACACCAAGGAATTTGAATTCACCCAGTCTCGTGACCTGACGTGGCACGACCTCTTTGCTATTCTCTCCTGCGCCTTAAACCCGCAGGAGGAAGAGTCTGGGTGGCTGCCCAGGCCCATGCTGATGATGCCCATCGGCAGGATAACACTCAGCCTGTGGGTGCCCCGGCAGTGCCCCGGGAACACCCCAGTTGCAATTACCAAACCAGAGCACCGTGCCACCATCACCAGGCCCACATGACCTCTTGCCTTATCGCAGGACTCAGAAAGGTTGGACAAAAGGCAGTCAACTATGGAAAACATAAAGAAATCAGCCAAAACCCAGATGAAAACCCTGCTCTTTTCCTATCCTGCCTAACAGAGGCTCTGCGAAAATATACCACCATAAACCCTACCTCAGCCGAGGGTGCCTTAGTTTTAAATATGCATTTTTTCTCTTTGTCTGCTCCAGATATAAGACATAAACTCCAAAAATTAGATAAAGGCCCTCAAACCCCACGAAAGATCTCCTAAACCTGGCCTTCAAGGACTTTAATAACCGGGACCAGGACAAAATTAGAAAAACAGTTAAAAAAAAAAAAAAAAGCAAAATACCGGTTGCTGGCTGCAGCTATCCACGGCTCCACCAACAAGGCTCCGTTCCATAAAGGAGCACAGGCCGAAGCACCCAGGACAAGAATGCCACATGGACCACACCTCAGATGCGCCAAAGAGGGCCACTGGACAAAAGCTTGCCCCAACCCTGGGCCTCCCGCTGGCCCCCGTCCTAACTGTGGCGGAAATGGCCACTGGAAGATGGGTTGTGACTAAATCTCTCAAGGTAGGGTCCCCTCCCCTCCCTCTGGACAACAGGACTCCTCTGGCCTTGGCCTTCCTGACCTTCTTGGCTTCGCTTTCAGGCACTGACGCTGCCGGGGTGATGCAGCCCCCACCAAATCTCTGCAGCGGAGCCCAGGGTGACACGGGCAGCAGCAGGCAAGACAATCTCTTTCCTCGTAGATAAGGGGGCAACTTACTCTGCTTTACCCAAATTTACAGGCCCCGCCTGCCCTTCAAGGACATGCACTGTGGGGGTTGCTGGCCTAGTTTCAAAACCCCTCTGTACCCCACCCTTTAACGGCTCACTTCTTAACTCCCCCTTTCCCCACTGTTGGGCTTGCTCAGGGCGGGGACTCGAAAGCTGTGTGGAAAGGAACGGGGCAGATGAAGAACTCAGACAGGGACCACATGGAGGGTGAAACACAGCCAGAGGGGTCTGCAGAGTCCAGAGGTTGCAAAGCTAAGCGGCCATCCAGAGAGGACGCGCCCGCCCCAGGCTTTCATCCAAACCTCCTATAAAACTCGCCACTCTCCCTCCTCGGTGTGGACGTCTTTTCAGCCTCCACCCACCTGCACCCATCCATGTGCCCAAAGTAAATGGCATTTTGCTATGTCTCAGGCTTGTGTGTCTCCCTCTTGGTTCCGGCCTAACACCCACTCCTTTCTGATTGTCCCCAGCTGCCCAAGTGCCACTTTAGGCCGAGATGTCTTACCCAAGTTCTGAGCCTCCCTTACACTCACCTCCTTGTCACACAGCCCCGACCTCCCCCTCCGCCCCCACTCCTCACCACCCCTGGCTCAAAGAAACCTCCTCTACCCCTTCCCTAGTTAACTCTGTCGTTTGGGGACATCTCTGCTCCCTCGGCAGCCACCATCACCAGCCAGTCCACATCCACCTAAAGGACCCGTCTTCTTATCCCTGCCAAGCACAAGACCCCCTCTCCCTAGAAAGCTGACAAGGCCTTTGGTCTATAATCAGTCGCCTTCTCTCTCAAAACCTCTTAACACCCGCCAATTCCCCTTATAATACCCCAATTGTACCAGCTAAAAAACCTGATGGATCCTATCGCCCAGTACAGGATCTTAAAATCATTAACCAGGCCATACCCCCTACCCAGCCAGTAGTCCCCAGTCCACACACCATCCTATCCCTCGTTCCCTCCACTACCCACGCTTTGCTGTACTTGGCCTCAAAGACGCTTTCTTCACTATACCGTTACACCCTGACTCCCAAAATCTCTTTGCCTTCACATGGGAGGACCTGGACGCTCTCCAATCACGCCGACTAACGGATGGTCCTCCCTCAGGGAGGCCGAGACAGCCCCCGCTTCTTTGGCCAGGCCCTGGCCTCCGACTTGCCTACTTTAGACCTAAACCCCAGTCGCCTTCTTGAATATGTGGACGACCTTCTCCTATGCAGCACTTTCTCCGAACTTTCTCACCAACGCACTGCCACCCTTCTAAATTTTCTAGCAGAAAAGGGATACTGAGCATCCCCCACAAAGCCCAAATCTCCACCTCTCAAGTCACATATCTGAGACTCACCCTCACGCCCCAACATCAAACAAGCACCACTGACCAAACATCCCTAAGTTCTCCTATGTCTCCACCCTCCTCCAAAAGGAAACTTGTCTCCTTCCTCAGCCTGGCCGATACTTCCGTATCTGGATTCCCAGCTTCAGCCTCCCTGCCAAGCCCCTTCGTCAGACACCCAGATGCTCTCTCTCAGGACCCCTGGACCCCACCCTCCCGCTGCCACACCTTCCAGAAAACTCCAACCAGCCCTTGTCACTGGCCCACGCTCACCCTTGCTAATTTAAATTGCACACGGATGGAGGGAGGGCATGGCGGTCGGACCCCTTAGCCGAGACCCGGGGTCTGAGCCCCAGATCGTAGCCTACTCATCTAAACAGTTAGGTCCCACAGGCGAGGGCTGGCCGGCCTGTCTCAGAGCCCTGGCAGCGGCAGCCCTCCTTACAAGAGAGTCCTCACATTCGGCCACCCAGCGACAGCTCTTCCTCCCGTAACCTCTGACTCACTACCCCACAACGCACCCCCTCACCTTCCTCCTCACATCCATCCTCCCAGCTCACATCATCGCCTCCCCAGACGTCTCCCTCGCCAAGCGCAACAGACTCAGCCCCGCTACCCTCCTGCCCCCGCCCTCACAAGAAACCATTCGCTCACGTGTAGACACCCTGGACACCAGACCTCTCTTTCCTCACGTTAGACACAAACCTCTCTCAGATGCCACCTTTACGTGGCTTGTAGACGGCAGCTCATACAGACACCAAGGGGAAGAGCAGCGGGATATTCCACTGCGTCTCCTCCACACACTGTCAAGGCACAACCCCTGCCCATGGGAGCGACTCCTCACCAAGCAGAGCTCATAGCTCTAACGAGGGCCCCTGCTTCAGCAAAAGACACGCCTTAAATACACACACAGACTGCAAATATGCTCAGCACGTCATTCACTCTCACGCGGCCATTTGGAATGAAAGGGGCTTTGTCACCGCTGCGGGGTCCCCAATCACTAATGCTCCTCTAATTCTCAAACTCCTAAGAGCTGCACATCTTCCCACCTCAGCAGCGATCATCCACTGCAAAGGCCACCAAACAGGGACAGATCCCATCACCCGAGACAACCACCAGGCAGACCAGGCAGCAAAGCAGCTGCTGTTCGGCCACCCCCAACAGCCCCACCCCTGCTAGTCACGCCCAATATTACTCCCCAACACAGCCCGGAGGAACACTCCTCACTAACCAAGGAGGTGCCACCTCAGAAGGAGACTGGTACAAACTAAATGAAAAGCATGTCCTCCCTCAGGCCCAGGCTCCGACCCTACTCCACACGATACGTGAAGCCCTTCACGTAGGCTACAGACCCCTCCTACAGTTCCTAAAACCTCCCCTCCTCTATCCTGGATTACCCACCACGTTACAAGAAATCACTAAAACCTGCTCTACTTGCTCCTCAGTCTCACCCCAAGGGGGCCTTCGACCCCCTTCCTTCCCCACCCACCAGGCTTGAGGACAAACCCCAGGACAAGACTGACAAATAGATTCCATTCGTATACCCCAGCCAAAAAGACTAAATATCTCCTTCTCATAGACACTTTCCCTGACTGGGCAGAAGCCTTCCCCTCCACCTCTGAAAAATCTCTACAAGTTGCCAAGGCTCTTGTCTACCGCATTATTCCCCGATTTGGCCTACCAGCCTCTCTTCAGTCTGATAATAGACCTGCCTTTACACCCCAAATTCCCCAACAGGTTCGCTCTACTTTATCTATAAAATGAAATTTCCACATACCCTACAGACAACAATTATCAGGAAAAGTAGAAAAAGCTATTTCAATCATCAAAGCCCATCTGACCAAATTAAACCTAGAAACTAAAGAAACCTAAATTTACCTCCTTCTTATGACTCTCACCAAAATTGGTGCCCCCCACGAGCACCAACATTCCTTAGTCCTTTCAAAGTCGTGTATGGCAGAGCTTTTCTCCTGGGTAACTTTCCTGCCTCACAATCTCCTATTGGTAACTATCTCCCCACCCTAAACCTTCTCAGACAACTTCTCAGAAAACATGCAAATGGGGTCTTGCCCAAACCACAAACTGGAGACTTACCACCCACTAACCCATCCCCAGGAGACGTGGTTCTCCTTAAAGAGAGTTACCTGACAACACCTTTACAACCAAAAATAAAACAATATCACCGCTCATTCATAACTTTTCTCCTTGTCCTTCGTATCCCAAGGGGTACCCCTCCCAACTCCTTCCACACTATCTAAACCAAACCCTTACCTATCTCACCACCTACTCAGCATAACCTCCCCCCAACTCACCCAAAACTGTTGGACTTGCCTGACAATGTCACCCAATCCTTCACCTCTATCCTGGTTGTGGCCAAAACCTGGACAAATATTCCAGCCTCCTTACTCTTTACAGTCTGTCAGGGACCTGCTTACTCCTCACGAAGTTATACCCAATACAATTCCTTCCCAAGCCAATATCAGACACAGGCAAGAGAATACCTTAACTTGTTCTTAAACACCCTCGAGTTCCCACTTTGCCCCATGTCATCATGGGTCCCCTCAGCACTAACACCCACAGTAAGTCCCAAGCTCCTCTCTGTCTCTCACATAGGCAGCCCATGGGCCGGTTAGTTGGCTCCCTTATCCCAAAAACTTGTAACCTAACTATCACCATCACCCCTTCTTCCACACCCAGGTTTGGATTTACCCCCCCTCTATGCTACACCCCTTGACCTTTCCTCTCTGCTCCAGGAGCCCATTCTATAAATTCTTTGTTCTGTCAGGGATGACCTCCCAGACCTATTAACCTTCCCCCTTGGTTCTTATCTTCTGGGGGCACTGTTAAGACCTGTCTCTCGCTACCTGTCCCCACTGATGCCACTTGCTTCTATTAGACACTTGCAAATTTCACCTCTTTAGTGATCAGTCTCACCAGGCCCCTTCCCTACACCCCATTACTCCAGCTGATACATTTGCTCTCTGGGCCACAGAACCCTCTCCAGAGAAATGTAAATAAACCCTGGCTCACCTCTTCTCCATGGATTATGCGACATGCCTAGGACAAATGGCTTATTTCTTTTTGTGCGGCTCCTCCACCTACTACTGTTTACCCACCAGCTGGACCGGAACCTGCACCATAGTCAGGCTTTCCCCGGGAATCCTCATAGCCTCCAACAACCAATCCCTCCCCATCCCCATTCACCCCCTCACAAGGGCTAGAAGAGCCATAACTCTCAGCCCCTCCCTGTTACCCTGGGAATCACAGTGGGACTAGGTACAGGAGCTGCAGGATCAGGAACCTCTTTCCACCACTTTCAAGCTCTCTCGCAAGATCTTGCTCGCGCTCTGGAAGAAGCCTCCAAAGCCCCACACCATGTACGAGATCAATTAGATTCCCTAGCTTCAGTAGTCTTACAAAATCACGGTGGACTAGACCTCTAAAGGCAGGACTGGGGGGTCTTTGCCTCTTCCTGAGGGAAGAATGCTGTTTCTACACCAATAAATCAGGATTAGTTAGAGAAGTCGTTACCAAGAACAAGCTCAAAATCTTCAGGACCAAACAAATATCCCCAGGACTAACTCTCTTTTAGGGGGGTGGGCGCCCTGGTTCTTGCCGGTCTTAGGACCATTAATCATCATAACTTTCACACTAATCTTTGGTCCCTGTATCCTTCAGTGTTTCTCCAAATTCCTTCAAAATCGAATTCGAACCTTCACTAATCAAACTTTGGGAGAAATGATGTTGTTACAGGCCTCAACACCATACTGGACACTAATCCGGTCCACTGGAGATCCGTATCACCAGCCTACAGATAACCAGTCACCCCCTCCTATCACACCCCTGCTCAGCAGGAAGAGCCTACAGAGGAAAAGACCTCTGCCCTGATTCCACAAAAACAAAAGGCTGGAGGTTAGGCTGCACCCAGAGGCTAGAGGGAAGTTCCATGGAAACTTTGCCTTTAAGACCCCTCCTCTTTTGAGGGCCCACCCAAACCAGCCTTATGCCATTTGTTTGGACTCAGCCCATCTGTACACAGATGCCCTAATAAATCTGTTTCTGTCTTCCTAAAACTTGTGCGTTCCTCCCTCAGCTTTCTAACAGGGGTGTTTATTTCTATCTTCACACAGCGCCAAAGAATTTCCAACTGTGACGGGGTAGGCTAGCTGGAACCTGGTGCTTGGAACAGTCTACGTCCCCAAAGAGTTCGGCGCTGCAGCCCTAGCTACACACCTGCCCACCCGTCAACCAGGTGAAAAAAGTGCAAATAAACCAGAGTCCCTGCAGTGGGTTGTGCATCAGCCCAAGGTGCAGCAGTGGCCAGCTCAGAACCGCAAGGTCCTACGCGATAGCAGAAGAATATTTTAAGTATATTACTTTCGCTGTCTGCTTTTAACATATTATATACGCTTTTAAACAACTAGAAGGACTAGATGTTATACATAGATGTTTTCCACTGTACACACAGTAGCTCTGAATAAGCCGCACAGAGGCCACAAAGGCAATACTTTGAAAGTGTGTTTTAGAGGAAACTTTCTTGTCCACAGCCCTTCCCCTTCTCACTTCTGTAAGCCCAGTGGACAAGGGTGAGAGTAAGTAACGCTGAGAGAGGATTTTAACAATTTTATTTACATGTGTAATTTTCAGAAGTCTTTCCTATAAATTTTTTTTGAGACAGAGTCTCACTGTCACCCAGGCTGGAGTGCAGTGGTGTCATCACAGCTCACTGCAGCCTCGAACTCCTGGGCCCAAGCGATCCTCCTGCCTCAGCCTCCCGAGTAGCTGGGAATACAGGCATGAGCCACCCATGCCTGACTATTTCCTATAAATTTTAGTACAAAGTGTACACAATATATTAGTTAACTCTACTTTTGTCCTACACTGACAGCCTCTTGAACATCTACAAAGAATAGCTGTGAATTAGAACTTATTTGTTCTTTACGTGCACTATACACACAGCAGAGTAAAACAAAATGCACAGACACACGGGACAATGGTTAATCTTGCCTCACTATAAACACACTGGTGTAAAGCCCTTTGCACTCTCTCCTCCTCAAACTGTTAAAATATAACAATGTGTGCTGCTGAGAGAATTGGTTTTGGGGTCAAGGGAAAACTTCCCCTGTGCCCTCTGAAGGTTTGCTGAAACATCAACTCGCAGAAGGCAGATTAGCAGGAGAAACGGCGTACACGTTTATTAGCAGGAACAGGAGAGAGCAACAGAGTGATTATCACAACCCCCACAATGGGGTTCAGAAGCTTGTATACCATCTTGAGGCTACAGAAAGAATGGGGGCTCAGAGCACGACCAAAAACAGGCTATGTTGGCAAATCGGTTGTGGTGGCAAGACAGGTGATGGGAAGGAAGGAAGGGGACGCCTGGCCAGCAAAGGGGTCTTGTTATGTAGATGAAACCTCACAGGCAGCAGCCTTCAGAGAGAATAGCAGGTCAAAGTTTCTTTCAGACTTTTGAAACTGTCAGACTCTCAGTTAATCTTTCCTAGATCTGGACAAGAGAGGGCCTCAGAGAAAGCCTGGCTGTGTCCATATCCATGCAGATTCTCCACAGGTGCAAATCCCCCCAAAGAAGACAGCTTTGTGAGAATACTTCCATCTGCAGGCCTCCTGAACAGCCATCACAAAATATAAAAAATATATATTTTGGGTTAAAATATTCTGATTTCCTTCTGTAGTTTGATTACTTCATTTCCAAAAGACAATATTTTATATTTTGGGGGAAACCAGGTGATCAGATCCCAGGGGAGGATGGAAATGTTCTGGCTCAGCTTCCCCCTTGGCCCCTGCCTCCAACAACACACTCTGGTGCCCTCTCCCTGAGCCCCTGCTTGACCCTGCCCTCCTGGTGGTCCCAGCAAGTGTTTGATGCTTCTGTCCTGTGTGGGGTCAGGCTGTGAGGGTCACTGGGGGGCTGCCTTTCAGAAGGCACCATCTGGCAGTGGGCAGTGTTGAGTCCTTGTGTCTCCCAGTCCTGGGAAACACCCCCTGCCACAGCCTGATGGGCTCTCTCTGTCCCTCTCTTTGGGCTCTCCCAGGAGGCCCTGGGGTGGGGGGACAGCTCAGAGCTCTGGGAGGTGCCTCTTCTCAGCATCTGTCCACACCACTCCCACCTGTGCCTCAGTGTCCTACCTCCATAGATGAATGTGTCCCTATGGGTGACTGGTAGGGAGGTCACCATGGGGTGGGAGCTGCCTCCCTCCTCTGTCCTGGGTCCCTGGTGCCTCCCTCCTGGGGGTGGTAGTTCAGCCACCCCAAAAGACCAGCAGGAAGGCAGCCCCCAGGAAGGAGAAAAACCAGCTGGGCTGTGAGTGGGGGGGAATGGCAGCCCTGGAAACCTGAACAGGGAGGAGGGGGCCTCCGATGCATCCTCACAGGTACCCACCAGGCCCTGGAGCTCTGCAGAGGGTGGTGTAGGTCTCAGATTCTGCCTCTGAGGCTCCTGGCTCTGCAGACAGCTGGGTTCCCCCTCCTGGTAAAGTGCTCCCAAGGCCTGTCCTGCCTCATCTACCCAGCAGGGCTGCCCACTGGGTCCTGGGCCTCCCCACTGCAGGGCCCGTCCCAGTGTGCCTCCTGGGGTGGGTCTGGGCCCCCCTGCGAGACACCTTTATGCCCTGAGGGACCCCAGGCCAGGGTGGGGCACCCTGGACCTCTCAGCAGGAGCAGAAGGGAGGGGACATATGGCCCAGCTCTGAGGATGCCTGGGGTGGGGGTGGGGGACATGGGGTTGAGGATTCCTGGAGGCTTGCCCAGCTCAGGCAGGGGTCCTAGAAAGGCCAGCACTCTCCCCACATGGGAGGGGACACTGAGGCTGGTGGTGGGCAGGGGCAGCTTTGGAAGGGGGTCTGGTCAGATGGGCATCTGCTTCCACTTCTGTCATTACCTACATGTGCATCTCAGCCCTTGCTGGACTTAGCCCCAGTGGATGGACAAGAAGCTGCTGGCCATGCTGGCCACCCTCACCATCTGTTCGTGCTGCCCAGTCACCAGCAACCCCACTCCTGCTATCTCCTGCCTGAAGAACTACAAGGAGTTCCAAGGAGACTATCCGTAGCATCATGGCAGGGCATCAAGGTGGGCCTGGTTGCAGGGGCAGGGCCTTTTGGCCTGGGAGGAGGTGGGGGTGGGGCCTGGGGCAGGGCCTGTGGTTCAGTCCTCCCACCTGAGCATCCACCTGCATCTTGGCACCAGCAGTGGGGCCTGGTTATGGAGAGTGTGGTGCTCTTGGACCTCATCCACTCTACCAGTGTGGTGGAGAACAAGTTTGGCAACATCTGGCAGTATGAGCTGGGTAAATGCAGAAGGTTAGGGACAGGCAGAGGGAAGCCCCTAGCCCCCATCCACCCTGGCAGAGCACTGTCCTCACCAGGCCATTCTGCATGCAGGGCTGCTGGCCAACTAGACAGCGGTGCTGGGCAGTGAGGTAGAGTCCACTGCAAGGTGTACAGCGGCTTAGCAGGTGGAGGTGCACAGCACCAAGGTGGGCCTGGCCACACTCCCTACTATGCCATGCTCAAGGTCAGCACTGCCTTTGGCTGGGTGAATATGGGTGGACAGGCTGGGGGTCCCACTTCACTGAAATCTACCAGCATTATAAAACTTTTGGAGCAGCTTACAAAAGACAAATTTATGGCACCAGCCAGGGGACAAAATCCTTTCCAGTGATCAGATCTCCTGGATATGAATTTGCATAAAACTTGAAATAGATCCAACATAATCTATCTTGTACAATTTGTTTTTTAAAAGAATCAATCATTTGAGTTTGATAATTACTTTGAAGAAGATTCAGGTCTGCATCATGGAAACCTTACATGAATCAGCATTTTCACATGTAGAAGAGGATGAACTGAGTAACCAGAGTCACCTACCACAGCAATGAGACAAGGTCAAGTGATAAATTGCTGTTTTCAAATGTATTCATTTATGTATCACTTACAGCCATTTTAGGAGAAGAGAATAAAAAGGCATGGATGTATAATTTTACTAAATGTACCTAAAAACTCCCTTCAAATGCTAATGTTTTAAAAGTTTATACAAATTTTATGTTCTATTCTATAATGCAGTTGTATTTATTTTTAATATAAAAGACTTTAAGTTGCTTTCTATGGAGTAAAATGAGCTCCCCAGGAATGTATGCCATGTTTATTCTGTGACTTTGTATATTCCTATAAATATAGCCATCTATCACATAAGTATTTATGAAAAGTTCTATGTTTGTGGCAAAGTGATAGCATACTTTTTCCTCAGGATATAAAAAATTTTATGACCAGGAAATCAAATCTGGAAAGCATGGTGTCCTCCTGAACTCATTGCAAGTAGGATGTCAACATGCTGTCATTTTTATGCACTAAATTTGGGTAAGTGTACCACACACAACACATTTACTATGAAATAAAAAGCCTCTCTAGAATTTAAAGCAGTAAAATTTACAGTGGCAATTTCATGATCCTATCACAATTTATATTGCCGAGTAGATCATGAATTCTAAACAATTTCTAGAACCTAAAATTATCTGTTAATTAAAATGAAGAGTAAATCCTGTTCCATGAAACCGCCACCCAGTCGCCATCTGAGCCATGTCTGTCTTACTACAGATCCTGGAGTGTGTCTCACTCATTCCTGTGCTTGTCTTGGACCTTGATCTCCTTCTTCCTTTGCTGATAAAATGTGCTCATATGGAGATCCTAGTTTGAAGAAACAGTTCTTGAAAGAGGCCTTTCCCGTATTTAAGGCTATATATCTCTCTATATTTACCCTCTTTGATTGAGAGTCTGTGACATCCTGTAGTCTTTGAGCTTTTCCTGCCAGACTGTAAATTCTATGCGGGTGGAAGTGTGTCTGTCTGTTACGAATGTGTCTTCATTATCTAGAATAGCACTTGTCAGTTGTTACATGCTCAAAAAATATTTCAAATAAATCAGTTATCACTGAATATTGAAGTTCAACTTGAATCATAGTGATACCAGGGATAAAAGTATTGTGATAGCACAATAAAAATTTAGAAATCTCCTTTGAACACCATCTTTTTTATAATTGTAATCTAAAATGAAATGAAGACAATGTAACAGAACATTCATCAGTGATCCTATGCTTTACTTACATTAACATGTAAAAATGAGAGCCTGTATGTGGTTCCTAACAGTTATAAGAATATTTACAAAAATATACTCAAATAAAGTTGAATCCTTAAGATTAAATAATTATGTAGATTTAGGTGCAATTTGCAAACTACATTTATTTTTGGATGCTTTGCTCAAAATGACACAACTAGTCTCTGATTTTTTTTTGTTTAACATCTCTTGTATTCATAATATACATAATATACATTATATACATAATATACATACATAATATACATAATATACATTGTATTCATAATATAGTATTTATAATATAGTATGTTAAATAGAATTTTAACTATATATATAGTATTGTTTCTTTCTCACCTACTAAAAGTTGTCTTTATTATTCTTCTTTCTGGTCATAAATTATTAAAGCTAATTCACAATTGCAAAGATGTGAAACCAACCTAAGAGCCCAATAGTTCATGAGTGGGTAAAGAAAATGTGGTGCGTGTACACACACTCACACACACACACACACACACGCACCATGGAGTTCTGCTCAGCCATGGAAAGGAGTGAAATAATATCTTTTGTGGCAACTGATGGAACTGGGGACCGTGATCCTAAGCAAATACCACATGTGTGTGGGAACTAAAGGATGGGCAGACTCAGGTACAAAGAGAGGTAAAGGACATGGGAAAGCAAGAAGGGGGGAGCGTGAGAGGGGAGTGGGGGATGGGAACTTACCTCTTGGGTACAATGAACACTGTCCTGATGACAAGCACACAGACAGACCTCACTTCAGCATTACAGAGTGTCTCCATGGAAGAAAAACTTTGGTACCCCCTTAATACTTTAACATAAAAGAAACTGGAGCTTCAGTACAGGAATTCTTACTTCCTGTATTCCAAAATATTTATTAAGTATCTACCATGTGCTAGGAAGTAGCAGCTTCTCAGGAACTGAAGGATGTTCCACTTTCTTGCTGTCTTACTCACACGGTGGCTCCCGCGTAATGCTGGTGTAATTGTTTTGGAAAGTGACTATGATGAAGTTGACGTTAAGCCTAACAACAGAGAGATGTCTGGGTCCCAGGACTACTTCATAGCTGTTGGACGTGGTCTGTAACATAAATCTTTGTCAGCGCAAATATGTTCAATCTTAAGTACATATTATTTGATGATTTTTTCTAACTTTTAGAATCCATACAGAATATTGTGCTTGTACTAACTAGTTTCAGTTTTTTATGAAATATGGACATTATATGCAGAGAAGATACATCACATATGGGTTTTCTTCCTTTTTTATTGTGGTATAGTTGACACACAGTCAATTGTGCAAATTTAAAATGTACAATTTAATAAGTTTGACACAACTTGCTATGTAAACACCTATGAAACCAACCATCACTACAATCAAGACAGTGACTATATCCATCACCTCCCAAAGTTTTCTGATGTCCCTCATAATCCCCACCTGTCAGTGCTCCTGTCACTGTCCTGCCCAGACAATCACTGACCTGCTTTCCATTGTTATATGTTAGTTTGCCTTTTAAAGAAATTTTATAAAATGAAGGTCGTATATAGTATATACTCTTTTTGATCTTGTTTCTTTCACTTTTCCATAGTATTTTGACATTAATCTGTGTTTTTTATGTTTAATATTTATTTCTTTTTATTGCTGAGTTGTGTTACATTGTACAAATATAATACATTTTCTCCATTTACCTGTTAATGGACATTTGGGTTGTGTCTAGTTTGAGGATATTAAAAATAACTATCTTCTAAATGTTTTATATTTTTAGGTTCTATATTTATATCCAATGCATTTTGAGGTAATTTCTCTATGTGGTGTGTGGTAAAGATTCAAGATCATTTTATCTACAAATGATTATCTAGTTGTTCCAGTACCATGTGTTGAAAAGCCTGTCCTTCCTCAACTTATTTGCCTTTGCACATTTGCCAAAAATCAGATGCCCACATATGTGCAGGATTATTTCTGGATTCCCTATTAGGCTTTATTGACCCATTTGCTTATCTTTATATGAATATCACACCATCTTGGTTAATTTAGCTTTATATTAAATCTGGAAAACATATAGGCTTAGCCTTTTGTATTGTCTGCTAGGGCTTCCATAAAACAATACCATAGACTGGGTGGCCTAAACAACAGAAATTTATTTTCTCAAAGTTCTGGAAGCAGAAAGTCAACATGAGGTGTCTGCAGGTTTGGTTTCTCCTGAGGCCTCTCTCCTTCCCTTTAGATGGACCCTTCTTGCTGCCTCTTTGCATGGCCTTTATCTGTCACACGTGTGT
Organism: Daubentonia madagascariensis; assembly: GCA_023783475.1. Classification (NCBI taxonomy): domain Eukaryota; kingdom Metazoa; phylum Chordata; class Mammalia; order Primates; family Daubentoniidae; genus Daubentonia; species Daubentonia madagascariensis. The sequence continues at coordinate 220,541 of JAKFHU010001338.1, forward strand.
CTATATCTCTTCCCCTTCTTATAAGGACTGATCCCATCATTATGACCTCATTTCACCTTAATTACATTTTACAAATATTGAGTCTTCCAATCCAACATTTGTTTCTTATACAACCTGACTATCAAAGTTTTTAATATTAGTGATGCTTTAATCTTCCTCTAGCCCAGGCCAACAAGTTGACACTTTTACTTGCACAGACCAAAAAACTTGACAATCCTGGAGTTTTCTTCATCTCACATTCTACAAGCAACCTAACAGCAAGTGCTTCAGAACATACATAACATGTGACCACTTCTCACCACTTCCACTGGGTGCACCCTGGTCTGGCGCCCTGTGTCCCAGGGTGATGCCCTGCCTCAGCCCCTGACTGGGTCCTGCTGGTTTCTCTTCTATGAATTTACTTTACTTCCCACTTATTAATGCCATTAGCCCAAGTTGGAGAAACATGTTCATCATTTTAATTGAGGTAAACTTGGTGTGCCAACAATATGAGACAGAGGGAGAGACCATAACTGCACTTCCTGTGAGGGGGGAAATGCAGTTACATGGTCACTGTAGACCACGCCCAAGGACCACTGGCAAGTTTCCAATCCCCGTTCCAGGGTTCAGTGTGGCATCATTGGCCACCTTCACCTGAACCCTGAAGGCTCAGCCTTATGACAGGGTCTAGGTGTTAAATATTATTTGTACATTCTCTTCTGAGATCTGATCAAAGTGAAGAGTCACTTTTTTTCTAACACTTTCTTTTCATCAATTCCTCCATTAGGTAGTGTCTTCTCTTTCTTATCAATCTGTAAATCAAAATTAAAATGTCAGGACCACCCTCCCCAGCTCCTTATGCAAGAGGGAAGGTAAAGGCCTTAGGCCCACGGGGCATTCCTAAGGAAGTTCCTTGCTGGCCTCTCATGAGCAAGAACAAGCACATTGTAACTTGGGGTCTGCAGGCTAAGACTAGTTCCTAAAACTGGGGTCTGTTCAATTCCACACTAATAACGAATTACAAGTTTATCTTCCCAGGTAAAGAACAGAGACAAAATAAGATCAAACATTCTTCCACCTACCCAGGAACATCTAATAATTGATGCTTCCTTTGCTCCCCTTGTCTCTTCTAACATTCACCTTTTCTTATGTAAAATGAATTTTTCCTGAGCCTCACCAGAATGTAACCATCTTGCCTCCCTGCCCAACCCCCTGCTCTTTTTTTTCTGTGTGCCTCATTCTCCTTAAATACTGAAGCTCCCAAATTCCCCATCAGAAGAACAGCCACAGATTTGTCTGTGGCTTGTATTTTTCCTGGGCACATCCAAACTTTGGCTTAGTAAACATCCATTGATTCAGACATTTACCTCAGTCACTTATTTTGTGTCGTCAGACTTAAGCGTCCTTTGTCATATGGTAAGAGGACATTGGCCATCAATTCCTAGAATATAATATTCTGCTTCTTCCCAACATTTTCAAATTTGAGGCTGTTCTCTCTGAAGGGCTCTCACTCCCTAAGTCTCTCTCTCTCCCTTTCTCTCTATCTCCATCTTTTTTATTTTTACTCAAATGTCATGTCAAATGGAGCCAAAATTTTTGTTAAATACACTGCATTCTCTTCCTCTTCCTCTGAAAACTGAGCAAAATTTTCATCCACTCTTTATATACATTATTTTTAGCATTGTATCTTTTTTCTATCTTGTGGTTGTTTTTAGAATAAAGTACTTTGGAATATCTGTTTATTAATTTGACATTTTAATCAGTAATCATATTCTATGGCCTTTTATTTCCAATGAATATATTCAGTTTTGTAACTTTGAGTCCCTAGGCTAGATAGTGTATGAAAAGCATTAAGGTGGGTCATACAAAATCTCTGATGGCTTTAGGCCCCTAGAATTTCAATCACAAACATTACTGAAACTAAGTTTTTATTTGATATGAGGAAATATTTATATTCAGTTAGGTATGATAGCAGTATTCACATTAGATTTTTTGATTCATTAGAAATAGGTATTGAAATGCCTACAAACTAAATAATGTGGTCTGTTACACTTGCTTTAAAATGCCACTGGGATAGCTGGAGTTGGTCATTGAAAGTGATGGAAAATAATGAAAAATTTTGAAGCTTTTTGATTGATACTATTCATGATGGGTTTTGTTATATAATTATCTCTACTATTGTGCAAGATGTTTGCATTTCTACCATAATATTTAAATAAAGCACATAAACATTTTAACAAAAATGCCTAACATACTGCACATCAGCCCCATTCCATAAGAAAAAAAGGCCATCATTTCCTACACATTGTAGTGATGGATTTTGAGGATCATCATCAGATCTGGGTGTGACAATTGCAGGTGAATGGGTAGAGGACAGTGCAGCATTAGAATTAGGAAGAGAACACTCTAAGTGTCCCTCCAAGTATGGACAGTGGTGCTACCAAAAATCTTTGTGTAAGATTGTCTCTGAGGATGTTACTGAGAAATGTCATTCTTATCTAATGACACCATTACATTTTCCTAACAATCTTTGAGTTAGAGCACTGCATCTTCTGTAAGTTCATGTGGAAGGGCCCCTGGCCTGACAGCATGTGCTTTACAGCCACCAGACCACCAGGTTGTCTCCTGTGTGATGTGCCAGGCCCATTCCAACATGCCGAAGTGCTGCTCAGGCACAGGACAGAGACCAGTTGGACCTTTACCAGCTGCTGCTCAAGGGCTTCATGGCCCTTGTTCTCCAGGCCTGCCCTGAGCTTTCCACAGCTTTGTGCAGGCCCAAGGAGGAGGAGGAGCTGGTGCTGTGCCCACCAATACCATTGCTGGACACTCAAGATCTGGCATTGGGTTGGTGTGTGGGAGCCACTAATCCCTGGAGGTCCTGGATGCACTTATCAGATTTTAGGCACCTCTCCAAAGCCTAGATCTCCCACCCCACCTACCCAGTCACAAAAATCACATGTTTTAAGTGTGTATTCCATGCCTTGTAGTGTATTTGCAGTTATATAACCACAACCTTGGGGTTTCCTCCTTGTGGGGCCCCATCATTGTTTATTCAGTGTATGATTTCTGGAAGGGGGATGGGTCCAAGCAGCAGCTGCAGGTGGTGGTCTACCTGTGGACACTTCCTGCTTACAGCCCCCTGTTCTCTCTTGGGGCCTCATCTCTCCCACCCTTGGGCCTGAGACAGATGATGGTAGGGAGGGGGTGTTACCTTGCCTCTGACAAAAAAGCATGGTTCAGGCCTGTCACCTCTCTGAGGTCAGGGGAGTCAGAGCCCTCAGGGCTGCACTTCAATGTGGCAGCCACCGGCCATGTGAGGCTACTGAGCACGTGGAATGTGGCTGGTGTGAACTAAGATGTGCTACACACTTAAAACAGAATGAGTTTCAAAGACACAGTACAAAAGAATACTTCATTAATAATTTTATATTGATCAAATATAAAAACATTTTGGATATATTGGGTTAAATAAACGATTATAGTCAATTTTACTTGCTTCTTTTTCTTTTATGTGGCTACTAGAAAATTGTGACACGCGTGCCTCACGTTTTATTTCTACAGGACGTCGCTGCCTTAGAGGAGCGCCTCCACCTTCAAAGCTCAGGCGGCCTCCTCACAGGATCAGAGGCCAGGAAGGTTACAAAATCTCAAACCCTAAAAAAATTATTATGATGTTATTTCCATTTGTGAATAACATATATATTTACTGTATGTGTGTGTATATATACTACATATAAAATTTATAAGAGGATATAATTTATATTCAAGGTTAAATATAAGTGTCCCCCACGCAAGGCCAGGTCCCAGAGCAGGAGCAAAGCCCCTGTCTAAAAAAGAGCTACAGCCAAGAACCTGCTTTTCTGGCCCCTTCTGATCGTGTCTCCTGTCACTCATGGCCAGAGGGGTGGGGCTTGGAGTCTTATCCAATCAGGGGCGCTGAGGTGAGGACTGTCCAATCAGGGACGCAGCCAGGAAGAAGGAGGCGGCTTCCGGCGTCGGGCCCAGTCTTTGTCTCTTGCGCGCCGGGCGCGGAGCTGGGGTCCCGTCCCCGCTGTCCCGTCTCCGGGGGGCCCGGGCGTCTGTGCCGCAGCCTCCGTCGCCCTGTGACCTGCAGGTACCGGGAGACCCACAGAGGACGCGGGACGCCCCGGAAGCTGCGGCGTGGTGGGTGCGCGGCCGGGGGGTCCCGAGGGGGGGGCGGGCCGGACGCCGGAAGCGGCTGTGGCGGGCCGGGGCTCCCGGCGGGCGCGGGGGTCTGAGCCCGAAGTTCGCCGCGGGCGCAGCTCGGCCCTCGGGGCCCTGCGGACACGGGGTGGGCTGGGCGGGACCCCCGGCGGCCGGTCCTGTCCTGTCCCTGCGCGTTTACTTCGGCCCCAGCCGGAGCCCTCCCCGCAGCTCCGCGCCCGCAGCCCCGCGTCTGCCCCGGACTGGACGGCGACGCCGGGAGGGTCCTCGGGGAGGACCCCGACTCGGGCTGCGGGGTTCGTGCGGGGGAGGAGCTGGGGTCCCGGAGGTCCCCGGCCCCTCCTCTCTCCTGTTAAGAGTTACGCTGAGGAAGAGCGAAAACTTAAAATATTAATAGTTCATTTTAGCAAATGGTAATTTGTGACTCTAGAAGCCCCCAGCGTGGTGCGTGGTCTTGGGGCCGCTGGGGGGCTTGAAGGAAAGGCCGTTGTGAGGTGCGTGGGGAAGCCGCCCACATTCAGTAATTGCGCACAGTTATGCAGTCGCCTTATTTGGACTATCCAGGCGGCTGTTTTCTGGTTATGTAATCAGGGCTTTATCGGCAGTTTGTAGTTGTTTGCCTAAGTTTTGTTTTCCTCTAAGTTGTAATTTGCAGGGAATGCATTTGAGGTAGAATTAGGTTTCTGTTGGTAGGAACCCAGGACGCTGCAGCCACGTCAGTCTAATTGCCCCCTCTTAAACTATTTTAACACGTTCTAAGGGGACTGGCTTTCCTTGCATTTTCCAAAGGGGTGGCAAGCAGGGTCTCAGATTCAAGGCTCAAATCCAGTTTGCGCAGCCTGACTGTTCTAGGGCCTGTTGGAAATCCTGGATTTCCAGTTCCTTCCCCACATTCCCAAATGCCTCCTACCGCTCTCCACCTCATAACATTATCAACTATCTGTCATTTATTTATTTTTTGAACAAACACAGTATTTTAATTTTTGATCTTTTTTTTTTTCACAGCACTGTGGGTGACCCTTTTAAAAATATTTGTTTTCTGTTTCTGAATGTTTCACATGAAAGGAAAGCAGAGAATAGTCACCTGATACTTCCCTGTGAAAAATCTTTGTGATTCTCCTCCTTTTATCTTCCCTAGGTGCACACACCTTACCAGCCTGTCTTTATGTTTTGGTGACCCTTTAGAGACTTTACAGGGTGATGGGTCCTCAGCCATCCTCCTGCCTTTTCCTGGTCCTGGTTTCACAACTGCTTGGAGATGGCCCAAGATGCCCACAGAGCCGTGTCTCCTGGACTGTCTAGGGAGTGTCAGCCCTGTGCATTTTCCTCCCAGAGAACAGCCTGAGGTTGGGGCTGGAGCCTCTTGCAGTAACAGCTGCATGCCCTGGTGCTGAGAGGAGTCTCCTATTATACCTTTCACGTAAAAAGCTAACCCCTTGGGACATTAAGGTTTTCTTTCCCCAACCTGAGCTTTCATTCCGTGTAGGCACATTGGTGCTCAGCCAATAGGATGCTGGTATATGAGGGAAAGGGCAGAAATGACTCCTGCCCTCTGGATTCTTTCAGACTTTTGAAGGGAGGCAAAAACTATCCCTAAAGATGAGGAAAACTTACCCAAGTTAGGCAGTGCAAGAACCTGAAAGCAATTTGCACTCCAGACACACAGGCACAGAACAGTGTCTCCTGGGATGCTGGTCATTGAGTTCTTCAACGAGCAGGATGGGGGTGGGAGGATTTCCCAAGTGATAGGATGGCCTGACTTGACACTGGAGTCTCACATGTCTGTGCTGCAGTCAGACATGTGTGGATGTGTTACCTTGAAAAGATTTATTCATTACTTGTAAAATGTATTTTACCTGTAAAGCCTGAAAGACAATAAAATATTTACAAAGAGGCAAGAAAGAGGTGGCTTTTAGGGAAAAAAATCTAGCCTTATATTTCATTTGTTGATAATTCTTATTTACCTTTTTTCTTCCCCTGAGGGATTGTTGTAAGGTTCTGTGGTCTGTTCTATTTTGGGGTGATTTCAAACAGAATTCTAGGGCTTAGCTTTGGGAATGTTACCAAAGAGAAGAAATAGGGAAAATATCTCTACCATTATGGCTGCAAAAAAAAAAAAAAATACATTTCCACAAGAAAGTGTAGTAGATAAATTGTTGAATTATAAATATTCACCAAAACATCAGTTCCTGTCTTTTGCAGAGTGGAGAATTTTTGACAATGGACAACTCTGTTCTGTGTACTGTGATCTGGATGTCAGAGTTTATAGCTAAATTTTATGTGACAGGGTTTGGCAGTTACTAGAATTTTTTACATATGATTCATTGTTTGCTAAATGGTTTGTTACAATAGAAATAATAATTACATGACATGTTTATTGTCTGAAAGGAATAGGTATTTTTGCTTTTCCTATTGAGATATAAGTCTCTTATAATTTTCTTCCCTTCTGTAAGTGTAAACACTGAGTTGGAGTGATTTTTTTAGAGTCTTCAAACACTGGCTGTTTATCCTTTAAAACTAAGTGAATAATGTTAACTGGGAAGCAGAGCCTGGGATCAGAGACTCCAAGCAAAGGTCAACCCTGATCTAGCAAATGGAGGTCATTGTAGGCCTAGTTAGTTCTTCCTGGGGAGCCTCCCCTCCCAGGTGTCCCAGTCTGTTTCCACCCACCATGGAAGGAGCCCTTTATAGTGAGAGAAGCTACAGAGCCATGAAAAACTGGGGACCCACAGGCAGATGTGGTTGGGGTTGGGGTGAGAGCAGGGGTGTGATGCCCTTTCTGAGGGTATAATTGTCATTGTCCTGGGCCTGTTTTTAGACATTATTAAATAAAGTAAATTGTAATTTAAGTTAAAAGTAATTTTATTCTAAAGAAGTATTACAATAGGATAAAAGCACCAACTATAACATCTACAAATATCTCAAGGTTTAGGCAGACAAGGGCTTTTTTTCATAGGGAAGAGCAAACAAGTTTAGAAAGGAGGCAAGGAGGAAGGGTAGGATGGAGGATGTTAAAATCAGATCCTACATCAGAGAATGTTTCACCCTGAAGTTGGCCTGTTTTTAGGAGGGGCATAAAGAGGGGTTGGATACTGGCTCAGGCTTAGGGTGGGTCAAAGTGCAGCAGCCTGGGAGGAGAGAAATGTAAGAAAGGTTTGGTTAATAAGTATTTTTATCTGATCACTGAAGATAAAACTGTTCAGCAAATTGTTTATAAGGTAAAAATGCAAATTTGCAGAGTCTGTGTCTGGCTTTGTGATAGGTGGAAAAAAAGAGCATCATCCAAGTCATAATGGGCAGGGTCTTTGTGTGCAGTTGGCTGCTCTTGCAGAACATAGAAGATGTGTGATTTCTTTACTCACAGCTATTTACCGGGATATATACCCAATATTGCCCTGCCACATTTCCTTTTCCTATACACCTTTTTCAGTTGGCTGTTCCTGAGTTGTTTCCTTTATAATAAAGTTGTAACAGTAAGTAAAATATTTTGCTGAGTTCTGTGAGTAATTCTATCAAATTATTGGACTTGAGGAGGGGCTATGGAAGCCCCTGGTTTATAGGCAGTTGCTCAGAGGTATAGATGGGCCCCAGGGCTTGCCACTGGCATCTGCAATAGGGGCAGAGTTGTGGGACTGAGCCCTGAACTTGTAGGATTTGTACTGACTCTGGGTGGTGTCAGCGTTGAATTGTTGGACACCCAGCTGGCGTTGGAGACTTGATTGGTGTTCAGCAGCCTCCACCCATGTGGTGTCAGAAGTGGTGTCAGAAAAAAGACATCACAGTTCAGACCTTGAAAAGACTCTGGGTGAGTGTTTGGTTGCTGGTGGGAATTGTGACCCTGGAGGAGGGAGGGTGTCCATGCTGTGAAGAGGGGACAGGGTGTGTGCAGCTCCAGAATTAAATTTCCCAGCTGCTCAGGGTTCTCTCACCCACTACCTAGGAGTGAGCCGCCCTGGGCTACATCTCCACAGTAAGAGTGGTCCCCAAGGTTGGGAACCTGTTTAACCCACTGAGTGTGAGGGTTCCTTGTGGACTGTGAAAGAAACAGGCTGCTCTCCTGCGATGCTTTCCTTTTGTTTCTTTTATAAAATCTTGCTGCCATATGCTTCCATTTTGCCCAGACATTTAACAATTTTATTTCATGATCTGAGTGTAAAATTTTTATTTTCTTGCTTGAAAATCTGAGTGGATTGAGTGATATGGTCTAAATAAGCAAAGAAAATTCTTAAAATAAGTTGTTTTATGCTGATTTTAAATAATGAGGATATATGGACCCACCATTCTTGGGCGGTGCTGGTGTGTCCCCTGATCTCATCTACCTTCTGCACCCTGAGGCAACTGCAGTACTGATTCTTATTATTCTTTGTAGCTTAACTATCTATTTATTATGAAGCAGACTTTTGCTCAGTTTTGCCTCTTTTGAGTTTTCAGTGACTTAATGCTACCTTTAATATTTCAATAATATGATGCTGAAAAAGTTTTTTGTTTCTGCACCTGTCTGTGGCACACATGCTGCTGTCTACAGGTGTAGGTCACCCAATTTATTAACCCATTCTACTGCTAATGGGGCTTGAATTGTTTCAAATTTATTTTTAGATGCTGTTGACAATGTCATTCTTGCTTTTGTCCCTAAGTACTCGCACCATATAAATTCTTTGAAATAATGGAAGAAACTGAGGCACAAAATATAATTTTAAGGAGTTTACTTAAGCCAATATGAGAATGTTTGCCTGGAAGAATCAGACCACAGTAGCCTTGGATGTGAGCTCTGTTTGGTCTGTGTTATAAGCATATCTTTAAAGGCAGAAAGGGAGACAAGAAGTGGGTCAGTATGAAGTTGTTTGTTGGGAATTTTCATCAGAGAAATAACATTGATTCGTGATTGGCTATACATTGTTGAGCTATAGGGTATGAGTTATGGTGTTTAGCATGTGACATTGTTAGTTAATTTGTAGCTACTTATGGTGTTAGTCAGTGTAGAGTCCACATAGCAAACAGATTTTTGAGATGATTTCTTAGCTCAAGAGTAAAGGTGGGGAGTGGGACATGACTGCTGCCTTATTCCCCTGCCTCTCTGGACTTGATGATTTAAAGGAGGCTTGCATTCTTCAAATAAAAGTTTGTTGTTTTTTTTTTTTTTTATAATTTTTCCTTTTTGATCACAATCTTTCTTTTTAAAAGCATTGATCAAAGTCTAACTGTCAAGATGTTCGTTGTTGCCAAGAAGTCTCATTTCCATATAATCCTGTCTGACATTGGGACAGGGGAAGAGGAGACATTATAGTGAGGAATTTTAAGAGCACTCAAAACCCAAATTGGGATGGTCTCACAGGGTGGCAAAAATGAGATTTCGGTCAAGTCATTGATTTACATAGCTGCTGTTGCTTGTTTTAATTTTTCTAGTTTTTAGAATACTGTGGTTCTAATTTCCTTGGAAGAAGTAAAACAATAATACATAGCATTAATAATTTGAATAGTACACATATAATGTAAAGAAGCATGAAAAAATTGTATGCCAGAAAAATAACAAAATACCTATTCTAGTAGGGAGCCAACTAAAAACATCATGACAAAAATTCCATCCAGGTTCCTCTTTAGAGACTTGTTCTAGCCAAGTGGCTACTTTTTTATTTTTTTCTGGGTGAGATTCTACTTTGTGGGAACTATTTATGAATACATAACAAAAGCTGTTTGCCACTACACATACACCTCCTTGCTTACATAATATATAATCTAAAGCAATGTGATTGCCTAGTACATCCTCAGTCAGTGAATCAACAGCTTTTTCTTGTGCTGAATGGAGGCTGTAGTTTCATTAGCAATTTTTCCTAAGGTTGTAGAAAGATTTCCAATCATTTATTGATGAGCAGTGACACCAACTAAGTCAAAGTTATCCCCCCAGTGAAATGCATGGAGCTATCTTCTTGATGGCCAGGAAGATAATTAGCCTTTTCCTTCCAATAGAACCCCCATCTAAAATAGATTGATGGTCATGCCTAGAGAAAAGTTTGCAGGAACTAGTAGAGCGTTGGGTTTCTTCAGAGCTCTCTATAGATAGAGGGATGACAAAATGTCCTAAGAGACATTGCCCTTTAATTTAGCAGCACAGGGATTGTTTAACAATACCTGATATGATTCCTTCAAACAATGTTGGAGGGAATATTTTATTTGATGCTTCCAATAAACAAAGATTCTGAGTTGGAGGCCATGATCTTTGATGTTTACATCCCCAGGGGGCACCCAGTTCAAAGAATCTTTAATTAGTTAAAATTTTTAGTGAGAAGCTTTATAAGGTGTTGGCAATAATGAAGAATATTGCCTTTAAAGAGAGGTGGTCATAGGCTAATTCATCCAGATGCATGGACCTTCCTGCTGTTGTTTTAAAGGGAGAAAGCTGAGGTTTCCCAAACAAGATAAAACACAAGTTAAACAATACCAACAGAAGAGCCTTAGGCCAGGGAAGGTTAAAAGTTTCTGTAAAGTTTTTCAATTTAGTTTTGTTAATCAATGGAGAAAAAGAGACATTATCTTTATTTGCTAGTGGTACAATTATGCAAACAGCTTATCCCAAAGGATCAACCAAAACAATAATAGTAATAAGATAGATTTGTAAGGTAATCAAAGTTTTCAGAAATATAAAGAAAAACTAATAACCAATTAGAAAATGGGCAAAAGACATCAGCAGGCATTTTACCAGAGAAGATATATGAATGGCAAATGACCACACAAAAAAATGCTCAGTATTATTAGCTATTAGGGAAATGCAAATCAAAACTGCAATGAGACATCACTGTACATCTATTAGAACATCAAAAAAAGGCAGTATCAAATGCTGGTGTACATGTGGAGAAACTGGATCTCCCAGTCATTGCTGGTAGGAACATAAATGGTACAGCCACCCTGGAAAGTAATCTGGCAGTTTCTTATAAAACTAAACATGTACTTGTTATATGATCTTAAATACTTCTGGCATTTATCCCAGAGAAATGAAATGTCTACACAAAAACCTGTACATGCTCATGGCAGCTTTATTTGTAATAGCCAAAAACTGGAAACAACCCACATGTTACTCAATGGGTGAATTCTTAAGTGTGGTATATCTATACAGTGGAATAAAACCCAACAACAGAAAGGAATGAACTATTGATACTTGGAAAAAAAGAAATACTAAAAATAGCTTTTATATATACTAACCATACCAGTTAGAAAATTGGAAAACAACTCAGATTCCCATTAGCAATGCAAGTACAAAATACTAACTTTTTAATAAGAATTGTGCAGGATACACATGGAGAAAATGACAGTGATCAATTGGGGAAAATAAACAGACTTGGATGAAAGGGAAGCATGCCATAATACTGGTTAAGGACACTCATGTTATAAAGCCATTTTTTCACAAATTAATTTATAGGTTTGACTTCATCTTACTCTAAATTTTATTCATGAGGGGGTGTCTTGAAATCCAATGAGGTGATTCTAGAATTCATGTGGTGAATAAAAAAATGTTTAGTGGGTTTTTAGGGGAGTGGGATGGGAGTAAAAACAGTCACTCAATGTATTCATTGATTCTAAGACTTTAAAAAACATTAAATTGTATGTCTTAGAATGGAGGGAATATGATAATCAATAAGTTAAAAGCCTTCATGAATTCTTTTTTTTAATTTCAGAATATTACAGGGATACAAATGTTTTGGTTGCATGCATTGCTTTTGCGCTGCTTGAATCAAAGTTATAAGTGCACCCTATACATTGTGCCCGTTAGGTATGATTTCACCCATCTCCTCCTCTCCTTTTCCACCTGCTTGATTTCTGCTGAGTTTTATTTCTGTCTGTGCACATAAGTGCTGATCAGTTAGTTCCAGTTTAATAGTGAGTGTGTGTGTGTGTGTTTCCGTTCTTGTGATACTTCACTTAGAATGGGCTCCAGTTCCATCCAGATTGTTACAAAAGATATTGATTCATTTTTTTATGTCTGAGTAGTACAGATACATTTTATTAATCTACTCATGAATTGATGGGCACTTGGGTTGATCCCACATCTTTGCAACTGTGAATCATGCTGTAGTGAACATTTGAGTGCAAGTGTCTTTTTGATAAAATGACTTTTTTTCCTTTTGGTAAATATCCAATAGTGGGATTGCTGGATCAAATTGTAGGTGTACTTTTAGTACTTTGAGGAATGTCCATACTATTTTCCATAGAGGTTACACCAGTTTGCAGTTCCACCAACAGTGCACAAGTGCTCCTTTCTCTCTGCATAGATGCCAGCATCTATTGTTTTGGGACTTTTTGGTAAAAGCCATGCTCACTAGGGTTAGGTAATATCTCATTGTGGCTTTGACCTGCATCTCCCTGATGATTAGTGATGTTGAGCATTTTTTCATATGCTCATTGGCCATTAGTCCATCCTCAATGGGATTTAAAACAGTTTTTTTCTTGCTGATTTGCTTGAGTTCTTTGTAGATTCTGGTTACTAGCCCTTTATTGGATGGATAGCATGCAAATATTTTTTCCCATTCTGTAGGCTGTCTATTCACTCTCTTGATTGTTTCTTTGGCTGTGCAGAAGCTTTTTAATTTGATCAGGTCCCATTTATGTATTTTTGTTGTTGCTGTGATTGCCATTGGTGTCTTCATAAATTCTTTGTCTAGGCCAATATCTGGAAGAGTTTTTCTAACTTTTTCTATAGAATTCTTATGACTTTGTGTCTTAGGTTTCAGTCTGTTATCCATCTTGAATTAATTTTTGTGAGTGAGTGGTGAGATATATGGAGTCCATTTCAAACTTTTACATGTGGCTATCCAATTTTCCCGGCACCATTTACTGAATAGGAATTCTTTTCTCCAATGTATATTGTTGTCTGCTTTGCCAAAGATCAGATGGCAGTATGTGGGTGGTTTTATATCTGAGTTCTCTGTTCAGTTCCTTTGGTCTATGTCTCTATTTTTGTGCCAGTACCATGCTGTTTTGGTTACTATAGCTTTGTAGTACAGCTTAAAGTCTGGTAAAGTGATGCCTCCAGATTTGTTCCTTTTCCTTAAGGTTGCTTTGGCTATTCAGGCTCTTTTCTGGTTCCAAATGAAGCATAGAATTATTTTTTCTAGATGTGTGAAAAATGATGTTGGTATTTTGATGGGAATTACATTTAATCTCTAAATCACTTTGGGTAATATAGACATTTTACCAATGTTGATTCTACTGATCCATGAGCATATGTTTTATCATTTGTTTATATCATCTGAAATATTCTTTCTCAGTGATTTGTATTTCTCTTTGTAGAGATTTTTCACCTCCTTGGTTAAATATATTCCTAGGTATGTATTTCCTTGTAGCTATTGTGAAAGGTATTGAGTCTTTGATTTGATTCTCAGCATGACTGTTGTTTGTGTATAGGAATGCAACTGATTTGTGTACAGTGATTTTGTAAACTGAGACTTTGCTGATTTTATTTATCACTTCCAAGAGTCTCTTGGTGGAATCTTAGGGGTTTTCTAAATGTAAGATAATATCATCAGCAGGGAGTAATAATTTGACCTCCTCTTCCCAATTTGGATACACTTAATTTCCTTCTCTTGCCTGATTACTCTGGCTAGGACTTCCAGCACTATGTTGAACAGAAGTGGTGACAGTGGGCATCCTTGTCTTCTTCCAGTTCTAAGTGGGATTGCTTTCAACTTTTTCCCATTCAGTGTAATGTTGGCTGAGGGTTTGTCATTTATGGCTTTTATAATTGTGAGATATGTTCTCTCTATGCCTATTTTGTTAAGAGTTTTTATCATAAAAGTGTACTGAATTTTGTCAAATTCTTTCTCTGCATCTACTGAGATGATCATAAGATCTTTGTTTTTCCTTCTGTTAGGTGGTGAATCACATGAATGGATTTACATGTGTTGAATTATTTTTGCATCCCTGGGAAAAAGCCAACTTGGTCATGGTGGTTATTTTTTGATGTGCTACTGAATTTGGTTTGCTAGAATTTTATTGAGAATTTTTGCATCTATATTTATAAAGGATATTGGTCTACAGTTTTCTCTTTTGTTGTGTCCTTTCCTGGCTTTGGTATCAAGGTGATAATGGCTTTGTAGAATGAGTTGGGGAGTATTCCTTCCTTCTTGATGTTATAAAATATTTTCTGCAGTATGGGTACGAATTCTTCTTTGTAGGTCTAAAGAAATTTGTCTGTGAAACCATCTGGTCCATGACTTTTTTTTGTTGGAAGATTTTTCATTGTTGCTTCAATTTTGTTGCTTGTTATTGGCCTGTTCAGAAGTTCTGTTTCTTCCTGATTGAGCCTTGGGAGGTTGTGCATTTCCAGAAATTTGCCCATTTTCTCAACATTTTCAAGTTTATGTGCATGGAGACTTTCATAATATTCACAGATGATATTTTGTATTTCTGTGGTATCTGTTGTAATATCTTCTTTTTCATTTCTGGTTGAGCTTATTTTGATTCTTTCTTTTCTATTTCTGGTTAATCTAGCAAGAGATCTATTAATTTTGTTTATCTTTTCAAAGAACAAAATTTTGTTTCATTAATCTTTTTTTTTTTCTTTATTTTCTTTTGATTTCATTTAGTTCTGCTCTGACCTTTGTTATTTCTTTTTTCTGCTGGGTTTGGGTTTGGTTTGCTCTTCCTTTTCTAGTTCCATGAGTTGATTCATTAAATTGTTGATTTGTGATCTTTCCTTCTTTTTGATGTAGGTATTTAAAGCTATGAATTTTCCCGTTAGGGGGGCTTTTGCTGAATTTATAGATTTTGATAACTTGTATCCCCTTTGCCATTTAGTTTGAGGAATCTTTGATTTCTATCTAAATTTCCTCCTTGACCCAATAATCATTCAGCAGTAGGTTGTTTAATTTCCATGACCTTGTGTAGATTTCAGTTTCTGTTGGAGTTGATTTCTAATTGTATTCCACTGTGGTCTGAGAAGATAAAGATATACAGTATAATTTCTATTTTTTAAAAAAATTTGTTGAGACATATTTTGTGTCCTAAGGGGTGATCAATCTTAGAGAATATTCCACATGCTGATGAGAAGAATGTATATTCAGTAGTTTTTGTGTAGAATGTTCTGTAAATGTCTGTTAGGCCCATTTGCTCTAGAGTCACATTTAAGTTCAGTGTTGGCCTGAGAATCTCCAGGTCTGCTGCATCCTCCTGCCCAAATGCCAGGGAATGTGCAGCAGGTGCTGCTGCTTCCTCACCTCTCAAGATCCCTAAATCTGCACTTAAAATTCTGAATCCAAAGTCTGGGATTCCTCAGGATGCATTAGAGCAGGCTGCATGAGGAGATTACCTCCAGTTTTCCTCCCCTCACTGTAAAACCCAATAATTCAGAGCAAGTGTAATTTCTCCTTGAATGTACACACAAGACCTGATCTCCACCTGGGATTTGGAAGACAGGGCCAAACTTCAGGCTGAGGATGTACAAAAATGTCCCAAAGGGAGACATTTTCTACAGCATGGGAGACCAAAGTGGACTTTATAAACCTGAAATGCCTCTCTAAAGGGAGCCCCTGGAATTTTCCAGATGCTGTCCAGTGACTTGCTTTAGCTCTGTGAGTGCTCCCAGTGGTCAGTACATAATATACAAGTAAAAGCAGTCGTCAGCAATGAATCCAATACTTCCAGGGACACCAGAACCTACCTTGATTCAACATAAGGGAGAAGATCAGTTAACATTGAAAGGTCTGGATTACAAAATATTCATGACCACACCTACCCCTGGCTGTATACTGTGTCAGTGGAGTAGGGGGTTCTCCTTTCTCTTACTCCAAAGTTGGCTGATCATGAACAGGTGATAGCACACCTGGATCCATGGTTGGCTGCTCCACCAGGGCAGATTCATTCTCTATCCTGACCCCACAGAGTCAGCCTGACTCTCTCCTGCCTGGATCACCATGGGAACATCAGCCCAGGCTCAATGTGGACCTTCTCACCCACACCTGGGAGTCTTTGAGACATCAGGGATGTCCTGTACAGACTGGAGTCAGGCTGGCAACAAGGTCTAAACCTCCTTCCATCTCAGAGAAAGAGGAATTTGTCATCCAGGGTTTTTTCCTCCCCTCACAGAAGAAATCCCCTTGGCTGGTCCCCAGATGGGAGGTGCTTCAGTTTCCTGGAACTTGAGTGAAGAACAAGGAAGAGGTTTAGAGACTCAAACTGTTAAATAAACCAACTGCTTCCATAATTTCAGATGGTCATGAGGAAAACAGTGATGAAGCCATCATGGTTCCTACTGTCTAGTAACTCTCAGTCTAGAACAAAGGGATAAGTGGTTGAATTCAGCATCATGTGGTCAGTACAAAGAAGGGAAGATATACAGGGGATGCTGGCTTCATTTGAACCACTTCCCTATGTTGTGAGTTCTGATGTCACCATACATGGAAAGAATTGTGGTTGCCATTTCTGTTGTTGTACCTGGTTCAGAATAAATATTTAGCATCTAATGTAATTGTCCTAGAAAACTCTGATGTTCTATGTTAAATTACTTGTTATATTATGTTATAAAGTAGACAAGAAAGTACCTTAAATAATTAAAAGCATACAAACTCTGGAAGTAGAATTTATGTTTAGCAAGCTTAGAAAATACAGAAAAATAAACCAGCAGTGGAGAGATTACAGCCCAGGGCCTGCTTTCTGCCTCAGCTCTGCCCAGATTCACCCTCTGCTGAGCCTTGTCCAGGTCTGGCCCCACCCTGGAATCTCCCCTCACAGAACCGATCAGAGGAGATCAGAGCTTGGGGTGGCTGCTGCTCCCATCTCTCCAGAGGTGGTGCTCCTAATTTTCCTAAATCCAAAAGTAGATAAATAGGTACAAAGGATTGTATATTTTGGTGCCTTAGTTTCCATCTTTTTCATTAAAACCTGCACTTCTACAGACATTTCACCCGCCAACCTGTTTTCCATTCCTTCAGATCCAGTAAAAGTTCAACAAGTTACAAGAAAGTAAATATAAACACAACAATTAAAAATCCTCTGTGTTACTCCTGCACCCTTCCTCTCCATAGCTCTCCCATCCTTTTATTATGTACAATTTTTATTTCATCAGTGGCAATGAAGAAAAATTAAAAAGGTGGGCCCAACATCTAGATTCTGCTAGGACTTATGAGACACTTAGTACCTGACTCCCAGGATATTATGAGGATTAACTCACAAAATTTGAGTTTCGCAGCACAGTGCACTGTAGCATACTTGTGAGCAAAAAGCGCATGGTCAGTGAACATTTCATTAATGCATGTGTACATGTTGTTTTCCAAATGCAGACTTCCTCAGATATAGTTGCCTTCTCCAGACTCTGTAAACTTTAAAGGGCCAGCGGAGAATGTTTCAGGATGGTAGTTGGTGGTCTTCATTTGGACCAGAAGTATTTATGTTGTGATAAAAGTGTCAAGTGTAAGAGATTCTGTGCTGTGTCTGCTGTCTCTAGCTGAGCGCTACTGATAACAGGTCTGGGGGAGCAACATCAGCATTAACAGGGGACTTGTTAATGAAGCCAATCCACAGACCCCTTCCACACCTGTAGAATCACATTGCTTAGATTGCAGCCTGAATACCACATGATTTCTATGCACATTGAAGCTAGAGAGGCAATGCTTGGCTAAGTGGCTCTCAGCTCAGGCTTCCGATTATAATCCCATGACCAGTTTGAAGACATATCATCACCTGTGCCCTCCCTACAGATTGTATATATTGGTCTGGGTGGGAGCATCTATGCGGTTTTAATTAAGTGTCCCATGTGATTCTAAGGTGAGGCCAGGGTCAAACATGTGAGCTGCAGATCCATTCAGGAGAGTTGAGTCCAGCCTGTTTTCCAAAGGGAGATCACAAGGCCTGCAATGTCTGGGTTTGGTGGGGGTGAACCAGTGTGGCCCACATTCCCATTGCTGCAGCTGAAATTGCTGGTGCCTGTGGCAGGGGAGGGCACCTGAGGGCAGGAAAGGAGAAACTCACATTTTCATCTTTATGTAGGAGCTCACTGTTCCTGAGTCTCTACTGTGACAAAGTACAGATGAGTGTGGCCTTTTCTGCACTTCATGGTCCCTCTGCCTGTGGGTGTGGTGGTAGCAGATGAAAAGGATTGTGCTGAAGCCTTGAAATGCATATTCTCAAGATGCAGCTGTGATTTGTCCAAATAATCTCACCTGAGAAGGAACCTTAGAGAAGCAGGAGGAAGAGGAAGAAATGGCTGGTTTTCAGGTAAGAGTCTCCCAGGCCAGGGGCTGTGTCCACTTTTATTCCTAGAATGGCATGTATTTAGGACTTGCAAACTGTTGTTTCTCTACTTCCGAGGTTTCTGCCTAACAAGATTGTCTCAACTACTTTTTTCCCTTTCTTCTTATGATATTTAAGGGGCTCTTTAAAATCCTTCTCCCCTTCATACCAGAACCTTCTCCCCATTCTCTCCGTCCAGGCTTTTTACATACTAAGGACAGTTCTTACCATGAAATTATGAACCTGCACTATTGAAAATGTTCCCTTTTGACAGATCAACATGGGAAGGTGCAGATACCCAAGATTCCTCTTGGGCATGGGGTTGGGTCCTCAGATATCAGTGAAGAAGAAAAATATGTGCTGTTGAGGTCCTGTCTGGATGCCCCATCATCTCTATGCCAAATAGGATTTTAAAATGCACACTTATGGCACAGTGGCTCACGCCTGTAATCCTAGCACTTAGGGAGTCCAGGGCAGGAGGATTGGTTGAGGTCAGGAGTTTGAGACCAGCCTGAGCAAGAGTGAGAAATCAGCTGGACACGGTGGCACACGCCTGCAGGCCCAGCTACTTGGGAAGCTGAGGCAGGAGGATCACTTGAGCCCAGGAGTGTGAGGTTGCAGTGAGCTATGGTGATGCCACTGCACTGCAGCCTGGGCAAGAAAAAATGCACGTTTAAAGAGGATGACATTAATTGCCCAAGATAACTCAGAAATTTCTGAAAAACAGATTAATTAAAAGAGCTATGCTCTCTAGGATGCTAAAGAAAGATTTTAAATACACTACAAGAGATTACAGAGCATGAGAAATATATGTGGTTTGAACTTTGTATAAAACTGATGTTTTCATGATTATATTCAGATTATGATTCACTTTTTTTTGGCCAATAATCTCACAGCAGTGATGTATCCTGTATGCATGAACACCTCATACCAATTTGTCCTCCTACAATTGATGTTCATTCACTTGGTTAAGGTGTTCTCTGACAGATTCCTCCACTATAAAGTTAATTATTTTTCATTTTTTCATTAATAAGTATTTTGGGGAGTTTTATTGACTGATGTACATAAATCATCACATTGAATCTGGACGCTCCCCTTTCTTCTTAGTTTCTCTTTGCATATAGCTTGCCTTGGGAAGTGAAGGTTCTCATCTTTGTTTAGTGGTCATATGAACTAGGATAAAACTCAGGCTGTACCACTTACTGTGTGTTTGATAAAATATTCTTTTTGGCCAGAGGAGTTGACATTGCTGAGAAGTTTGTTAGAAATGCAGAAACTCAATTTCCGCTCCAGATCTCCTGAATCAGAATCTGCAGTTGAATAAGATCTCCAGTTCACTGTGGTGCACATTAGAATTTTAGAAGTACCCTTGTAACTCACCATGACTTTTCCATATGAAAAATATATACAGTTTATTGTCTATGATGTATATATACCACTCAAAGATTTATATGTCTGTGTTGATGCCCTCGATTTTATACTTTATCATCTGGACAAGTACAGTCTCTACACTTGTTTTGTGGATGTTTTTGCCACCCTCTGTCCTCAGAGTTAGAGATACATTAGAGAGTATTACTGTGTTAATCACTGGATCATTCCAGTGATTCATATATGTCAGAGGCAGCTCTCTTCACTCTCATTTTACATTTAGTCAAACTAAGAATGCTACCCATGGCTACTTGGTAATCATGTGTTTTTCCCCAGGGATTGTTGACATTCAGGGATGTGGCCATAGAATTCTCTGTGGAGGAGTGGGCGTGCCTGGACCCTGCTCAGTGGCATTTGTATACGGATGTGATGTTAGAGAACTACAGGAACCTGGTCTCCCTGGGTGAGGATCACTTCCATTTAAGATTCCTAATGCACCCGTAGGGTTTCATTTTCTTTCTTTGTGAAAAACTTTTTGGGAGTTTCTGCTTTATGTGAATGAGTTTCAGATTCCTGCTTTCAAGGAAAACTTTGGGGCTTGTTGATATAGAAAGGAAAATCTTCAAGATGTTTTATGTTGACGTGAACCTCCCCCTTTCTTGAATTGATCTGTATACTTCACTGTAGATTGGTGGCAATTCTAGAAATTCAGTGGTGTAAAACATCATTGGCCAGACCTTAAAATCCAATATTTAACCACCAATTTTTGATATGGTAGTACTGGACGGAATAGCTAAGGACCCACATATTTAAAATATTTCCTAAGTATTCTAATTATTCTGTCAGGAAACAGTATTTTGAGTTTAATTTTTTATAATCTTCTATACTGTTCTCTTTTCTCTACTGAGCACAGTACTATACTGGTAATTGGAAAATTCTAGCAAGAGTTATGTTACTTTTTTCTAATAAAATAGGTCTTGCTGCCTCTAAGCCGGACCTCATCACCTTTCTGGAGCAAAGACAAGAGCTCTGGAATGTGGAGAGACCTGAGACAGTAGCCAAACACCCAGGTAGGTTGGAATAAATGAAGCAGATGAGGCAGATGACAGGTCCAAAGGTCTAATCTCAGACCTTAAAATGTAGTTTGGGAAGTTCTTGTCTGATGGAAATGGTTTCTGAGAAGCCTGGGTTTCTTTCTTTTGCTCTCACATAGGGGCATCTTCTGTGCTATGCTCTAAAATTCTCTAAGGACTCTACTACCCTTCAGTGACCTTCCTTCAAGGTTACAGTAAGAGCCAATGTCCTCTTCATGGCTTATAAGGGACTGCACGATCTGTGTGCTCTTCCATTGGTTTTGGGGACATAGAAATATTTGTGCATATTTTTGAGGAACTCTATTTTAAACCTTTTTTTTCCCCTTTTTGCATCATCTGAAATGTGTGTGAGTAGTGGTGTTATTGATATTTGCTTCAGAAATCCCAGGAACACCAGTGACAGACGTACGTTTTCTTCTTTAACATTCCTATCATATGGAGGTTTCCACTTGCTTTGCAGAAATTTGTACTCAGTAGTTTTATCAGAACACTAAGAATCTCTCTAAATGTAAAAAGAAATCTAATGTTATTTTACTTCAAATTTTATTTTTTTGGTATGAACTGAGATTAATAATTTAAATTCTATCTTTTCATATTCTTCAACTGTAACACAGTTTAGTGTACCTACTTACTTCCTAGATTTCTTAAATATGCTATGTCATTAGGGATCATAGAACATTGCTGAACACACATTAAACTCCAACTTGTGACCTTATATTTTTAATAACTCATTTGATAGGTTTCTTTTGTTTAGTATGAAGCTTATCTTGACTGTGTCATTCATATATATACCTGAGTATGTGTATATATATATATGTGTGTGTGTGTGTGTGTGTGTGACATGTAGATTTGTATAAATATATATAGTATGATGATTTGATATTTAGAAGTTGTAAAATGAGTAACACAGTCAAGTTAATGAGCACATCTATCACCTCACATACTTTTTTTTTCTTTTTTTGAGTAAGAGTCTTGCTCTGTCACCCTGGGTGGAGTGCAGTAGTGTCATCTTGGCTCACTGCAACCTCAAACTCCTGGGCTCAAGCCATCCTCCTGCCTCAGCCTCCCAAGTAGCTGGGACTACAGGTGTGCACCACCACGCCTGGCTAATTTTTCTATTTTTAGTAGTGACGGGGTCTCACTCTTGCTCAGGCTGGTCTCGAACTCCTGAGCTCAAGCGATCCTCCCGCCTCGGCCTCCTAGAGTGCTAGGACTACAGGTGTGAGCCACCACACTGGGCCAGTTACTTTTTTTTTGTACTGAGAACACTTAAGGTGTACTGTCTTAGCAAATTTTGGGGAACAAAATATTATTATTATCTATAGTCATGATGCTACACATTACATCCTCAAAACTTATTTATCTTATAACTGAAGGTTTGTACTTTTTGGGAGCAGTTTTTCTATTTTCCCCACCTCCAGGCTCTGGCAAACACCTTTGTACTCTCTGATTTTGTGAGTTCAACCTTCTTATAGTCCCCATATAAGTGAGAACATGGAGTGTTTGCCTTTCTGTGTCTACTTTATTTCACTTAGCATAATGTCCTCCAGATCTATCATGCTGTGTAAATGGCAGGATTTTATGATTTTTTTATGGCTGAATAATATTCTGTTGTGTATATATACCATATATTTTTTTATCCATTCAGTGTCCACAAAAACTCAGGTTATTTTCATGTCTTGGAAATTGTGAGTAATACTGCAATGATGTAGGGGTGCAGATAGTTCTTTGAGATTCTGATTTTATTATATTTCCTTTGTTTATAAACAGAGAAGTAGGAATGCTTGATTATATGGTAGTTCTATTTTTTTTCTTTTTTTAAAGAGCCTCCATACTGGTTTTGATAATGACTGTACCAGTTTACAACTCAGCACCAATGCACTGTATTTCTTCTCTTCATGCCCTTGGCAACACTTGCTCTCTCTCTTCTATTTGGTATCAGCTCTCCTGAGGGGTGTGAGGTGATCTCTCATCATTGTTTTCATTTGCAGTTGCCTGATGATTGGTGATGTTGGGCACCTTTTTATGTACCTGTTGGCCATTTGTGTGTATTTTTTAGAAAAAACATCAATGTAATCTTTTCTCTATTTTTCAATTGAGTTATTATTATTATCATTATTGTTTTTGTCTTAGATTTGTATGAGTTTCTTATATATTTTGAATATTAACTTTTACCAGATATATGGTTTGCAAATGTTTTATTGTATGTGTTTTCTTAATTTATTGTTCTCTTTGTTGTATAGAAGCTTTTTTGTGTGATGCAGTCTAACATGTTTATATTTGCATGGCTGCTGTACTTTCTGCATCATATCTGACAAAATTATTGCCAAGACCAATATCAGGAAGATATTCCATATGTTTGTTTTATGATTTTTAAGGATTCATGTATATCATTTGTCTTTATTTTATTTTGAGTTAATTTTTAGGTATGACGTGAGAAAAATGGTCTAATTTCATTCTTTTGCTGTTGGGTATGCAGTTTTTCTAGCGTCAAGTATTGAAGAGACTGTACTTTCTGTGTTGTGTATTCTTGGTGCCCCTGTCAAAGATTAGTTGACCATATATGCATGGGTTTATTTCTAGGCTTTCTCTTCACTTCCATTGGTTTTTGTGTTGTTTTTAATGCACATATTATCCTGTTTTTACTACTATGTTCTTGAAAAATTGTTTGAAATCTGAAAGCATGATGTTTCCAGCTTTGTTCTTCCTCCACATTGCTTTGACTATTCAAAGTCTCTTGTAGGCTGGTCACAATGGCTCATGCCTGTAATCCTAGCACTCTGGGAGGCCAAGGCAGGAGGATCACTTGAGGTCAGGAGTTCAAGACTAACCTGAGCAAGAGCAAGACCCCATCTCTACCAAAAATACAAAAAAGTAGCCAGGCTTGGTGGCACATGCCTATAGTCCCAGCTACTCAGGAGGCTGAGGCAGGAGGATTGCTAGAGCCCAGAGTTTGAGGTTGCAGTGAGCTATGATGATGCCACTGCACTCTAGCCTGTCTCAAAAAACAAAACAAAACAAAAAATCAAAGTCTCTTATAAATTTATATTAATATAAATTTTGGATTGTTTTATCGTATTGTGAAAAATGCCATTGAAATTTTGATAGAAATCACATTAAATATGTAGATTCATTTGGATAATATGGCACTTTAACAATATTAATTCTTCCAATACACAAACATGGGATATTTTTACACTTATTTGTGCCTTTTTCATCAATATCATATTTGTTCAATGTAAAGATCTTTCACCTTTTTTGGTTAAATGTGTGCCTGAGAATATATTATTTTATGATACTGTTGATGAGATTGTTTTCTTCCTTTTTTAATCACATTGTTATTAGGGTATGGAAACACAACTCATGTTTCTAGGTTAATTTCATATTCTGATAATTTATTGAGGTCATTCATTAGTTTTAACAGTTTTTTGGTGTAACATTCATGTTTTTCTATATGTAAGATTGTGTCATCTACAGTGACATTTTTACTTTTTTCTTTTCAATTTGGTTGGCTTGTTTTCATTTTCCTGCCAAATTGTTTTGCCTAGGAGTTCCAGTATTATGTTTAAATAGAAGCATTGAAAGAAGGCACAGTATAACCTTGCATTGGTGTCTGCAATTTTTATAAACTGGTTTTAGCAGGTGTGGGTATTCTCTTGTTGGTTCCTCAAGCTGATGGGATGTCTTCTGGGTTTGCAGGGGAGAGGAGTTGTAGCTTGGTCACAAGGCTACTGCAAGTCTGCAGTGGCATCTAGCTTTGGTGAGCCTGTTACCAGGGGCTTGGGTGGTTGTGAAATCCTGTCTTATTTTTGTGCAGCGTGGATTGTTTTTCTGACTTTGATCTGTACAGCAGGCACTTGGGCAGGGTTCTGCAGTTGGATCTACATATGTTGGACCTGACACCAGCTGCGTGGTTGATTGTGGCTCCCACTGAGTACCTGGGAGGGTTTTTTTCAGGTCACTGTCTGGGTCCTAGGTGGGCAGGACTGGCCAAGCACTGTGGGTAAGAGGGCTGGAACTGAGTCACAGAACTGCTTCAGAAATCACAGTAAAGAGCAAAGTCTGCAGGCTGCCTCCATAGCCATGAATGGGCATCTCACCCCAGGTCTCTGGGTGGGCAGGACCACTCCCAGACTGTGGCTGGGGGAGTTGGAGATGGTCACAGAGTAGCTTCAGAATTCTCAGTGGTACCACATTGGGTGGACCAACTCCTGTTCTGTAGCCAAGAACAGGGGTCCTCAAATTTGCCACCTAGGTTAGGGCCTGCTTTCTCAAAATGACCTTTCTTGGTCTTTGGCTTTAATTGGGATCCACAACCCTCTTCCTGGCTCCCAAATGTATCATAATGCACTTTTGTCAATGGATGGCTGCCAAATTATAGATGCTGGGGGCATATACAAGTGAGGGATTTCTATTCCTCCTTCTTGCAGATGTTACTCTGCCTGTATGTTTTCACTTTCTGATTTGTTTAGTTTCAAATTTGTTTATAATATAGGTTCAAACATTCAAAACAATGTACTTGAATGTATACATTTTGGGACATGTAAGTTAGATAATTAGTAGGCACCCAATATTTATTAATATGTCCACTTATAAGTTAAAATTTACTGCAGGTAAAAGGAATTATTAAGATTTCCATCCACTTTCCTCAAACCTGTATATAAATGATAATATGATTTATTCCCAAATGTTCATTTTACATAGCAGTGACTCATTATATTTTATAAAATTTATATATTTCCTTTATTTAGAAAAGTACATCATATCCTTTGACACTAAAAAAAAAAGAAATGTAAGGCTATTTTTGGCTTCTAAAGGCCTTTTCATTTCATGTAAGAATAACATCCATATATTAGTAACATTATCTTTAGTGTCTTTTAAGTGCTTATTCATCAAAATGTTCTTATTAGAGCCTTTTACTAATAACCATAATGCATTTTCTATAAAATTTTACTGTCATACACTGCATTTCAATGATTCAAAATTCCTGCTCCCCATGAGTGAACAGTCACAGTTGAACATTGTAGTTATCTAGAAAAAATTTTTAATGGTATATCAATGTTGCATACAGAATTTTATGGGTAAATGTTTCTTTTATTTATGTTTGAAGTACTGTATTACTGTTTCTTTTTTTGGGTAGATTCCTTGACATCAATTTATTGTGTTTTTGGTTTTGCCTATTTATTGTAATTTTCAATAAAATTTTGCAACTTTGTATATACACTTTAAGTAAATGTTATATTTAATTTCAATGTGAATAAGGCATAGGTGTATCACAATTAAATTATATATGCATTTGTTTGTGTCTATAAATATGATTCCAAGTTGTTCATGGCTTATCTTGTATTTTTCTTCTTTTGACTTGCTTGTGAATGGTTGTTTTATCCTGTCTAGCTGAGTAGTCATGGGAATAGTCTTAATTTCACTGTGTATTTATTGATGAGCTGCATTTTCTTTGTGTGAGAGAAGCATGTGACTTGAAGTTAATTTTTGGAATGCCTTATAACTCTGTATCTCTTTTAGTTACTATTTTTAAAAAATATTAATAATTGTGATAAAAACACATAACATAAAATTTACCATCTTAAATGTTTTTATTTAGTAATGTTAAGTATATTCACATTGTTATGCCAAAGAGCTCTAGAACTTTTACATCTTGCAGAACTAAAACTCAATACCATTAAAGAACAACTGCCCATTTCACCCTTTTTCTAGCCCTTAAAGAAACCATTCTACTTTCTGTTTTTTATGAGTTTGGCTACTAAAGATTTCACATACAAGTGGAATCATACATTTTCTATCACTTTGTTATTGGCTTATTTCAGTAGATATAATATTCTCAAAGTTTGTTGTTATCATAGCCTGTGACTATATTTTCCTTTTTTAAGGCTGAATAATAATTCCATTTTATGCATATGCCACATTTCCTTTAACTGTTCATCACTTGAGGGCCATTGGGTTGCTTCTACCTTTTGGCTTTTGTGAATAATGCCACAGTGAACATGGGTGTGCACGTACCAGTTCCATGTCCTGTGTTGCAAACTTTGGATGCATACTCAAAGTGAGATCGCTGCATCATACGATCAAATTTTTTGAGAAACCATCATAGTGTTTTTCATAGTGGCTGCATCATTATTCTCCTCAAACATACCAGTTTCTCCACATCCTCAGCAGCTTTATTTTTTGCTTGTTTTGTTGTGGTCATTTTAATAAGTGTCAGGTAATATCTCACTGTGATTTTTTTTTCATTTTTCTAAAGGTTAGTAATTTTTAACATCTTTTCAAATGCTTGTTGCCCATTTTTATGTCTTCTTTGGAGAAATGTCATTCCAATCCTTAGTCCATTTTTTAAATCAAATTATTCACTTTCTGTTGTTTTTGAGTTTTAAGCATTGTTTATATACTCTGGATATTAACACTTACCAAATATGTGATTTGAAAATATTTTCACCCATTGTTTACAAGGCATTTTCACTCCATTAAATGTTTCCTTTGATGTGCAGAAGTTCTGGAGTTCGATGTCCCAGTTTTATGTTATTTTCTTTGTTGCTTATGCATTTGATGTCAAATTCAAGAAAACAGTGCAAAGATAAATATCATGATCTTTTCCCTATATTTTCTTCTAAGGGTTTTATAGTTATATTTCTTATGTTTAAGTATTTAATCCATTTAAGATTTTTTTGTTTATGGCGCATGGGAAGGGTTCAACTTTTTTTCCATGTAGGTGTGTAGTTTTCAACACCATTTGTTGAAATTGCTCTCCTTTCCCATTGTATGGTTATGACAATCTTGTGAAAAATAATTTGATCATATACACAGGGTTTATTTTTGGGCTGTCTATTCTGTTCCATCATCTGTGTCTGCCTTTTTGCCAGTACCACATTATTTTTATTTCTGTAGCTTTGTTTTGAAATCACAAATTATAGTTACTCTTTGTTCCTTTTTTTTTTTTTGTAATGGTGTTTGGCTAGTCACAAGTCACTGAAAAATTTTTAGGAAGTTTTTTATATTTCTGTAAAAAAGTACCATCAAGATTTTCTTCAGTAATGTGAGCCAACTTTTTTTGTTCTCTTCTTGCATTTGAAGTACTCATCGATGACATCCTTAGTCTGAGGTTTTTTTGTCATAATTATTAACTATTACACAACTGCAACCAAGCAGTTTATGGGGCTTCCCCTCTCTGTCAATTTTACAGAGGCCTACCAATTCCCCTACTTTCTTGTCATCAGCCTTAATTAGGTTGATTTGGTGTTCAGCACAAAGTGCTTCCCAACTTGACATAAATAGGCTCATCACAGTTGGATGCAAGTATATAGAGATGGGCTTGTGCTTGTGTAAGGCTCTGGCAGCTCACTGAATTCTACATGCAAGGCCATTGCGGATGACAGTGGCCTCTTGTAAAGCAGTATTAATATCCATTACACCTCCATCAAAATACCTTCCTTGGCCATGGTGCTGGGTTATGGGTGAAGCTGAATCTTGAACACAGCAGAGCCTCCACCTTCGTGTGACTTGACAGTGGCAGAGAAAGAGAGCATCACTGGGATTTTGATAGAGATTACACTGAATTTGTACATCACTGTGTGTCATATTGACATCTTAGCAATATTAAATCATCTGGCTCTTCAACAAGAATATATTCAAAAGTGGCTTTAATTTTCACATATTTTTGGATTGCCAGTTTTGTTTTTGACTTCTCCATTTCATTCCATTTTCATCAGAAAGTATACATTGTATGATTTCAGTCTTCTTAAATTTGATGACTTTTGCTTCTTAAGAGAATGTGCCATGTTTTGATAGAGAATATTGTATATTCTCCTACTCTTGACTGGATAGCTCTGTATATGGCTATTAGGTCTAATCGACCTATAATGTTCAAATTTTCTGTTTTCTTATTTATATTCCATGTGATTTTTCTATTTATTATTGAAAGTGGGGCTTGAAGTCTCCTACAGTTATTGTGTTGCTATGCATTATTTGCTATACTTTTGTCCTTATTTGCTTCATATATTTGGGAGCCCTGGTGTGTTGTGTGTGTGTGTGTGTGTGTTATAGATTTCTGATAAATGGACACATTTCACCATCATATAATATCAATATTTGCCTTTGTGGCAATTTGTGACTTAAAGTGTATTTTGTCTAATTATGGCCACCTGACCCTGTTTTGGTTATTATTTGCATGGAACATTTTTTTTCATCCTTTTATTTTCAGCCTATTTGACTCCTTAGAGATAAAGTGAATCATCTGCAGGCAGCATATTGTAGGACGTTGTTTGTTGCTAATCCATACGGCCATTTAATTTCTTTTCATTAGGGAGTATAATCCATTTCTATTTAAAGTAATTACTGAAAAAATCAAGTTACTATTAACATTTTGTTAATTGTTTTCTGTGTTTCTTGTAGCTGTGTTTCCCCCCATGTCCACTCTTAGTGCCTTTGTTTTTGTTTTGTTGATTTTGAAGTGACAAGCTTTGATTCTGTTCTCGTTCCCTTTTGCGTGCCATCTGTAGGTATTTTCTTTGTGATCACTTGAGAAATGGAAATGACATAAAACATTAAAGTTATAACAATATATTGTAATCTCAACAATTCACTTCTATTGAACACAAAAACTACCTCTTTACATTCCACCACTTTAATAGTGTCACAAATTGTAACTTTTCATATTGTGTATCTATTACTGGAGATTTTCCACATTTATTTTTTTAATTCTATAGCAGAATTTTAAGGGTTTTATGTGCCATCCTTATGATAGTAGAGAATTCTACACCTGTGTATAGATTTACCTTGAACAGGGAGCTTTATATTTTCATATGGTTTTATGGTGCTGTCCAGTATCATTCCACTTTTGAACATAACGGACTCCCTTTAGCATTTCTCATAGTGCTGTTCTATTAAACTCGTATCACATATATTTTCTTGCAGTCCTTGGGTTGTTTTTTCATGTTGTTCTTTGTTTCCTTTGCTAGAAACTTTAGCTTTAGGTAGTCCCATTTGATTTGTTTTTGTTTTTTGCTTTTGTTGTATGTGTGTTTTTTGGTGTAATATATAAAACACCACTGACAAGAGATTGTTTCCTATGCTTTCTTCTAGAAGTTATACAGTTCATGGTCTGACATATGGTGTTAATCCATTTTGAGTTAATTTTTTTATGTGTTCAATTTTATTCTTTCTCACATGGATAGTAACTTTTTAGCATCATTTATTGGATAGACTACTTTCCTTTTTGTGTGTCTTGGTGCCCTTGTCAAAAATTAGTTGACTGTATGCATATGGGTTTACTTCTGCTTTCTCTTTTCTGTTTCATTGGTCTATGTGTCTGCTTATATGTCAGTACCATAATTTTGATTGGCATAGTTTTGTAATAGTTTCCTCCAGGAGTGTGGTGCCTGCAGCTTTGTTCTTCTTTCTCAAGATCATGTTGGCTATTTGGGGTCATTTGTGGTAACATAAAAATTGTAGAATTTTTTTTTTCTATTTCTGTGAAAAACGCCATTGAGAATTTAATAGAAATTGCACTGGACAAATTTTGCTTTGTGTATTGTGAACACTTTATCAATATTAATTTTTTCAATTCATAAACAGGGAATATTGTCATTTATTTGTTTCTTCCATTACTTTTATCAATATATTATGGCTTTTACCGAACAGGTTTTTCACCTGTTTGTCAAATTGAGTCATAAGAATTGTTTACTTTTTGATACTTTATAATTGAGATAGATTCCTTAACTTTTTTTCTGAGATAGTTTATTGTTAGTGTATAGAAATACAAATGATTTTTGCATGTTGATTTTCTGATCTACCACTATAGTGGATGGGCTTATTAGTTCTAACTTTTTTGGCTATCGTCTTTAGAGTTTTTTATATATAAGATCACCTCATGTGCAAGCAGAGACAATTTTACTTCTTCATTTCTGGTTTGAATATCTTTCTTTTTTCTTATCTAATTGCTCTGGCTCAGTCTTCCAGTACTATGTTGAATAAAAGTGGTGAGATTCGGCTTCCTTGTCTTGCTTCTAATACTAGATAAAAACCTTTGAGTGTTTCACTGTTGAGTATAATGTTATCCCAGGGCTTTTTTATATAGCCTTTATGTTGAGATGTATACTTATGAATGTGTATTGTTTTGAGTTTTTATCATGGGTTTAATTTTGTCAGATGTTTTTAATAAAACTTTTGAGATGATTATATGTTTGTTATCATTTTATTCTGTTATAACAGTATATCATTTATTGATTTCTGTATGTCAAAACATCCTTGCATCCCAGGGATAAATACAATTTGTTATGGTGTGTGATCCTTTTAAAGTGTTGTAGAATTTGATTTCTAGTATCTTGTTGAGAACTTTTGCTTGTGTCTTCATCAGTGATATTGGCTTGTAGTTTTTTGTTTTGTTCTGTTTTATTTTTGTAGTGTCCTTATCCAGCTTTAGTATGAGTGTAATGATGGTCTTATAAAATGAGTTTGGAAGTTTCTTCCCTTGAATTTTTTTGGAAGTATTTGAGAAGGATTGACATTAATTCTTTAAAATGCTTTGGGATTTCACCCAGCATTGGGATTTCTTTTTTGAGGGATTTTAATTTATGGTCTCACTTTCCTTTCTCCTTGGTCTGTTCAGTATTTCTCTTTCTTCATGATTTAATCTTGGTGGAATGTTCATTTCTAGGAATTTATTTATTTCATCTGTTTATTCAATTTGTTTTCACATAATTGTTGGTGGTAGTCTTTTAATTTTTTTTTTATTTCTGTGGTATCAGTTGTAATGTTTTATATTTTATTTATAAAATAGAAGTGCTTTTTTTTTTTTTTCACTTCCCTTGGTTAATCTAGCCAAAAGTTTATCAATTTCATTTTCATTTAAAAACTCAACAATGAGGTTTTTAAAAAAATTTTTTATTGTCGTTCTGGTCTCTATTTAATTTCTTTTTGCTCTAATCTTTATTGTCCTTCATTGTGCTACTATTAGGATTATTTTGTTCTTCTTGTTCATGTTCCTTGGAGATTAAAGTTAAATTGTTTATTTAAGATCTTTTTTTTTTCTTAATGTAGAAGTTTATCACTACAAACTTCTGTCTTAGGACTGCTCTTGTTGCATCCCAGCAGTTCTGGTTTGTTGTGTTTCCCCTTTCGTGTGTCTCGAGGTGCTTTTTATTTCCCTCTCGGTTTCTTCTGTGACCCATTGGTTGTCTAGGGACATGTTGTTTAATATGCACATAAGTGTGAGTTTTCCAAATTTCCTCCTGTTAATTTTTCATTTTATACCATTGTGATCAGAAAAAAACTAGATATAATTTTCATTTTCTTAAATTGAATAGACTATTTTTGGTCCAACTTCTGATGTATCCTGGAGAATCTTCCATGTGTTCTTGAGAAGAATGTGTATTCTCATACTATGGGATGGAATGTTGTGTATGTCTGCCAGGTCCATTTAGTATTAATGTCCCTATGATGGTATTTCTGTCTGTTTCTCCCTACAGTTCTGTTAATGTCCACTTTATATATTTAAGTGATCCAGTGTTGGGTGCATATATATTTTTAATTATTAATATCATTCTGACAAATCAACCTGTTTATTATTATATAAAAAACTCCTTTGACTCTTGTGACAGATTTTGCTTGAAAGTCAACTTTGTCTAATATAAGTATAATCACCCCTGTGCTCTTTTGGTTATCATTTTTATGGAATATCGTCTTCTATCCTTTCACTTTTACCTTATGTTTATCCTTAAATCAAAAGTGAGACTCTTATAAGCATCAACAATAGTTGTTTTTTTAATTCTTTCAGCCACTCTGGGTCTGTTTTATTCAATTTGCTGCCGCTGTAACAGAATACCAAGAACTGTGTAAGTTATAAAGAACATAAGTTCATTGGGCTCATGATTCTGGAGGCAGGGAAGGCCAACAGCCTGGCACTGGCACTGGCACGTGGTGAATGTCTCTTTGCTGTTACAAGACATGGAAGACACGAGGGAGGGAGAGGACATATGCCAGTGAGAGCTCCCTTTACAACAAACCCTCCCTCAGGATAACTAATCCACTCCTGTGATAAGGACATTAATCCATTTATAAGGGCACAGTCCTCATGGCATAATCACTTCTTAAAGATTCCACCCCTTTATTTCATAACAATGGCAATTAAATTTTAACTTAAATTTTGGAGTCAACATTTCGTCTATGACAGTGTCTTTTTATTAGATAATTTAATTTCTTTATATGTGAAGTAATTATTCATAGGTAAGGACTTACTGTGATTTTGTTTTCTGTGTATTTTATAGTTCCTTTGTTTCTCTCTTCCTCTTGTGCTGTATTGCCTTCTGTTTTGTTAACTTTTATGCTTTGTTTTTGTTTTTATATCCTTTGATACTTTCTCAAATTTTATGTATCTACTACAGTTTATTTTTCCTAGTGGTTATCATGAGACTTTCATAAAAAATCTGGTATCAGTCTAGTTAAGATAACAATTTAACTTCTATGCACAAAAAAATTCAATAACTGTCTTCCCCTCCACACATTTTATGCTATATATGTTACACCTTACAACTTTTTATGTTGTATATTCATTAACAAATTATTGTATCGATACTCATTTTGAGTATGTTTGTAGCTTTTATACTCAAGTTTGTAGCTTTTATACTCAAGGTGATTTATGCACCACCATTACAGTATTAAAGTATTGTGACTGTCACTATGTATTTAGTATTTCCTGTTAGATTTATACCTTTTTTTTTTTATATTGTCATTCAGTATTTCATCATGTCAACTTGAAGAATTTCCTTTAGCATTACTTGTTAGGTCAAGAGGTGATGAATTACCTCAACTTTTTTGTATGTTTATTTATTTAAGAAAGTCTTTATATCTCCTAAAGGAAAGCTTTGTTGAATATAATCCTTTGAGTTGCCAGGTAATTTTTCTGCTTTTCTTTTAACATCTTGAATATATTGTCTAACTCCTACCTGGCCTGCAAAGTTTCTGCTGAAAAATATGTTGGTAACATTATAGATGTTCCCTTGTATGTGAAAAACCTCTTATCTCTTGGTGCTTTCAGGATTCTCCCTTTGTCATTGAATTTTGACATTTTAAATATAGTGTCTACTGGGGCAAAATCCTTTAGGTTTTTCTTGCTGTAGTCATTTCAAACTTCATGAAACTGTATGGCAATATTCTTTTGTAGATTTGAAGAGCATTGAGATATTACGTCTTTAAATAATCATTTTTTTACTCTCTCTTTTCTTTCTGAAAATCCTAGAATGCATTTATTTGTTCAATTTATGATGCATTATAGGACCCATATGCTTTCTTCACTTTTTCATTTTTTTCTTCTTATTTGCTACTTTCAAATGACCTGTCTTTGAGTTTACTAAAATTTTTTTTCTGCATGATTGAGTCTCCTCTTAAAGCTTTCCATTATATTTTCTAGTTCTACAGTTGTATTCTTCATCATTAGGATTTCTGTTTGGTTTTTTTTAAATAGTTTTCATTTCTCTATTAAAATTTGCATTCTGTCCATGCATTGTTACATAAATCTTTTTTGTTATCTGTGTTCCTTTTTATCTCATTGAATTTTTAAGAAATGATTATTTTAAATTTTGTCAGCTAGTTCTTATTTCTCTATTTCTTTGTGGATGGTTACTGAAACTTTATTAGTTTCCTTAGGGGGTGATCATGCTTGCCTAATCTTTTACGATTTGTGTATTCTTGTGTTTATGTCCCTAAATCTGAAAGGGTTAACACCTCTTCCAATAATTACAAATTAGTTTTAGGAGTTAAATATCTTCTCCTCTTAGGTCCCTGGGCTAATGAGACTTTAACTCAGATTGCAGTTGATTGAGGTTGGAGCCAGGTCCCGTGACTGCTGTTGGGTCTTCACTGGATTGCATGGCTGGCGGACCAGTTACCAGAGCATCAGGCAGTCATGGATCCTGTCTAATTCCTGGGAAGACTGAACTTTCTTCAGGGTCTTGGTCAGTAGAACTGGTGCTGAGACAAGGAACTGCAGTTGTTTCTGCAGATGGGGTGCTGGTGAAATGGATGTGGACAGTTTGACTTCGCATGGGTCCCTGGGAGAGCTCTCACCCAGTCATTGGGCAGGTCTCTGGAGGGGCAGGTCTGTGGCCTATAAAAATATCTATGTGTTTTTTGCCTGTATAAGTATTGTCCCTATGTTGTTTGTGACTTATCTTGAATATTTCTTTTCTTTGTTGTCAATGATTATTTTATCCTGTCAAGGTGAGCAGTCAAAGAAATTAGTCTTAAATTCACAATCTAATTATTATTTGACTCTACGTTATTAGGTGAGAAAAGACATGTGTCATTTGAGGGTAATTTTTTAAAAATTTTGTAATTGTATCTTTTCTAGGTAGTCTTAAATTTTTAATTGTGATGAAAAACATAAAATTGTCATCTCAAACATTTTTAACTGTATAGTTTAGTAGTGTTAAGTCTATTCATACTGTTTTGAAACAGATTTCTGTATAATTTTTATCTTACAAAAGTAAAAGTAAACACCCATTAGATGACAAAATGTTTTTTCTACCTCTCTCCAGGTACTGAAGAACACCATTCTACTTTTTGTTTCTATGTGTTTGACTACTTTAGATATTTTGTGTAAGTGTAATCATACAGTGCTTGTTTCTTTTTAACTCTCCTATTTTACTTAACATTATGTCCTCAAAGGTTTAATCTTCTGTACTGTATTGTGTGTGAAGATGTACTTTTTTTTAAGGCTCAATAATACTCCATTGTAGATACATGTCACATTTTCTTTGTGTACTCATTCATAAAGGGACACTGGGGTTGCCTCCAGGTATTTTCTTTTGTGAATAATGCCGCAGTGTACATGGGTTTGCTAATATCTCTTCCATGATCTGGTTTTAATATGTTTGGAATATTTTGGGTACACTGATGTAGTATCATATGTATGTTTTTCCTTTTGTTGTCTGATCCTTTGAGGTTATATCCTCAAATTATTGCCAAGACCAATTGTCATGACATTTCCCTTACATGTTTTTGAGGAGTTTTACAATTATAGGTCTTATGTTTAAGTCTTAGTCCATTGTTTAAGTTGATACATTATAATTGTTCTTATTTATAGAGTACAATTTGATGTTTCTATATATGTGTGTTGTATAATGATCAAATCAGCATATTTAGTGTGTCCATTACCTCATGCGTTTATTATTTCTTTGAGTAACAGTATTCAAAATCCTCTCTTGTAGTTATTTTGTAATATTACTGTTAACCATCATCATCTTACTGTGAGGTGGAACAACAGCACTTATTCCTCCTTGCTAATGGTAACTTTGTACCTGTTCACCAATCTCCTCCTATCTTCCCACCCACCCACCAGTTTCTGCTTCTATGATATCAACTCTCTTTTTAATATATTTTTAGATTCCACATATGAGTGAGACTATGCATTATTTGTCTTTCTGTGTTTGGCTTAATTTCTCTTAACCTAATAGTTCCACCCATGTTGTTGTAAATGAGATGCTTTTATTTTTTATGGTTGAATAGCATTTTATTCTGTATATACATCATATTTTCCTTACCACATTATCTGTC
This sequence comes from Daubentonia madagascariensis, assembly GCA_023783475.1. Classification (NCBI taxonomy): domain Eukaryota; kingdom Metazoa; phylum Chordata; class Mammalia; order Primates; family Daubentoniidae; genus Daubentonia; species Daubentonia madagascariensis. The sequence goes on from JAKFHU010001338.1 coordinate 256,942, forward strand.
GTTATACACATGAGTCAATTCCATAGCTTGACTATTGTAAATAGTGCTGCAGTAAACATAGGTGTGCAGATACCTTTTTGACACAGATTTTCTTTTCTTTGGATATATACCCAGTAGTGAAATTGTTGGGTCATAGAGTAGGACTATTTTTAATTTTATGAAGAAACTCCCCACTGTTTTGTATAGCAGCTATACTAATTTACAGTCTTACCACAGTTTTCAAGTGTTCCTTTTTCTTCACATTTACACCAACTTTTTTTGGTTATTTCCGTTCTAGCCATTCTAACTGGAGTGAGTTGGTATCTCACTGTCTTATGAATTTGCATTTCCTTGATAATTAGTGATGTTGAGCATCTTTTCACGTACCTATTGGCAATTTTTCTGCTTTCTTGTGAGAAATGCCTCTTTAGGTCTTTCATGCATTATTCAATTGGGTATATGTTTTTGGGGATTTTTTTTTACTTTTGAGTTGTTTCTTATGCATCTGGATATTAACCTCTTGTCACATGTATAGTGGCAAATATTTTCTCCCATTGCGTAGGTTGTCTTTTCACTCTGTTGTTTCCTTCACTGTGCGAAAGCTTTTTAGTTTGATGTGATCTAATTTGTTTATTTTTGCTTTTGTTGCCTGTGCTCTTGAGGTCTCATTTTAAAACATCCTTTCCCAGTCAGATGCTATAAAGCATCTCCTGTGTTTTTATCTAATAGTTTGAAAGTTTGGGGCATTATATTTAAGTCCTTAGTCTATTTTGAGTTGATTTTTGTATATGAAAGGTAGGGGGTCTGGTCTCATTCTTCTGTGTATGGATTTTCAATTTTCCCAGCGCTATGTATTGAAGATACTTTTTTGTTCTCAACATGTGTTCTTGGCAGCTTTGTTGAAAATTAGTTTGCTTTGGGTGCATTTATTTATTGCCGGGCTAATTTGGCTCATTGGTCCATGTGTCTGTTTTTTTGCTAGTGTCATACTCTTTTGGTTACTATACCTTCTTAGTAAATTTTGAAGTCAAATTTTGTGATGCCTCTAGGTTTTTTTTATTTGCTCAGGATTGCTTTGGCTACTTGGGATCTTTTGTGGTTTTATATAAAATTTAGGATTTTTTTCTATTTCTGTGAACAATGTCATTGGTATTTTGATAGGAATTGCATTAAATCTGTAGATTGCTTTGAGTAGTATGTCTATTTTAACAGTATTTATCTAATCTATAAACACAAGATATTTTTCCATTTATTCATGTTTATTGCAATTTTTTATTAATGTTTTATAGTTTTCTTCTTAGAGATCTTTCACCTTTTTAGTTAAGTTTATCGCTAGGTATCTTAATTTTTTTAGCTATTATAGATGCAGAAGAAGCATTTGACACAATTCAAAATTTCTTTATGATAAACACTCTCAACAAATTAGGTATAGAAGATATGTCCCTTAACAAAATAAAGGCTATATGTGACAAATCCATGCTAACATTAAACTAAACAGGGAAAGCTGAAAGTGTTTTCTATGAAATCCAGAATAAGACAGGGACAACCACTTTCAGCACTTCTATTTCACACAGTACTGGAAATTTTAGCCAGAGCAGTTAGGCAAGAGAAAGAATGAAAAGTCATCTAAATTGGAAAGTAGGAAGTCAAATTGTCCCTGTTTGTAGACAAAATAATCTTATATCTAAAACTCCCTAAAGACTACACCAAAAACTGATAGAACTAATAAATTCAGACAAGTTGCAGAATAGAAAATCGACATACAAAAATCAGTATCATTTCTGTATGCTAATTGTGATCTATCTGAAAAAAATTTTTTTTAATTCCATTTACTATTGCTACATAAAAAAACTAAGTCCATTTTTAGTTCATGTTTGCATACGGTGCAAGGTAAGGTTGAACTTCATTTTTCCCATGTGGACTCCCAGTATTTCCAATCCTATCTGTTGAGGAGACTGCCTCCCTTCATTGTGAGGGCTAGAAATCCTTGTTGAAGATAAGTTGACTGTACACATGAGGGTTTATTTCTATGCTGTCTAATCTGTTTAATCATTTATTTGTCTGTCTTTATGCAAGTTCCACACTGTTTTGATTGTTGTTGCATTGTCATATGTTTTTAATCACAGTATGATGCTTCAAACTTTGTCTTTCTCTTCTAAGTTTGCTTGATAGTTTGTGGTCCCTTGTGTCCATAGGAATTTTAGAATATTTTAATATTTCTGCAAAAATTTCCACCAATATTTTGATAGAGATTACATTGATTCTGAAGATCAGTAGGCAGTATTAACGTCTTAACAATATTAAGTCATTTAATTCTTGAACAAGAGTATGTTCAAGAGTTTTTTGTTTAATTTCCACCTGTTTGTGGACATGGCACTTTTTTCTGTTTTTAACTTTATATTTTATTCTATTATAGTCATTAATGATACCTCGAGTGATTTCCATCTGCTTAAATTTCTTACAGCTTATTCTGTGGTATAGCAAGTTGTCTGTTTGGGTTAATATGCCATGTATGATTAAGAATATTGTGTATTCTTCTGTTTTTTGGGTGGAGAGTTCTGTATATGACTGTTAGGTCTAATTGGTCTATAGTGTTGTTTAAGTCCTCTATTTCCCTTCTGAGCTTCTTTTTTCTGTGAATTACTGAACAGGGGATATTGAAGTCTCCCACTATTGTGCTGCTGTCTACTTCTTGTTTCAATTGTGTAAATTGTTGCTTTATATATCTGGGAGTGCCAATGTTGGGTATATATATGTTAATACTTGTGATAGCTTGCTAGTCAATGAACCCCTTTATCATAATATAATGCCCTTTCTTGTAATTTGTGACAATTCTTTTCTAGCATGGGGTCTCATTCTGTCACTCAGGCTGGAGGGCAGTGGTGTGATCTCAGCTCACTGCAGTCTCCAGTTGCTGGGATCTAGCTATCCTCCTGCCTCAGCTTCTTGAGTAGCTGGGACTACAAGCATGTGCTACCATGTCTGACTATTTTTTTTTTTTAATTATTATTATTATTATTATTATTATTATTTGAAGAGATGAAGTCTCACTATGTTTCCCAGACTGGTCTCAAATTTCGGCCTCAAGTAATCCTCCCACCTCAGCCTCTCAAAGCACTAGGATTATAGGCATAAGCCACTGTGCCTGGCCTTCTGACAATTTTCGATGTGACATGTATTTTCTCTTGATAGTATTTGATATCACTATGTCAAGTCAAATTTTTTTCTATTCTTTTATTTACAGCCCATGTGTTCTTAGATGTATAGTGATATTTTTGTAGAAAGCATAGAATTGGATCTTGTGTCTTCAATTTATTCAGCTAAGTTGTTTTTGATTGATTTAATTTATTTTTATATAAAGTGGTTACTCAAAGGGAAGGACAATATTGCATGTTTGTTTTTCCAGGTTTTGTAGCAGTTTTGTTTCTATTTTCCTCTCTTACTGTCTTCCTTCGTATTTTATTGATTTTTGTAGTGACATGTTTTAATTTCTTTCTTATTGCCTTCTCTATATCTACTTATAATAGGTATATTCGTTGTATTTGCCATAGATATTACATAAAACATCTTGAAGTTATAACAGTTTATTCTAAGCTAATAACTTCAGTTGCCTACAAAAGCTTTGCCTCTTTACATCCCCCACTGTATTTTACTGGTGTCTCAAATTACATCTTTTTGCATTGTATATTCATTAACACAGATTTATAGTTATTTTTAAGTATTTGTATTTTATAATTTGTATCATTATATCAGAATTAAAAGCCTTATATGTACTATTATGATAATACAGAATACTATGTTTGTGTAATTACCTTTACCAGATAACTTTATATTTTCATGATTTTTGTTGCTATCTAACATCATTTTATTTTTCAATGTGAAGAACTGATTCTCTTTAGCATTTGTTGTAGGTCTCTTGTATATGAATTCATCCAGCTTTTGTTAATCTTGGAAATTTTTTATTTCTAATTCATTTTAAAGGACAGTTTTGTTAGAAATAGTGTTCTTGGTTGGTAGATGTCATTTTTTTTCAGCACTTTGAATATATCATCCTACACCTTTCTGGACTGCAAGATTTTTGGTGCAACATCTGTTGTTCATCTTTTAGGAGTGACCTTGTACATACCAAGTCATATTTTCTTGCTGATTTTAAGATTCTCTTTCTAATTCTTAGTATAGTGTGTTTTGCTGTAAGTCTTTTCATGTTAGTCCTAGTTAGTTAAAGTTGGCTGAGTTTCTTTAAATTTTATGCTACTTTCTCCTTCAAATTTAGAAAGTTCTCACCTGCTATTCCTCAAATAATCTCCCTGCCTTTTTGTCTTGCTTTTCTCATTCTGGATCTCCCATTATCAGTATAGTGACCTACTTGGTGTTACCCCATAAGTCCTTTAGGCTGTCATCATTTTTTTTTCATTTTATTTTCCTTTTTGCTCCCCTGACTCTATAATTTTAAATGACCTATTATCAAGCTTCCTGGCTTTTTCTTCTGTTAGATCAAATCTGCTGTTGACCCCCTCTAGTGAATCTTTATTCAGTTATTTTATTTTTCAGCACCATACTTTGTGTTTTTATAATATTTTCCTCCTTGTAATCAAATTTTGTTTATGTATTGGTTTCTTTTGTTTATTGTCTGTGTTCTCATTTAGCTGATTGAACGTCTTTAAGATAGGTATTTTAAATTCTTTTAAAAATAATTCATAGATCTTCACTTCTTTAGGGTCACTTGAGTATTTATTTTTGACTTTTGATTGAGCCATGTTTCTTTGTTTCTTTGATGTATTGTGATTTTTGTGGAGATTTTAGTCATTTAAAAAACAGCTACCTGTCCTATCCTTTGTGGTGTGGCTTTGTATGGGAAAAACTGACATCATTCAGCCACATTAGGGATTCCTTCAACCTGATAGTAGTATATGCCTTCTCTGAAGTACTGTTTATTTTTCTATTAAAAAGGAGTTTCTCTAAGTTTTTTCTTAAAATCATTTAATGTCTTGCTTCCCTTGGCAAATGTCATTGGTAGTACAAACTTTGTGTTGCTGTAACAAACATTCTTCTTTGTTCTCAGTGGACTGACCCTGTAATTTGAACTATATCTCTATTCCCTTTAGCACTCCATATTAAAGGAAGCAACAACCAGTCTTTAGAGAGCCCCAGGAAAACTCAGACCTTTGGACACATGTTGCACTCTTTCCTTCCTTTCCTGAGGGAGAAACAAGGAGTGGAAAGTTTTTTTATTCCTGATTCCTCTCTGCTGTGGAGAGCACAAATGCAATAAACTTTTTCTTACTTAATTTGTCTCTTCTTGGCTTTTCACTCACAGGGGGTACTGTAAACTCAGTGGGTTTTTCTTTAGCATATTTTTGTTAAGTTCATACCTCAATGGAGAAAAAAAGGGCCTCAGATTTTTGATTCAGCCATCATGATGATGTTCTCAGCTTGGAATTATTTTGCATGTTTTTGTTGTAAAGTACATTCACCCTGATTTAGTAATTGGAATTTAAAAATTTTTTGATATCTTTCAGATATATTTTCTCATTGCACCCATGATCTGCAGAAAAAGCAGTGTATAGAAGCTCCATTCCAAAAAGTGATATTGGGGATATTTGGGAGTTGCGGCCTTGAAAAATCACTTAAAAAAGACTGGGAAATGAGGGTGAGTTCGAAGGGCAGGATGCTTGTTATGATGGACATAGAAAATGTAGGACAAATACCTATAATGAAAACATCACTGATAAAAAAGGACAAAAATGTAAAACATTTTGGGAAAAATCTCCATTTATTTCAGTTAATTTTGCTGAACCACATGTCTCTGTGAGTAAATATCAACACCAAAATTTGGAGCATAAATTTTATCTGAAAGAAAATTTGGAAAATTCAAATCATGACCTAGGCCATATTCAAAATAACAATTTGGATCAATTAAAATGTAGAATTGGGTTAAATGGTCAGTCAAATATTTCTGAAGATCTGAGATTTAAAAGTGAAGGGAAGATTTCTATGTGTGATGAATTTGATGGGCCGTTTTTTAAAAGTTTATTATACTTCCACCAAAAACATGCCAAAATCTACAACTTTGATCAGTATGGGAAGGTCTTTGCCCATTCGTCATTGCTTAAGCAATATCCAGGAATAGATAATTGGAAAAGACATCACACCTGTAATAAATCTTCATTGTCCTTTAGCCAGGGCTCTACCCCAAATTACTACCAGGATATTTATATTGACGACAAAAATTATGAATGCCCTAATTCTGAGAAAACCTCTAACCAAGGCTCTAGCCCTAGAAAATTTCAAGAAACTCATTTTCCAGGGAACCACTGCAAATGTAATGAATGTGCGAATGTCTTTCATCAACACCCAAAGCTTATTTTTCATCAGAGTATTCAAATTCAAGAGAAGTCTCATGAATACGATAAATATTTAGAAGCTTTTTCCCAGTCATCAAATAATACTCAACATCAAGGAATCCATTTTGGAGTAAACTTATACGGATATAATAATTGTGAGAATGTCTTTAGTCAGTCATCAAATCTAAAACAATATGAGATAATCCATACTCAAGAGAAACTCTACAAATGTAATGAGTACAGCAAAGCTTGTAACCGTATTTCACACCTTAGTCAACATCAGAGAATTCATGCTGAAGAGAAACCCTACAAATGTAGCGAATGTGGCAAAGCCTTTAATCATAGTTCACATCTTACTGAACATCAGAGAATTCATACTGGAGAGAAACCTTACAAATGTAAAGCGTGCAGTAAATCTTATACTCATTCTTCAAGTCTTATTCAGCATCAGAGAATTCACACTGGAGAGAAACCTTACAAATGTATGGAATGTGGCAAAGCCTTTAACCGTAGTTCAGATCTTACTGAGCACCAGAGAATTCATACTGGAGAAAAACCCTACATATGTAAAGCATGCAGTAAATCTTTCACTCGTTATTCAACTCTTATTCATCATCACAGAATTCATACTGGAGAGAAACCCTACAAATGTATAGAATGTGGCAAAGCCTTCAACTATGGCTCAAACCTTACTGAGCACCAGAGAATTCATACTGGAGAAAAACCCTACAAATGTAAAGCGTGCAGTAAATCTTTTACTCATTCTTCAAGTCTTATTCAGCATCAGAGAATTCATACTGGAGAGAAACCTTACAAATGTGAAGAATGTGGAAAACCTTTTACCTAGTTCAATCTTAGTCGACATAAAAGAATTCATAGTAGAAAAATTCTATAGATGTAATAAATAAGGAAAGCATTTTATCAAAAATATAAAACTTAGAAATTGCAAGAAAGATTATAGAGAAAGAAACTTTACAGATGCAATAAGTTAGGGAAGTATTTAATTAAAAGTCATCTAATTGTATCAAGAGATTCACAAAAAAGAATTAAAGCAGACATTTTAAAACTTTATACTAAACCAGAGTACTTATTACAGAAAATAATCCAAATTCAAAACAATTATATAATTGATTCATGTTTCAAAGAAGCAAGAACGTTGTTATTTGGACAGGTATAATTATAATCAATTAATACTTTATTTGTATTGACAGTATTTGAGGTGTTTGAAAAGCAGGTATTACTGATGTAATTCAACTCTCAAATCAGTTGATGTTATGCCTTAATCTCTTGTGTTTATATGAAAGTATGTTATCTTGTTTCTGCATCAGAACTACTAGACAGCATTCTATATTAGGTGGACATCATTAATGTTAATTTTGTCATGGACGGATATGACAAATGTAAAATACATGAAGAAAATTTAAAGAAATGTGCTGTTTGTGTTTGAATTGTAAAACAGTGATGCATTTATGTGTATGGTACATGTCCAGTGTATTATTTGTCTGTATCAAAATAAGAGAGGAACATCCTGAATTTTCTAAATAAATCATTTTACCAATTTTTCTTCAAGTAGCAAAAACTGGCCAGTTATTTAATATATTGAGATGTCTTTATAGTATAATGAAGTAGAATATTTGAGTATTACTTGATGTGATAGAAGACACAGTAGAAGGGTTGAATATTATTTAAGATGATAGAAGTAAATACATCTTCATAGGTATCAGAGAAAAACAAAGATAATTCCTGTCTGGAATGTTGTAAATGTATTTCATATCAACATTTATTAAATAATTAGCCTCTTTTAAAATGGAGAAATCATTACTCTAATATTACTATATTAGAAGAAAAATACTTCTGTATTTCTTATAACTGTATTTTAACCAATAAGCATATAGTGGATTTTCAAATGCATTTGTAGACACTGTGTGAAAATAACTTGTCTTAATTAATAAAACTAACATTTTAAGATGTTTTAACACTGATGTGCAGTGAATGGAATGTTATTCTTTTATCCATTTTAAACTATCCCATCATAGCCAAGATTGTGATTAACAGATGTAAATAATATTTTATTGGGTAACAGTGGAATGATTTTTCTAGTAATACTTTTTCCTTTTTCCAAGGAATTAAAATTCCTATATTTTGGAGAATATGTTTCTCATAGTTACTATTTTATATTCTTTTCTGATTATTATAACTATTGGGATATTATGGTTATAATAAAGATTATATGAGAGTATAATTAAGCATATTTTTAAATTCTAAATTATTATTTATATAATTTTCCACTGTTTTTTTTGCACATGCTTCCTTTCTGGGCCAAACAAATGCGTAAAACTTTCCTTTTTGTTTGGATTTACATTGAATGCAATATACACATATATTATGCTAATGGTTTACATAATCTAATGATGCTCAGAAGATATGAATATTTCTTTAGTGGCATATTTTGTTACATTATACTTAACTAATACATTTTATGTTCTCCATATTTAACTGGAGAATGAAGCTACTTATATCAAACATTTTGTCATTGTTTCTATGCTTTTAAGTGACATCATAAAATGTATTGATATTACTGGTCTGACTTTTCCAGGTTGAAACTGGGAGGTTTCATAAATTGTGCAGGTTTCATAAATTGTGCAATTGTTTTTACATTTATGTGAAGGTAACAAACACAAAGGACAGTGCTGTACGTGTAATAGACGCTTCAAAGTTAGAACAAAAATGTTCCTTTTGGAGTGTGTTTATAGACGTAGGTAAAAGACTGAAATATCCAGAGTGGAGAAGGGGCATCAATTCTACATGTGGAGAGAGGACACCTGTTCTCAGGCTGCGCAACTGACTTTTTGTGAATTTAGGAAAAGGAATTCTGCTTGTTTTAGTTCCTAATTATTTCCAGTTTTTCTCTCCTTTTATACCCAGGTACACATGCACAACACCCCTTCTTCTTTGCCTGTGTTATGTTATGTTAAGGGAGCACATCTTTCTCCCTTCTCTCCTGTCTTCATGACATCTCACACAGGACTTTGTTGGTTCTGAGTAGTAGTTTAAAATTTTTATAACACAATGATAAATTGTTTTTAACTAGATAATTTGGTGGTATTTATTGGTTTTAAACACAAAATTCTGACCACTTCCTGGAAGTAAAAGGAAAGTAGTACCAATAGCCCAGAGGATTAAATCAGGCAGTCAGCATTGTAGTAGATGTGGAGAGAGAGAAAATGTGATCATGGTATATTTTTCAGAGAGGCAGATGAGATTTTTTGAAAGGCAATATGTGAAATGCTTTGAAAATATGGAGAGAATATTGGAAATGAGCTCACTTTAATCACTGCAAGTCTCAGGGTAGCTACAGGTGGTGTTATCTTATGGACAAATGTGACACAGATAGAATGGACATTTTGGTAAAATGGCAAGTTTCTCGTTATCAGGGGAGTGGGATTCTGTCCCCATAATTTGGAATTATTGGACAGTAGTATAGAAAAAATACTGCTGGAAGTCAGAGATTGTTGTACTTTTTCAAGGTTAGAGCAGGTTTTGCAGAAAGTAGGTGGAGTGGTGGATGAATCAAGTTCTGTGGGAATAGCTTTAAAATATTATGTTGCCAGAATAAATGTTGGAGATAAAGATGCCTGTGGGAGACTGTTCTAGGCAGAATCAGCAACGTGTGTCCTGTGCTTAAACACAGACTCCCAGTTTCCCAAGGCCTAAGTATAAAGTATAACCAGAACTTAGGTTAGATCCACTGGACGTAGGTGACCTTCCAGGGAAGCTGACTCACAGGGGGCAGGAGCCACCCTCATTTCAACTCAGTCCATCCGTGAGTCTAGTCAGGCCATCCTCGCTGTCTGAGGCACTGGGGAAAGGGGGGGAGCACTTGGCCAGTCAGTTGCTTTGAGCATTTTAACCTGAAGCATTTCACCCAGTTTTTTAGGCTAGACTTCACTATGATCTTTTGTAGCCCATCTTATTTTTTCACCTAGCTTGTCTAGAGTAGGATGTGGATTGTGAATTTTGGAAATAAGTATAACAAAGTTGGGTTTTAGGTTATATTCACGCATTTAGTATTGGCAGAATTGAAGTATAATAATGTATTTCCTTTTGTAGGTATTAATTTCTGTTCAGCTATAGGAAGAAAACACTGCTGTATAGTATCTGAATAAAATATGCATATTTTGTACATGATGACTAGGTAGCAGTCCAGCACTGATGAAATAGTGCAATGACTTTATGGGTACTAGTTTGTTTCAATTTACTCTCTTATTTTACCACAATGGGAGAATGGCATCAAGCTGTTTATGAGGGATCCTTTTCCCCATGACCCAAGCACATTCCACTAGGCCCCATCACAATATTGGGGATCAAATTTCAAAATGAGATTTGGAGGGACAAATATCAAAATTATATCAAAGTGTATTAGAAGATGTGACAAAAAGGCCATCATACTGGAAGAGGGTTTTGTAAGAAATCCCTAAAATTTATAACACACATCCCGGATGTACAAGATTCAATTATGTAGTCAAATGGTGTGCTTATTATTTTATGGTATGATTGAAGAAGTGTTTAATCATTGGATTGTTCCTTACGAGTTTATGAGAAAAGTATCGAATAAAAGATGATAGAATGTTATATTCACCTCCATCATCAAATATAATGTCTGGTAATCTTTTACTATATGTGTTTTATATCTTATTTGATGAAATGCTAAGAAAATTACAATTTGTTTTAAATTGGATTGTCCTGCTGCAAAACATGAGTGCTTTTGGCTTATTTGGGAGGGCACAGGAGGGCAGTAAAGGAAGTACAATAGGGAAGAAAAAGAAGCCAATAAAGTCTATGCTTTTGGTCAGATTTATTTTTTCATAAATTTTCTCAAGTTTTGAATCACAACTTTTATATTATCATGTCCTTTTGTGTATTTCTAGAACAATTTATCTACGAAGTCAGGCATAAGGTATGACTTGGATGCTTTTGCAGTTAAATTCAGCATGCATCTGAATCACCTAGATGGCTGGTGCTGTCTTGGATTGCTGGTCCCCTCCTTATTCAGTGGTTCTGCTCTGCAGCCAAAGAATATGCTTTTCTTGAAAGTTCTCTGGTTATTCCAATGCTGCGTGTCTAATGAACCCACCTGGAAAACCAGTGTCTGGGTGCATATTTATGATTGTCTTCTCCAGTAAGGATACTGGTTTAGAGGCAGTGCAGTCAGATACACTGGTGACCATGAATGGTTTTAAGTAGATTCTGGTCTTGGTTGTCCACATGTGAAAGGAGGGTCATCTGTAGAATTTCCTCTATGGTTTCAATTTGGAAGCCTGAGTGTTGTCCCTGGTACACAAGGGTCAGTTAAATGTTCACTCAGAGTACAAATATGTAGCCTGGGCTGGAGTATGAACTGAAGTCCCAGAGCAAATGTATGGTCTGTGTGCACACTCTGGATAAACACTTGAGATTCTAAGAGGGGAGATAATTCAAGAGTAGGGTCCTTTTGGGGGGCATTTTACCACAATTTGTTCTGTTGCTTTTGGGATATGGGAAGGAGATGTAAGAAAATTGGTGCCAGTGGCACTGGAAATTTGGGTATATGGGGTTACACCCAGACGTGCAAGACTGGCCTTAATTTTCTGAACACTGTTCATCACACACATGTGAACATACTCAGGGTACTTTCTATAGTTAGCAGAATTTTATCCAGGGAACTAGTTTTGGGATTTTTTGGTTTGTTTTTGTTTTTTGCCATTTCATGAAAGATGTGGTTTATAGAGTTGGCTTCACATGTTCTTGAATCCTACGGCTCTTCTATTTTACCAGCTTTAAAATTCTCTTTCAACTGACACACTCACAAATATGTTATGAAGATCTTTACTGCACATTCATTGGTGAAATTACCTAGATGGACTTCTAATCTCATATTTAGTCACAAAATTTAGGTTATAGATGTGCTTGATAACTTTTAGTTTTATGCAACATCAGTTTTTGTTTTAAATAATTTGACCATTTTTGTGAGTTTTGCATTGTTGCAGGATTCCTTAAAATCAATTATATTCTTCCAAAATTAATTCTGATTTTTTATTTGGTCTCTAATCGATTTCTGTTTAACCTTTCTGAAAAAATAACATATTCAAATAAATCATTTGTATCCCAAATGAATCATGTTTTATTTTATATTTTTAAAAGTATTTTCAGTTATACACACAAGATTCTCATGCTTCATTTTGTTGTTATTGAATGTCATTTGTCTTTAAATAAATCATGCATCATTAGTGACATAATGTATGTAATGTTCTGTATGGATAGAGATGATGATTGTATAAATGTATATAAAGTTTATCTTTTTTACGTGTACAGTTCAGTGGCATCAAGTACATTCACACTGCTGTGCAACCATCATCTCTATCCATACAGAACATTATATGCCATAAAATTATGTGACTGTACTTAATTCCAATTAACTTTACATGAGAAAAATAGTTAAAATGGCAAATTTTAAAATATGTTTTACCACAACGTAAGGGAAAAAAACTAGAAAATGAACAAAGTATAGGTATATGCAATGGCATCAAACTGAGGTCTGGCATCCAGTTATGGTAGAGCAATTTGTTTAATATGCTTACAGAAGGCAATAAAAATGTGATTAAAATATTATATATCGTTATGTGGAAACATATATTTAGTTGTAATACATATAGACATGTGTAAAGAGTTCAATGAAAATTTCAGCAGTGCCTACCTTAGGAGAAGATAAGGATTGGAATTTGAACCAAGTTAATTGCCTGCTAGAAAATAACACTCTTCAAAGGAATACAACAAAACTTAGTCTCTATTGTGCATTTATAATTTTTATTTAACAATTTAAAAATTCATAAGATGTGTGAAAAAATAGAAAATGCAATTCGACACAAGGTAAAAATAAAGCAGTGTTCCCAAGATGTCCAAAATGTTGCAATTATCAGACAAAAATTTGATAGCAGCTATTATATATTCAGGGTAAATTAGAAAAATATTCTCATAATGTTCTCATATGGAACTCATACAAAGAAATGGAAATTATTTAAATGTCCAAGTATAAAAATGATAATATAAAAAAATTACTATTGAGCTTGTCAGCAGAGTAGAAACAGAAGTAAGAAATTTAAACACAGAAATAGAAATTATCTAACCTAATGGAATGAGTTTAAAAAGTGTGAAGAAAAATGGTCAGAGCCTTAGGGACCTGTGGGGTGATTGAGTCCCAGAAGGAGAGGGGGAAGACAGAAAAATTTAAAAGGGGTACAAAAGAAAATTAAAAACTAATAGCTGAAAGCTTACAGAAATTTGTAGAAAACCTACATTTTTAGATCTAAGAAAGTCACATTCTGCTTTGTGTCTCTCTGCCAGCACCCCCATGAGTATGTGTTTCATTCTGAGGCCGTTTTCTACTTGATGTTAGGAAATTGGCCCAAATAGGTGCTTGGTGGGAGAAGGAAATTCATGGAGCTTGGCCTTCCCTGCCGTCTGCCTTCCCCTTGGCAGGTGTTAGGTTTATTGAGCGAGCTGGAGCAGTGGTAGATCCTGACATGTCCTCTCCTGGGACATTTGTTGTCATATAAAGATTATTCACTCTCTTTTTGCATTTGTGATTTCTTTGTCTTAATTTTGCCTCTGAGATTTCTCTTACAAGTTCATGCTGTGCACTAACATGATACAAATATTAATGAAAATAAAACTATTGCCCTCCCACCATGTGGTACCAGCACTCACTGTTTCTTCTTTTTGTAATTCTAAAGAAACACATGCTATAAAAAAGTCAAATCATGCAGATCTTTATAAAGTGAAAGTCTCTTTTTTCTCTCTTTTCCTCCAAATTCAATTTCTTCAGAGAAGGAATTATTGTTAACTAGTTGAGGTTTATTCTTCTGGATATTTTCTGTGATTTTATAAGTACACACATTTTTAAACATAAATTATATTATTCTACATTGTTTTTTACTTTTATTTCTCAAGCTATATATCATTGACATCTTTCCATATCAGTGCACAAAATTCTAGCTTATTGTTTTTAATGTCTTAAAGGTATTCCAAAGAATGGGTGGACCATGACTTATTTAACTGTTCTTTCTTTGATAGAAATTTAGGTTATTTCTAGTTTTGCTATTATAAATAATGCTGCAGTAGATGCCTTGTGCATAATTTACTACACTGATCTGTAACTGTTCAATTTGCCTTCCTTTCTTCTAGTCAGAGAATATAAGTTATGGTTTTAACATTTATTTTATAGGAATTATTATTTGATTTATAAGGAAATTAATTTTAACACTGAATAAGGACACTTATGAGGAAACTGGACTTCAAGGCCACCTATTTAGTAAGCATTAGTTTCTAACAAATAAATATTCCCACAGCTATTTTAATTTAAATGTTTGAATTGCTCCTTCTCTATTTGTTCAGAAAAAGTATGATGCTCTTCTGTCTTTAAAACTTCTGAATCCAGGGGTTATCAGTTGAGCTTTAGAGAGGATAAAATATGGCTCTTGTATTATTTCTCTTTAGCTGTCGGCTGCATCTGACAGAGACCATAGAATTGGGGATAATCCATTTTATAATTCCTAGTAGAAATTCACCGGTGGGTGAAAACATGTGGTTCTGTTGACAGTGTCTGACTTGGACATCAACAGTCCAATAGGCTGCTATGTTCCTATTTAGATTAGAGTTCACCTCTCAAAAATCTGTGACCTTGGTCTTTGACCTAGAAAAAATATAAATTTAAAATGTCTGGTGTGATTAGCTTTCAATGCTAGAAATGCCCAGTAAAGGGAGAGTTTGATTTGGTGATGCAAAGGTAGTGCAAGCAGGACAAAATAATTATTACTATTCATTACATTTAAAACAAGATTTTCAATATAGCACTTTTTTCCACATTGCAAACTATGTATATGAATAAAATATTTCTCTTTCCACTTGTAATTTGCTTCCACTGATTTGATTATTTTTTAACCTGAATTTGTAAGAAGTATGAAAGGACATCTTGGTCTTTCAAAGAAAATGAGCCATTGAAATATGATTTTTTTGGCTTGGCATCATACAGGTGTGAGAAAAAAATTAGGTAATGATACACTAGATTTTAAATCTAATTGTTAATTAAAGGGGGGTAATGAAGGATTTAATGGTGATTCATCTAGTGTATACATAAATATACAATTATGGGGACAGTGTATACATAGATGTATAAATATTAATAAGGAAGCTGCTTTAGCTTCTCTGCTGTCGTTGTAAACCATCATTCAGGATAATCTAGGCCTGGAAGCCATCTGCCCCAATGTCCTTGGGTTATAAGTAGATGCAGAAATTGTGAGAGTGTCTTCAAACAATTCACTTTTATCTGTTTCTTCATTTCTCTGCAGATTATCTCAGTCTTGTGTAGATTTAAAGACACCAACAATTATAGTTATTTATATGAACTACATTAATTATTGTAGGGTAATATTCAGACATGCCATTAAATGTCAGATAGAATTTGTCATAACTTTTACGTAATTGGAACACTAAATTTAGTTCTGAGTTTCACATTCAGCAAAAGTGTTGATCTGCTTATAATTGCCATGTGCCTTGATCCTTTAAAAAGTGTGTCTTTGGTGCATTACGAGATTATGGTGAATCAAATCATCACCGATTATGTTTGCGTAACACTCTTCTTTGAAGGATAAGAAAGCACATAGGTCCACTCTGGAAATAAGCCCACCTGTCTGCTCCTCATAGGAGTTTGGTCACTGGGTGCTCCAGGTTGCTTCATAAGCTCCACGTCTGTAATAGCTCATGTCTCTCCTTCTGTGTCTGGTAAATAGAAGAGAAGACACAGAGAGTTACTGAATTTTCAGTCACATGAAGGCTTCCATGGGGACCATCCACACACTGGGCCCTGGAGAGCTGTCTGTGCCGGAGACTCCTAATTACTTTAAGGACTTGTCAGGAACTGTGAAAGATCTTAGATTTTCCCCTACTTGCAGGCTAACAAGGTGCCTGCCAGTCTCATGGATGCTGGCGGAAGATTCCTGACTCCAGGTGAGAGACAAAGACCTTACTTTCTCACAGCAATAGAAGTAGCCCAAGTATCAGCATTTGTACTAGTTCACCAAGTCCCAGTTCCTGCAGGGTGACACAAAGTGGGCCAGGTGGCACAGCTACATGCAGTGGGCTGCATTATAGGAGAGGATCCCAGAGCTTAAGAAACTCACATCCTTTATAGTGGGCACTAAGCCTGCTGACCTCTGCCTGGAGACAGGAGACAATATTCCTATTATTCTGGGCAGTGACCAAGCCTGCCCTTTGCCCCACAGGGGGGTGCTATTTCCTTCTTCCAATGCTGTTGGCTACACAAACATCCCTGAAGAGATACACGGGATTTACTGGGTTTTCAAAGACAAGCTTGAGTGACCCTGTGAGAATTTACTTTGGCTGGCCCACCTGCAGCCACCACAGGGTGCCAATCTGCCAGACCAGCACTGAGTCTCCATATGTTCCCATTCACCATGCTGATCAGCCAGCATCCTGGCAGCAGATTGATTACATTGGGTCACTTTTATCAAGAAAAGGACAATATTTTGTTCTTACTGGAACAGACATTTACTCTGGATACAAATTTGCCTACCCTGGATCCATTGCTTCTGCCAAAAATACCACTCAATGACTTACATAATATCTTATCCACTGGTATTATCTTCCACAAACATTATTTATGATCAGGGAACTCAATTCATAGCAAATGAAGTGTGACACTGGGCCCAGGCCCATGGAATTCACTGGTCTTACCGTATTCCCACCATTCTGAACCGACTGATTTAAAATAATAACAGAGAGGTCTTTTGAAGGGTCAGTTACAGCACCAGCTGTATGGCAAAACCTTGCAGGGCCATGGCAAAGTCCTCCGGAAAGCTTTTCTGCTCTGAATCTGAATTTAATATATGGTACTGTTTCTCACATAGCCAGGATTCGTGAGTCCAGAAATTAAGGCATGGAGAAAGGGGTGGCACAAGTCACTGTTATCCCTAGTGACCCATTAACAAAATTTTTGCTGCCTGATCTCACTGCTTTATACTCTGCTGGCCTAGAGGTCTTAGCACCAAAGGTAAAAATATTTCCATTAGGTGACACAACAATGACTCCATTGCACTGGAAGTTAAGACTTCCACCTGGGCATTTTGGGCTCCTCATACCCCTTAGGCAAAGAAGGAAGTTATTGTGCTGGCTGGGGTGATACATCTTTACAAATACAGGGAAATTGAACTGATTTTCCAGAACAAATGGAAGAATATGACTAGTATACATAAGATCCCCTAAAGCAGTGCCTAGTATTACCATGGTGTTTTATTAAATTTAATGGAAAACAATAAAATAATCCAGGCAGGACTACTAATGACCCAGATTTTTCAAAAATGAAGATTTGGGTCACCCATGACCAGCTGAGGTAGTTTCTAAAGGCAAAGGGAATACAGAATGGACAGTGGATGAAGTTAGTTATAAAAAACAGCCACAAACATGTGACCAGTTACAGAAAGAAGGACTATAAATATTATGATTATTTCTTCCTTATTTTGTTATGAATGTATTACACACAGGTATATGACACAACTGTACCACATACAACCAAAAACACACTAACCCTTTTCCTAGAGGAGGATGCAAATCTTTAGATGGTCTTAACCCCTTGATATTCCATAACTTACATAGTATGATGTAAACATAATATACCTAAATAGTATAATATAAAGTCAATATAGCTTGTGTAGAACATTTCTTTTCTATTTTTACCTTTTGAAGCTATTGTGCATGGAATAATTTTGTTTCAAGTTGAAATTGTTTACTGCTAGTGTGTAGAAATTCTAATTTAAAAAGTATTGATCTTGAATCATGTCACCTGGCTGAACTCACTTATTAGATCTAGTGGGGTTTTATAAATTTCTTAGAAATTTTTATATACTGGTAACATCATCTGTATGTTTTCCATCCCCACCTGGAAGCCATCAGTTTCTTTTTGTTGCATGATATCCCGGGCTACACCCTCCAGTATAATGTCAAGTAGATGTGATAAAAAAAATCCTTGTCTTATTCCCAAACTCAGGTGTTTACCATTACACAGTGTATTAGCTGCAGGTTTTTTTAGATACCCTTTAGCAGGTCTAGAAAGTTCCCTTGTGTTCCTAGTCTGCTTAGAGTTTTATCATGAATGCATGTTGGATTTGTCAAATGTTCTTCTATGTTTATCAAATTGATCATTTTTGTATTTTATTGTATTATTGTGCTGTATTACATTGATTTTTTTATATTAAACCAAATTTGCACTTACGAGATAACTCCTCTTGATGATGGTGTCCAGTAATTTTTATATGTTACTACATTCAATTTACTTGTATCTTTGAGGATTTCTATGTTTATATTCATAAGGTATAATGATCTGTAGCTGTTTTTTCTTTTGATGAGTTTGCCTGGCATTGATTATCTGGACAATACTGGCTTCATAGAATAAACTGGTAAGTTTCACCTATTCTATCTTTTTAAAAATGAACTTGAAGGACTGGTATTAATTTTTTTTTTTTTATTAAATGTGAGCTAGAATCCACCAGTGAAGCCTTCTGTGTCTGGGCTTTTTTTTATGGAATTATTTTAAGTTAATTTAATCTCTTTAATTTTTGTAGGTCTATTCAAGTATTCTATTTCTTCTTCAGTTTACTGAAATAATTTGTGCATCTTGTCTGTGAATTTATTTCTTAATTGGAGTATTCCATGTTTCTAGATTTTCATAGAAGTTGAAATGGAAGAAAATGAAAAAAATAATATGGGAAAATGAGGATTTGGGCAATCCATGGCGGCCCAGTTTCTGTGGGTCCTCTTGCAGGAGGACAAAGATGACTGAACCTGCTATGCTTAATACCCATATTTATTGTATGAGAGAAATGAGGTGCGTAGTCTAAAGTAAATTGGGGAACTGTGTCAATTATGACCAAAAAGACAGACTGAACCTATCTATTTTTTCATCAGTATTTAATCTGGACAGAAGTACAAATTTGAACAACAACAAATACAAAATGACACTCTAAATAAAGAATGGTATGAAGAGATGAAAATCTGATAAATCGGAGAGGATGATGCTTAAGATATATGATGTGTTAGGCACAATTCCAAGCCATTCGTGTGTATAGATTTAATAACAATATGTTTAATACATAACTCAAAGTTTCACGTAAATGAGAAATTGACACGTTTACAATCATATTAGGTGACATTAAAAAATCATAGAAATTATCTGTTCTGGTGTAAAACAAATAAATGAATACATAAAGATTTTTAAACAACTTAGGAAAATTTGACTACTTATTCAGGTAGACAAATGAATAGCATTTTGAGTACTAAACAGAAGATGAAAATAATTTCAAAACACTGGAGAAAATTATTGAAAATTCCAAAGTTTTAGGCTTGAAAAAGTATCATTAACTTCATGAAAGCAGAAATCTTATAGGTAATATTTTCTAAGTACTATGAAAAGACAATAGAATTTATCAATTAAAACATAACCAATAAGTAATATCTAACCACATGGAAATTTTTTTAAGGCCATTTTAAGTAACTACTGGTGTAAATAGAAAATTCAAACTGAAATTATTTTTTACAGCATCAGAAAATTGCTAAAGAGAAAGCATTGTGACTAGGTTCAAATGACTTAAATTTATGTAATTAATTTTACCAACACTAACTTAATGTTACAGAAAAAATAGTAAATCTGTTCTGGCCATAAGTGGGTGTTATTTATTAAAGTGGAGTATTATCACTCAAGAAAGTTTTCAAAACATAAACTTACTTTTCAATATTAAAAAAATACTTACAGTCTACAAATTATGTTACCATATGGTATATATTGGTGGTGGTGTTTTAAATGAAGAAAATGGGCATTTCTCTATTTTTAATTAATTTTTATATTTAATTTTATGGATACATAATTGTGCATATTTATGGGGTACATGTGATATTTTGATATAAGCATATAATGCATACTGATCAAATTAGGGTAATGGGAATATCCATCACCTCAAACAACTGCCTCTCTCAAGGAGAACCATAACTTATCCTTCAACTTAACAGAACAACTTCATTCAATACTCCAAAGGGAAGATATATCACTTTGGCTGAATCAACTGATACTACTGACTTTGGCACAGGCTTTATACTTCATTCCAGTCATAACAGAAGATTTTCTTTGCTATAAAGAGTTACTCACTTTGGGCACTCTTGCAAACAGAAAATAGGGAATAGAGATCTTCAACAACTTCCAAGATAAATATTGTGAAGTTGGACTGAATTTGGTAAATTTAGTGAGGGTATGTACAGACAGTGCACCTTCCATGACAGGAAAACATGAAGGGTTTATTGCACAGATTAAAAAAAAAAGTATTAACAGATCCAGATGCTCTCATTTCTTTCCATTGTATCTTGTATCAGCACAATCTCTGTGTTAAAGCTACTATTTTAAGTGACACTTTGCAACAGGTTATAAGTACTGTTAGCTATATACACGCAAATGCAACATGGCATCATCAGTTTCGTAGCACGCTAAGGTTGAATGATGAGGTATTTAGTGTGGATTTGCTGTATCATTCTAAAGTGTGTTGGCTATCACAGGGATAAGTGTTAGCCAAAATTTTATCCCTATGAGGACAGATAGTTAAATTTTATGAAGAACAGAATCAGTAATGTGAATTACTGAAAGATTTCTATAGAAATGCAGCATTTCTGTGTGATATCATGTCAAATCAAAATGACTTGAATATTTCTTTACAAGGTAAAATTAAGTCTATATAGGATATGGGGCAAAAAAAAAAACAAGCATTTCAAAAAAAGGTATCTTTTTTCAAAACACTTCTTCTTCAAAAGGAAATTTCAGAGGAAAATTTTCCCTACTTGGCAAAGGTCATTGATGAGCAGGATGATATATGTGAATCATTTGAAGAATATGCACCTGTTATAGACCTATTAATTGGAGAATACAATGAAAGGTTCACTAACTTTGAGAATCGTGACATCACATTCAAATTAGCATTTCAGCCTCACCAAGTTGATATCACCAAGGCACCTAAAGAACTACAGATGGAATTGACTGAGCTCTCAGCAGATGACTTTTTTTTGAGACAGACTCTCACTGTGTCACCCCAGCTAGAGTGCAGGGCCATCATCAGAGCTCACTGCAACCTCATACTCCTGGGCTGAAGAGATCCTCTTGCCTCAGCCTCCTGAGTAGCTGGGACTACAGGCGCACACCAAGACACCTGGCTAATTTTTCTGTTTTTTAGTAAAGATAGGGTCTTGCTCTTGTTCAGGCTGATCTTGAATTCCTGAGCTCAAGCCATCCTCCTGCTTCTGTCTCCCAGAGTGCTAGGATTACAGGCATGAGCCATCATACCTGGCCAGTAGATGACATTTTAAAGTCATTGTTTGATGCTAAGAAAGATTCAGTTGAATTATGGAAAAATGCAGAATACCCATGAATTTGGCAACACGCCTGAAAAATGCTTTCTTGCTTTTCAACCACTTATTGCTGTGAATCTGCATTCTCCTACCTAACCCAAATCGAGATGCCCCTAAGGTCACAAATGACTAACACCCGTTTAGAGGAACCAAATGAAGCTGTGGACCTCCATGCTGCAACGAAATATTCAAATGCTTTCCAACAAAAAGTACGTGCAACAAAGTCATTAAAAAGTTAGTTAAGTTTTATCTTCATCATTCTTACTTGCATCTTGGGCTATAACCATGTGACAGCATTTCTCAGTTCTTTGAGTTATTATAGTGAATTATCAATCCTAGGAGTGGACATGGTTACAATGTAACCTGACAATGTTACATTGGAGGTGGAAATTGCTAGACTGTCTCTGACTTATTGAAATGTGGCAAAAGCATTTTTTGGGGGAAAAAGGATTAGGGCAGGGGTTTATAAACCTGTGATGCCTAAGTGGCTATAGAGTCATCCAAGAGGTGAGACAGCAGGTATGCTGTGATCAATTATAAAGTTACCAATGGAATTTTGGAATGACAGACCCAACATCTAAAGAGTTGGCTGAATGGCTACACAATGCCATCCAAAATAAATAGAAATAAGTGTTTACAAAAATCCTAATAGGGGCCAGTAGACTGAGAAAGCCCCAGTGCTTTAGGTTTTTATGTGAGCAAACCAGAATCCCATGTAAACAGTAGAATGAAACTAGAGACTTTGCTAATTAAAAAACACCAACTAACCTCTGACTAGGATATTCTGCTCCAAGCCAATCAAGTACATTTTCTTCATCTTTTCTGCACATAAATCTCACTTCCCATGCTGCTGCAGTGGAACACTCTAAATCTGTTCATTCTGAGCTCTACTTGATTCATGCATCGTTCTTTGCTTAAATAACCTTAAATTTATTTTATCTAGTTTCTTTTTAAAAATATATTTGGTGTTAGAAATGAGGATCAAGAAAGGATCTACAAGCAGGTAGAAAAGGATTAACATAATGGTCATAGTAAGTTTTTATCTATCTATAATCACACTGAACATAAATGGATTAAATTCATCAACTAGAAGACAGAATAGTGAATAAAGAATAAAACAATACCCAATGATATGCTGCCTAGAAGAGATTCACTTCACCTGCAAGAACATTCACACTGAAAGTGAAGGGATGGATGAAGATATTCCACATTTTTTTTCTATTGTTACCTGTGTTTTTGGGTTATATGCAAAAAACTGTTGTCCAGACCAATGTCAAGGAGCATTTTTTCTATGTTTTCTTCTAGAGGTTTTACAGCTTCAGATATTACATTGAAATTGTTGATCCATTTTAGTTGATTTTTGCATATATTGTGAGATAAGGCCACCACTTTATTCTTTGCTTGTGCACATCCAGTTTTCCCAGCACCATTTGTTGCAGAGATGGTCTTGTCTGTGTTTGTGTTATTAGAATCATTGTTGAACATCAATTGATAGTAAATACATGATTTGCTCCTGGGTTCTCTGTGCTGTTGCATTGATCAATGTGTCTTTTTAAGAGAAGACCATGCCGTTGATTACTACAGGTTGGAAGTGTATTTTGAAATAAGAGAGTGGATAGCATGAAGCATTCCTCTTTGTTCTTTGTCAATATTGCTTCACTGCTTAGGGTATTTTTTGGTTCCAAATGAATTTTAAAATAGTTTTTACATTTCTGTAAAAAAATTCTGTTGAATATTGTGTTAAAACTGTACATAAAAAATATTATTCAACAATATAGCTTAAATAACATTTAATGAAGTACTAAAATATGCCACAAAAAGTACAAAACTAAAAAAAGCTAAGAAATAAAATAAAGAAAGGTTGAAATGTTACATATTGTGTGATTGAATTAATATAAAATGTTGAGAACAAGTACCTGCGTGGTAAGGGAAAGCAGGTTAGTCGCCAGGGGTGGCAGGGTGGGAGGAATGGGCAGTGACCGCTTATTGATTGTGGATTAAGTTTTGTGTGTCAGAAAAGTTCTGGAACTAGCTGGTGGTCATGGTTGTACGACATAGTGAATATACTTAATGGCACTGAATTGTACACTTTAAGATGGTTACAATGATAAATTTTATCTTGTGTGTATTTTATCAGAATTTTTAAAAAGGAACTTTGTATGGATGCATAAAGCAAAGCCAAAGTCCCCAGTTAGCAAAATAGGACAAATAAAAATGTCGATGATGTGCTATAAAAATATGATTTATATCACATACAAAAGAATATGACATATGGATATGAATATATATGCCTATATATGATCATTAGTTAATTTTTATTTATTTCTTATTATTGCTTATTTAGATATTTCCTGTTTTGTCTTTGTATCATAAATATGTGTCCCTATCTTTCTATCAATATTTGACATTTATCAAGTGTTTCTTGTATTTACAACATTAAATGTACTTTAAAAATCTTGATTATTTATCTCTTTTTGGGAAGTCAGCTGATGCTACTCTTTCCAATTTTTATTATTTTGTAATATTTGCTATTATTAAAATGACCTTTTCTCATATTTTAAATAATATTCTATAACCTTTTTGATCCCTTCCATGCTAATACTCATTTCGTATTACAGTGCACTCATTGTAACCATAGGTTTTTTTTTTTACACCAAAACATATACTTGTTTTCAAAACAATTTATATAGAAGTCCCTTAACAAGACTTACAGACATGAAAAACACAGGAAAGTCACATGATGAGTGGGAATCCCAGGTCCTCAACCACAGTCTTGTGCCACTTCACACACGTGCTTTGGAGACTTGCCAGTGGATTCCAACCAGAATCTGAGCTCGGTTTCCCTGCAGATTGGGGTCCTCACTCTCCCTGTGTCCTCAGTTCTCTGGTCATTGCAGCCTCCTCCCTGCTGCTTCAGCTCCAGCTCAGAATTAATCATCTCTGTCACCTGCACTAGTGCCTGGGTCCTGGGTCTGAGGCTGTCACACCTGGGCACAGGATAGTGTTGGGATGACTGAACAATAGGTCTTCATCTTGTATTCATGTTTTCCTACAGAAGAGACGGTGCAAAGGGACAGCAGTTGGCAGTGTGAGGATCCGACATTTGCAGAAACCAAACCTTGAGCATAAGGAATACTGCTGACAAGTTGTTTGTACACTGCCTTTATGAGCGTTGCAGATACGTGTTAAAGACAAAGATTCATTTTAGACAGAGTCAGCTTTATACTTGGTCATTTTATTTCCAATTCTGCTCTCTCAAAATCCAACATTCACATGGTTGCCATGGTGACTATTCCCAATGCATTGTGATCATATTGTAGGGAGAGATAACCTTGACTTAATCTTTTCTGCCAAAGTATCAAGAGGTAACACTCTGTGTCTGACTTGCCCGCCAACTGTAAACAGTTACTACACTAGGAACCCCCAAACCCTCCCTTCCTTCCTGTCCTAGCAACACGCCTTAGTCAATCAGGTAGGAACAAGACTGTGAGGTCAAAATCCCGGCCAATGGGATGAGACACAGCCACAGGTCTGCGTTAGGGATGAAAACACCAGAAGCTTCCCTGCAGCCCGGGCCGGCTGATTTTGCTGCCGCTACACGCCCTTCTGATCAGAAGTAAAGATTTTGCCTTGCCGAGACAATTTGCAGTGTCTGACTATTTAATTAAGGGCACCGCGGGATACTTCCAACAATATGGCCCTGGTGACATGTGTTCCTATTTCCATGTCAGTTACAAGATCAGCCTGATGTTCTTCACCGTCAGAATCTGACCCATACCTACGACTTTAGCCTCAACCCTGGTTCCTGTTTCAAGGCAATCACTCAAGGTTGCAAATCACAGAAAGGCAAAGCATGTTTTCATTAACCAAGGACTTATAATCCCCTGAGGCGAGGTAATACGGGTTTTATTTGGTACTGTCCATTCAGGTCCAGGAGGCCTCGGACTGTAAGGACAGAGTGCATTACCAGTGAATATGCACTGAATGGTAAGGTAGTAACGCACCTTAAGGGCGGGCCTGGCTTCGGGCATAATCAGAACTGGGATTGAAGTGTTGCGCCCAGGGCTCAGGGAGGGCCGCACCGTGTAATCCGACCTCCTCCACTGCAATCACACGTCAGTGCTTTGAATGCCTGAAGAGAATTAAGGTTATAGTGAAATAAGTCAATAAGATAGAGGAAAACAGAGAAGAAGTGGATTAGGTTAAGAAGGAATTAAACCGGGTCTTAAAACAGAGGGATAAAGACATAGAAATGTGGAGAATGCTGCAGAGAAATTAGCATAGGTAGAGCAGCACTAACCTAGTCCTAAGATGACTTCCATTTACAGTGTGATAGAGAAGAAATATATCTAAAAATGATAAGTAGTTCTTGAGTTAAGCTGGTAGATGTGGAAAACTGACAAAAAGTTGCACGGGCTGCAGGAGGCCGCCAAGATGACGCCTTTGTCGTCGGGGGGGACCCCGCTTCTTGTCACACTGAGGGCTCACAGAATAGTTTCCTGTCCTTCTCCTCTTGGTTCTGTCTTCCCCGAGTAGCTCTAATTCTGATACCAATGGGAATGCCAAGAACGGGATCTCTCCCACATCGGAGGCGTCGTGAAGAATGGGTTGTTCCATGGAAACAAGCACATGGAGCGCACCTGGGATGACACAGCGTCACGGTGGTGTGACAGAATTTAGGGGCATGGCTGGACTGCGTAAAGCCCGGGGGCTGTGGCGTCAGGGTTCCACTATGCAGTCCACACTTGCGAAGGCTGTGAGGGTTTCTTTCAGAGAAGTATCCAACAAAACATCCAGTACAAGAAGCGCCTGAACAATGAAGACTGTCCTATAATGAGAATGAATAGGAGCAGATGTCAGCAATGTTGCTTCAAAAAGTGTTGGTCTGTTGAAATGTCAAGAGATGCTGTTCAGTTTGGTCATAGTCCTAAGAGTGACAAACAGAGGATGGTAATTTAAATGCAAAGTGCAGTGGAAACCAGACTGAACAGCCTCTCCGCATAGACCAATCAGCCGTGTGGCACTTAAACTGGAGAAGTCACACTGAATTACAATCGCGCTGAATATTAAACTTTTTTATCTGCCAAAACCAAAAGCCATTTTGATCTCCCTGTGGTATAAATATGATGCACATTCACAAGTACAGGAGGACTTAGAAATTAATCTTTTGTTGTAGAAATTCTGTTGAATGATGGAAATCTTGTTACCACCACAAGACTATTTGATGTGGCAATTGGAGACTTTGGGAACCGGGAGATCTCCATGTCTGTATTTTACTCTGCCTCTGCTAAAGTATGTGATCCTGAGCAGGTCACTTGGTTGTGGAAAATGAGAATTGATGATGTTCCCAATGCCCCACCTCATAGAGATACTAAAAATGTCTATAAAGGATATTTACCTCTTGGGAGATGGGTACTTTGGAAATACGGTAAAATTTTTGTTATTATTAATTATTCATAATAATATTCTCCTCTTATCTCTAAACATTTCTGGGAAATCATTTACAGCCCCTACCAACCATATTATTCAGGGTTCTTGCACATGTGTGGGGTGTCCTACTTATATACACAGTCAAAGTTTATGGGTACATCAAATGCATAGTACATGTGCATAATATGTATGTGAACATAGTTAAACAAATATATTTCTTTACAATATTTTATTTTTTTCATTTTTTGATTATTATGGGTACAGAATAGTTGTGGATATTTATACGGTACATGCAGTGTTTTGATACAGGCAGACAATGTGTAATAATCAAGTCGGGATAACTGGGGCATCCATCACCTCAAGCATTTGTCATTTCTTTATGTTAGGATGCCACTCTTTTAGTTATTTTAAAGTATACCTTAACTTACTGTTGACTATAGTTACTTTGTGTGCCATCAAAACTTTACAAACTTCACAATATTTTAAACTGTGAAGAACTTTATCATATAATAAACAAGAGGTGGTCAAAAAACTCAAATTAGGTGCATTTTACTTGTTGATGATGACATATAACCATTGCTTTAGAATGTTTAGACAGTCGAATATTGAATTTCTGCTCTACTTTTGTTTATTGAAGCAACATAATGTAAAAGTGCAACAGACCATTGAGTCCAAATTTCAAAAAGTATGTATTTTAGAGTTCATCTTTGGTAAAATCTTTGGTTCAAGGTACTAATTGTTTAAAACTTCATTCTTATTTTCACCAGATATTGAGCAGGGGATTCTCGCTAGATTGAGCACAGTTCTTTGCTAAATCTGGATTTTATGTAAAAGTCCACAGATGGGCCTAGTTGAAGGTTCAGGAGCATGATATAAGTCTGGGCAAGTAAAGAATCTTTGTCACATCTTAATCATTTCTAAGTGTATGCAGCTTAGCTGTGTGGAGTCTGTTCACATTCCTGTGCAATCAATCTTCAGAATGCTTTCATCTTGCAAAACTGAAACTCTATTCCCAGTGAACCAATAAATCCCTATTTCCCCCATCATCAGCCCCTAGCCACCACCTTGTATTTTCCAGTTCTAAATGGATTTAAGGACTTTAGATACTTCACAGACATAGAATCATGTTGGGGTTTTTTTTGTGTGTATGTGTGTGAATAGCTTATTTCTTCCAGCATAATGTCCTCAGCATAAGGATCATCCATGTTGTGGCATATGTCAGAATTTCCTTCCTTTTTAGGGGTTATTTTTACTACAATTTCAAGTTTAAAAAATGAACTTGGTAGCATGGAAAAGTCATTTGTTTGTAATTCTATTTGAAAAGCTTAAAGTGGAAACTTATGAAGCCAGACAAAGGAATGAAGCACCAATACATAAAAAAACATGGGTGAGCCTGGAAAATGTTTCACTAAGTAAAAGAAGCCAGTCATAACAGGCCACCTACCATATTATTCTATTTCTATAAAATATCCAGATTCTAGAGAAACAAAGCTGATTGGTGGTTGCCAGGGGATTGGGGAAGGCCAAATGTGAAGTGACCATTTAATTGGTGCGGTTGGGGTGTCTCATTCTCAGGTGATGCAAATGTTCTGAATTAGAGAGTGGTGATGGTTGCACAGCTTTGCAAATATACTGAAAAAAACTGAACTGACACTGTTAAAAGAGTGAGTTTTTATGGTATGTAAATCCTATGTCAAAGAGGGAGAGAGAGACATAGAGAGGGAGTTAATGTGAGGGTGCAGGTATTATTCTGAGACCTTCATTTACTTTCCAAGCTACTCACCTCTGTGGAGATAAAGGAAGGTCACCCAAATGAGAACAAGCAGTGTTTATGGAGGGCTTCCGACATATTGCAGGAGAGTTGTCTCTACCCCACCACCACCACCACCACCACTGCCAATACCACTCGCTTGCCTCTGGTGGAGACTCACAGGCAGGCGGGGGAGGGGGGAGCTGTGGGGGAGGGAGGGAAGGAGGGTGCTGGTGGGAGGGTGCTGTCTGCCTGCAGAAGCGGGAGGGGGGCTGACTAGAGGGGGTGCCCTACCTGATGGGTGAGGGGTGTGTTTAGCTGTCCCTGCGCCTTTAGTCCTAAGCTGGAAGCAGCCACAGAAATGGGGGAAGTTGTCAGTGCAGTCCTGACCATCTGGGGCTGATGGCTGCAGAGGTGTGGGGGGTCAGGCTCTCAGGGCTGGTTGCCGAAAAAAGTCCTGGGTCAAGGCCTTGCCAGGCTGGGGATGGATTTAGAAAACCTCACCCTGGGAAACGCTCCTTAGTCATCTTCAGTCAAACCAACAACTTCTGTACATAGAGAATCTTTATTCAGTGTCATTATAACTACAACATTTGAAACAACAGTAACTGCTGCTTCTACTTATATAATTATCTATGTATTCATATTAATATATTTATAATTATGATAAATTTATAAATAACATACTAAATTTGTAATAATTATTTCTATATTTCTAATAATAATTATTACTACTGCTACCATTAGTACAAACCTCAGGACACGTCAACACACCCTACAACCCACACCCGACACCTCAGCCCCCACCCTGAGGAAACAATCTCAGGTGTCACTTTCCAGCTGCTGGTCATGCCCCCCCAGCCTCTTCACTCACTGCAACCTCAAACTCCTGGACTTAAGCAATCCTCCCTCCTCAGCCTCCAGTAGCTGGGACTACAGGTAAATACCACCACACCTGGCTAATTTTTCTATTTTTTGTAGAGACAGTGTCTCACTCTTGTTCAGGTTGGTCTCAAACTCTTGAACTCAAGTGATCCTCCCACCTTGGCTTCCCGGGGTACTAGCATTACAGGCATGAGCCACTGTGCTCAGCCACTATTTTAATAATTATAATGAATTGCATGCATGTCAGAAGACATCCAAAAGATGTCATATGTCTTAAGTGAAATACAAAATTTATCAGTAACCTGAGCCTTCAAGGAAACCCAGAGTTCACCATTCTGAGTATATTGTTCAAGTTCCTTCCCTGGGATCACCCCACGTTCTGTCATTTATTAACACAATGTGTCTACAATTGTCACTCCTGGTCATCTGGGAGACTCTGAGAAGTAGAAGTTCCTTGTTCTTGGCTTTCAGAACTGCATCCTCTGCTGAATAGGGTCAGGGAGCTCCCAGCTCAAGCCTCACCTGATCCACTGACAGGCTGTTATCTGCTGCCCAGGGAAGGGGTGGGCCTGTTTCTCTCCTAGGAAGAGCTCTGAGCTTCTCAGTCCAGGACTAGATCCCTGGGACCAGGCAGTGGGGCTGGGATGAGCCAGCCCTCAGCAGGTAAGACAAAGGCCACCTGGGTCACAATAGTATAGAAGGTTTGCTCCATGGCATGCAGAGGCCACAGAGCTGGGCAGTCTCAGAGAGTTCTGAGTCTTGGCTGGGTCATCTGAGAATGTACCTGCTGTGCCTGCACCTTGGCTATGTCTTTATAAATGGCCTCAGACATAGCACACAGGAAGGACACCAGGGATTTCCAAAGTGGTGGAAGGTGGTCTCCTGGGCACCAAGATCGGGGCAACTCGCTACACCCAGTCCCTAGGGTCCCCTAGAGTGGGCATCACAGGTCTTTGTAATTTCACTGTTGTGTACAGCATTGGATGCCTTGGTTTCTTATCCAAAGTCAAGCTGTGCTCATCTCCTAGACAGTTCCCTATGGAGGAAGCATGTGAGTGAGACACTTGCCAGAGCAGTTCCCATGGACACTTATTCCTGGAACCTCCCCATGCACCTTCAGGTGAACCCCACTTGTCTCTCCTCCTCCTTCTCAACCCCCTCAGCCTCCCTAATTAAGTGAGGGTGAACCCCTCCTGAATGCTCTCTGGATGCCCGGACCTCTAACATCCTCCCAGCCAATGAGAAACCCCATCCTCCCTGAGCCCTGGATAAGTTACCTGCTTGTCTGCCCTTCAGGGCAAAAAAGCAAAATCCTACTGGCTCTATCTCGGCAGGTGTCCTTGGAGCTGATTTTCCTCTTCCCTGAGTTCCCCTCATCTGAACTGGACTCTGATTCTGTGGATAAAATGAGAGTTTGAGTGAGTGCCTCCAACCAGACCCCTTGGAAGCCCTAGTCCATCATGAACACTCAGGAGCTGAGGTTGCCACCAAAACTTGGTTCTTCTCTGTTCTCCAGAGTCCAGGATCTGAGAGGCTCTGACTGCCAAAGAGCTCCCAGTAGCCTTCCCAGGGGAGACTGTGATAATCCATCCTCTGTCCCCTCTAACCTTGGAAGACTCAAATCTTACCTGACCTAGCAGTGCTGTTTCTGGCTTTGAGCTTAGTTTCCTTGGAATTCTCCTTCATTTAGATTGGGCTTTGATACTGAGCAAAAGGCAGTCTAGGTGAATTATCTCTCCCTAGCCATAGGGAGAGATATCCCTGAGTCATATTTGTGGGTCATTCTTTCAACCAAGGCTGTTCATCCAGGGTCAAGAGTGAACATGAAGAATCCTGTTCCATGGGATTATCACCACCTTTCTCAAAGCCCCAGGAGGGCTATAAGCCATTCCCCATCCCCAATCTCAGAATGAAATCTTACCAAAGTCACACTCAGTATCCCTGACTCCCCCCCTCCTTCCAGCCTCCATGTGAACAGCCCAGTGGTTCTCACTGGAATGAGAAGAGAGTGTCTTGCTTTTTTCTTCAAATGGTTTCTTTTCCTCATGTAAGTCCCTTTCTGTAAGAGACATCTGTTGGAAAGGGGGTTGGGTGGTGGGGCCTTGGGTAGTGGGGGTCTGGGACTTCAGTTGCCATTTCCATGTTGGAGCTGAAGTAAAAGGTCTTCTCTGTACATGTTCAGATTCGGAGTGTGGGTCGTTCTGCTGGACCTGCCTCTTAGAAGCCCCTCAGCTGGGCGTGGCCCTCTCCTATTGGCTGAAGAGACACCTCCCTCCTGCCACTCATTTTATTCATCAAATTTTACTTATTTTTTTAATACCTGATGATTCATTCATTTAAAAAATCATTTTACTAGTATAAAATAATGATCAAAAGAAATTAGTTTACAAAAGGCTTCTAAAAATAGTTTGAGAGGTGGGCCTATTATATAAAACCCTTAACTTCTGTAATTTTCACTAGATTATCCTTTTTTCCCAGAAGAACAGTATCATTCAAACACATGTAAGAACCAAATTATGTGTTTCCTCAGCCCACATTTGGGCTGTCACTGATGTGCCCATGGGCAGTCTTGGTAGCACCAAGTTGCTATTCCTGTCATTGTAGCATACTGTACTTAGCACTCCCTAGAAACAGGGTGTAGATGATAGTATCCAGAGCAATAGCACTACAGGTAAATGATAAAAAACAAAACAGAAGACAGCAACAAAACCACTCCAAGAAGCTCCAAGTTCACCTGGGATGTAACTTGCAACTCTTTCAAAGGAAAGGACAACAGCAGCAACACACAGAGCTGTAGGGTGTTTAACAAGATGAAGTGGATCTTCCCAGGTGGCAGTGTCATATTGTTCATACCACCATTTGCTATTTCCACCCTCTATCACTGGAATTGCGTCTTATGTAACCAACCAGCATGCAGCATTGCAATCTCACAACTGATCACATGGACGGGGAACAGCAGTCAACTTTGCCTTAAAAAAGTACTCTCCCCAAACCACACAATGTGGAAAATCTAGCGTACATCTCAGACAGTCATCAATATCACAAAACAGGAACATTAGGAACAAAATAGATTCAAAATCTATTTCCTTATTCCTCCAAGAGGACAACGTTCCTGTGTAAGCCTGATGGTGTTTCCCAGGCACGTGCCCACTTAGCAACAGTGCCCCCTTCCCTCATTTCCTTTCCTTCTCCACTAGTTGGCCTCTGGCCTGAGAAAATGATCAGCAATAAGGAAAAATAGACAGGAAAGCAATCTTACAATGTCAGAAAATGTATTTGACTTTTTTCTTTGTAAAATAGGTGCATAAAAATACAGCAAGAAGCATTTCTGATTTGCCAAGTGCTCTAAAAAAGCAGCTCAAGTTACAGACTAAATAGAATGTTAACTGCCACCAGGATAAAAAATCAAAAAGATATGACTTCCTAAGAACATTCCTTTTTTTTTTTTGAGACAGAGTCTTGCTCTGGGGCCCCAGGTAGAGTGCAGTGGCATCATCATCATCGTAGCTCACTGCAACCTCCAACTCCTGGGCTCAAGCCATCCTCCTGCCTCAGCCTCCTGAGTAGCTGGGACTACAGGCACACGTCACTATGCCTGGCTAAGTTTTTCTGTTTTTGGTAAAGACAGGGTCTCACTCTTGCTCAGGCTGGTCTTGAACTCCCCACCTCAAGCAATTCTTCCACCTCAGCCTCCCAGAGTGCTAGGATTACAGGTGTGAGCCACCATGCCCAGCCTATAAGTACATACCTTTTGTTGTCAAAAAATGTAGAAGTATAATGCACTCCAAAAAATCAAAATTATACAGTCATGTTTATGAAGCCTACATTTCCCTTGTCTTGGATATGTACATATATATGCAGATACATGTAAAATTCAAGCAACTTTAATTAAGGGTAATCATTGGGTTTCTCTGAAACTGGAAGGTCACAAAAATCTCTTTTTTTGCTTTCACATGTCCAGAAAGAATGGTTGCAATTTCCCCCTGCATAATTGCCCAGGGGACGTTGGAGTCCACAGGAGGGCGTTTTTCCCCACGGGGACCACAGACCTGTCCACTGGCTCCCTGCTGCTATTTGAGGGTTGTCTGCAGAAGGGAAGCAGAACTTGTGGGAAGGGAAGCATGGGCACTGCACAAAGCGGTGTTCCCCAGACATTCATGGCAGAGGGTGCAGCACGGGGGACACTGGCTGTCGGGGAGGCGTCGGGGAGGCTGCCAGGGTGCACCGACTCCGGTCCTCCTGGTCCCCCACCTGTCCGGGGACCCGCCTGCTGTGGTTCACAGACGAGAGAGAGGGCGGACTGTGGCTGTCCCTCCTGGTAGTGCAGGGAAGCTGGCTGGCATCTTCAAGGCACGACTGCCCCTGCGTTGTCTGCTGCTGAGGTCGTTTAATTTTTTTTCGGCTATGCAAGATGAATAAACTCTGTGATCTAGTGTACAGGATGGGGGTGGTAGTTGATGACACTGCATCGCGTACTTGACATCTGCTAAAAGGTAGATCTTAAATTTTCTTCTTAACTCACACAAGGGTCCCGGGCCTCCCTTGTCGTCTCCGCAGTCCGCGGACCGAGTCCCCGCGGGTGCAGCTCGGCCCTCGGGCGCCTGCGGGCACAGGGTGGGGACAGAGCCACAGCCGGACCCCGGGCGTCCTGCTCCGTCCGCGCGTGACTTGGCACGGCCGGAAGCCGTCTCCGGGCAGCCCCGCGTGTCCCCCGCATTGTGCGGTAACGACGGCGGGGTCGTCAGGTCGGAGCCGAGAGTTAGATACTCGAGCCTGGGCGCGGTAAAATGCCGTCTATTTGGGGCACCTGGGTGCAGGTGGGTGGAGGCCGAAAAGGGCGTCCAGCGCGAGGAGGGGCGAGTGGTGAGTTTCGTGGAAGGTTTGGATGAAAGGTTGGCGGGGGCAGTTCTCTCTGGAACGGCCGCCGGTTCCTGCCGGCTCCATCCCAGCCTTTGTAGTCGGAGTTACCTTTGCAGCCTCCGGAGCCTGCGGGGCCCTTATCTGCCTTCTTCGTCTACCCCGTTCCTTTCCGCACGTTCCTCGAGTTCCCACGCCGAGCAAGCCCAACAGGGTCGTCGGGGGAGAATCCCGGCTCAGTGGCGGGGTCTGTGGGGTCCCCGGTCTGTCCTTTCTCCTGTTAAAAGTTAAACTAGGGCGCTGTTAAGACATTAAAGAGTTTATTAGAGCAAACAGCGATTATGAGTGAGGAAGCCCCGGCCATGGCTGGTGTTTGGGGGTGCGCGGGAGGGGCCTGCGGGAAAGGCTTTCACGGGTGCGCGGGGAAGCAGAACAAATTCAGTAACTGGTTATAGTTTTGTAGTCGCCTTTTTTGGACTATGACGGTGGCTATTTTCTGGTTATGTAATCAGAGGTTAGTTGGTAGTTTGTGGTAGGTTAAGCATCAATTTTGTTTCTCTCTAAGTAATTTACCAAAAATGCATTTGAGTTAAACTTCAGTATCCTTAGGTAGGAAGTCAGGGCACAAG
Source organism: Daubentonia madagascariensis (assembly GCA_023783475.1). Taxonomy (NCBI): domain Eukaryota; kingdom Metazoa; phylum Chordata; class Mammalia; order Primates; family Daubentoniidae; genus Daubentonia; species Daubentonia madagascariensis. The sequence goes on from JAKFHU010001338.1 coordinate 292,308, forward strand.
AGTCAGTTCAGTCTAACTGCCAAGTTTTTAGTTGTTTTAACACTCCACAGAAGGACTTGTTTCTCCCTGCATTTTCCAAGTGTGTGGGAAGCAGAATCTCAAATCCACCACCCTGTTCCCCCAGCATAACTCTCCTAGGGCTTGTAGTAAAATCCCAAATTTCTAAGTTTTTCCCCCACATTCCCAAATGTCAACTTCCTCTCACCAGTTCACATTATCCACTATTTCTCCTTTATTGTACTTTTCAAAGAGACAGAGTATTTTAATTGTTTATCATTTTTCATAGAGCAGTGGGTGACTCTTTTTAATAATACTTGTGTTTCTGAACATTTCACATGAGGGAATCAGACAACATTCACTTGACACTCTGTTCTAACAATTCTTTGTGCCCCTCCAACTTTTATCTTCCCTAAGCACAGACATGTTACCAGAATGTCTTTGGGTTGAGGTTTCTCTTTAGAAACTTTGTAGGGAGATGTGTCCTCAGCCACTCTCCTGTCTTTTCCTGGAACTGGGATTCACACCTGTCTGGGGATGACCCAGAATGCCCACGGTGGCCACTTCTCTTGGAGAGTCTGTGAATATCAGCCCCTGGGCCTTCTCCAAGAGGACAGCCTGAGGTTTGGGGCTGGAGCTTGTCAGGAGAGCACCAAGATGACTTCAGGCTGAGAGGAATCTCCTGATATATCCTTGATTAAAAGAGCTAAGTTCTTGAGTGAAGATTTTCTTCCCCCAGTGCTAGTTTTTATTTCTTGGAGGCATGTCAGTTGGATGCTAGTATTGAGGAGAAAATGCACAAGTGTTGCCTGCTGTCTGGATTTTCTCACACTTGTGAAGGAGGAAAAACTATCCCAAAGGGGCTAGGCAGGGTGGCTCACACCTGTAGTCCTAGCACTCTGGGAGGCCAAGGCAGGAGGATTGCTTGAGCTCAAGAGTTCGAGACCAGCCTGAGCAAAAGCAAGACCCCATCCCTACTAAAAATAGAAAAATTAGTTGGGTGTTGTGGTACACGCCTGTAGTCCCAGCTGCTTGGAAGGCTGAGGCAAAAGGATCACTTGCTCCCAGGACTTTGAGGTTGCAGTGAGCTAAGATAATGCCACTGTACTCTACCCAGGGTGACAAAGTGAGACTCCCTCTGAAAAAAAAACCAAAACTATCTCAAAAGATAAGGAAAACAGACCGCAGTGAGGTTTTGCAAAAACCTGCAAAATAAAATGCATTTTAGGCACACAGTGGCGGGGGCACAGTGCAGTGTCTCCTGGGAGAAGGGTTATTCAGTACTTCAGTGAGCAGGATGGGGGTGGATGGATGTGCCAAGGGATGATGGCCTGATTTGACACTTGAGTCACACGTGTCTGCATTTCTGTCAGCACTGCCCCTCCCTGGGCTTGTCACCTAGAAAGATTTGTTCACTTATTTCAGCTTAAGTTTTTCTTTAACTGTAAAATGAATTTTAGGAGTACAGCTTGAAAGATAAGAAAATGTTTTCAAAGAAGCATGAAAAACGTATATCTCAGAAAATATGTCTGGTCATATATTTCACTTGTTAAAAATTCTTATTTACCAGTTTTCTTTTCAGAGTAAATGTAGTAAGTTTCTCAGGTATGTTTTTTATTTGGAAGTGATTTTGGAATTACAGGGTTTAGCTTTCAGAATGCTACCTGGGAAAGTAAATAGAAAAAAAATCTATCTTTTATTTTGATTGCAGAAAAATGAATACATTTCCACAAGATAGCAGGGTAGAAAAATTGGTGAATGGTAAAGATTCACTAAAACATCCATTTCTCTGTTTTTTGCAGGGTGGAGAATTTGTGACAGTGGATAACTCTGTTTTGTATTCTGTTGTCTGGATGTTGAAATTTGATGATAAATCCTATGACATAGGATTTGGCAACTCCCAAATGTGTTTACTAAATGACTTATTATGCAAATAATAATTCAATGGCCTGTTTATTTTTTAAAAAACAAAATGACTTTTGTTTTTTCTGTTGAGGTATGATATTTTAGTGCCTTACAATTTCTTTGATATTATGATATTTATATTTTGGGTTTTTTCCCATGATTCCTGGCTCTCAGCTTCTGTAAGATTTGTTATTTCCTAAGTGACTAGAGCAATAAGAATATCCTTTGTTAGATTATTTGGTCTTTTCTCCTGGGTTTCTAAGGTAGCTCCTGACCACTAAAGGTGAAAGATAATCTTTTGTTATTTACAGCAAGCTGGATGGGAAGGTGTAAAGGGAACCAGCCACATGCCCAGAGGGATGCAATTTTCAGTCCCAGCCCCAGCCTCTGGTGAGGAGAGAGGGGCTTAAGGTTAAGTTGATTACCAGTGACCTATGGCTTAATTAATTATGTGAATGAAATGAAGCTTCCATTAAAACCCAAAAGGATGGGGTTGGGGGAGCTTCCAGGTAGCTGAACACATGAGGCTTCCTGGAAGGTGGTGAGTCTGCCAAGGACATGAATGCTCTGTACCCCATCCCCCATCTGCAGGTGGATTGTGTTGGAATAGACCTGGGCTTGAGGACACCCAGCTGGTGTCTCCTGAAAAATTGAGTTCTTGTTGATAGGGAGAAGTCCCCTCACCTTTGGTCACACAAATCTTCTGTGTTGGTTTTTGTGGTGTGAGGTCAGAGGAAAAACAGTTATGGTTTGAATGTTTTCTCCTTTAGAATTTCCTTTTATTCTAAACATAAACACTGAGTGTGAGTGATTTTGCTGGCTTCTTTAAAAACTGTTTGTTTTGTTATATAAAATTATATAAATAACCCTGACCAAAAAGCAGAGGCCTGAGCCTAGTGACTCCAAGCTAAGACCAATCTTGAGCCTGCCACAGGAGGTCGTTGAAGGCCCAGGTAGTTCTTTCTGGGGAGCCTCCTCTGCAGGTTTTCCAGCCTCCTCATACCAACCATGGGAGGAGCACTTTATAAGTTTTTTTGGTTTTTTGGGTTTTTTTTTGCTATATGATTCCTGTTTTTCTAAGTATTTAAGAATTTTATTCCATGTTGACTTTAAGCTTTTTATTTTCTTGGTGGAAAATATGAGTGTACTGAGTGATATGGTCTAAAGAAGCAAAGATCATTTTTGAAGTAAGTTGTTTGTTTTCTGCTGAATTTAAAAAATAATATAGTCCTACATGGACTCTATCCAAGTGAATAAATAAGCATCGGGCAGTTGTGGGGGTGTGTCTCCCTAGAGGTGACCACACTCCTGATTCTTTTTCTTATTCTTTGTAACTTAACCATCTGTTTCTCATAAAGCAGTGTTTTTCTCAGTTTTGCCTCTTGTAAGTTTTCAGTAACTTAATGTTACTATTAATATACTATTAACATTATGCTGAAAAGTTTTTTATGGTTTCTGTGCCTCATTCTGTGGCATACATGGTGCTGTCTGAGTCTGTGGGTCACACAATTTATTCCCCATTCCACAGATTTTAGACTTGAGTTGTTTCAAGTTTGCTTTTTGATGTTGCTGATAATGTCATTCTTGCTTTTGTTCTCAACTGCTATCACTTTATAAATTTGTAAACCTAAAGAAACTAAGGGACACAATATATTTTTAAAGTGTTTACTTGAGCTAAGTTGGGGACAGCTGCCTGGAAGACTCAGACCAAAATAACCTTGGATATGAGCTCTATTTATTCTTTATTATAAGCATGTTTTTAAAGGCAAAAAGGAGCAAAGAATTGGACCAATAAGAAGTTGTTTGTCAAGAATTCTCATTGGTTTACCCAAGCATTGATTAGTGATTGGCTGTGCATGGTTGAACTATAGGGTATAAGTTATGGTGTGGAGGATGCAGCATTGTTAATTTATATCTACTTGTGGTGCCCGTAAGTCTAGAGCGCACATAGCCAGCTGATTCAAGAGATATTACTTAGCTGGAGGGTCAGAAGTGGACTGGAACATGACTGCTGACTCATTCCTGCAACCGTCTGGGCTTGGTAACTTAGAGGAGGCTTGCATTCCTCAACTTAAAAGAAAAAAGTTTCTTTTCTTTCTCATGTTTTTCTTTTGATCAAAATTCTTCTTTTTGAAAGCACTGATGATCAAAGTGTAAGTGTCAAGGTGTCCCTTACCACTGAGAGGGCTCATTCCTAGATAGTCCTGTCCCATGTCAGGTGGTGAGGAAAGAAAATATGTCTCAGTGAGGAATTTTATTAATGCCCCCAAAACAAATTAGAATGGCAGCACAGAGTGGCAAAAATGAGCCTACAGTCAAGTCATTGATGTATATAGTTGCTGTCACTTGTTTTACCATCTCTAGTCCCACTACTTTAATTTTTTGGGGGGAAGTAAGACAATGAGAGACACATAACATTATTAATTGGATTAGTAGAAAAATAATGCACATAAGGATTATAAAAAGAGAATTTGTATGCCAGAACAACAACAACAACAAAAACCCTATTCCATTAGGGAGCCAACTAAAAACATGATGAAAAAAATTAAATCCAAGTTCTTTTGAGACGTTTTGTAACCAAGTAGCTTCTTTTCTAATTTTTCGTGGATGAGTTTCTTCACCACAGGAAGTATTTATGTATACACAACAAGAGGTATTTACCACCATACATATTCTTCCTTGCTCAGCTAATATATAATCCAAAATCTATAAATTTTGTCATTATTTTCTTCCTTGGAATGTCCCATATGTCTACTATATTGTCTGCATGCTATTGGACAAATTATTTCTAAAAAATAGATAACAAATTTTAGAACACAGTAAACAAGTAAAAATTGTTTATAACATACATATTAAATTACAATTGTGTGTTGAGTACAAAACACTTTAGATATCATATTAAAAGATTCAGTGTTCTCAAACTATGTTAGAAAAATGGATTATTTCAATTTGCCTTAAGCAATACACTTAAAAAGTAAGAAAATATACTTAATTAGAAGGGGGGGTATATTTTACCACAATTTACAGAATATATATACACACAAACTATGTAAAAACAATAGAATTAGATTTTTTAATGCTGCTTTAATCTGCTTTATTACATTGCCTGGACCATGACATCCTTTGCGTATCATCAGATATGCATCATGGTATCATTGTTAAGGGCTTTCATCCATTTCCATCACATATTATTGAACCAGGCTCTACTGTTGCTTATTTTGTCATTTTCAAACAAAGCTGGAATGAAAACACCTTCATGCTCATGCTGTGCTAATTCCTGACGATATGTCCTGAGATATACCCAAAACAAAGTGAGTGGGTTTTTTGTCCTTAGTTTCTCATATGTAAGTCAAGTGTCTCCAGTGAGGGACATTTGGGGGACCTAGGACACATGGTACCTGTGAATCTCAACCAGTGTGGGTCAGGCAGGGCCTGGGCTGGACTCTGGGTATCTCAGGGAAGGGAGACTCTGTCCTCCTGCACTTGGGCTGTTATGCTACAAATTGTCATGTGATTCTACATCTCTTTCCAGCTGGACTGATGACTGTCAACCTAAAATAATAAAAAATGTCAGAATCCAATTTAAAGACAATATTCATGTGCAAAGGTTGAGGATGGCCATCCATGAGTATAGATTCAAGTTACCCTGAAGAAAAGCTCCTATTAGAAGCAGTTACAGGGGGGTTTTTAAGGGAAAAAGAGGAGAGGCAGTTTCTAAGTTGTTCGCCAAGAATTTACATTAAAACTACATAAGCTCTTGATTGTCTGCTTTGTCTTTTGTATCACAAATTCCAGGAACAGGAAGATCATGGGTGAGGCAGCTAGTCTGGAAGAAAATGACTTTAAACAATTGCCCCAGGCATGGGTTGGGGAACTGACATAAGTCACATAGTCATGTCTCTCTGGCCCTGGTCAAGTTTGCATACCTCACATAGCTCAGGACGCTCTGAGGTATTTTTCTTTTCTCAGGACACGGAGGGAATGTGTTCTGAAGGCAGATTCCTTCTCATACCTCTGCCACCACGTGATTCCTGTCCACACACACAGGTGCACTGCGTAATGACATGGCCGTGCCCCTTTTAGGACACGGGTCCAAACTCAGGAATTGCACCCACAGCACACTTGCTTCTAAAGTTGCCCACCAAAAACCCACAGAAGTACCTACATGACTTCTGGATTATTCCCATTCCCAACAGTGTATTTGTAACAGCAACGTGGTTCCTCTACCAACCTAGGCTCTGGACAACCCAGTCATAATCTCGTCTCCTACATGGACACAGGAATAAGACATAGCCCCACCTGGGCTAGTGTATGTAGCAAAAACCAGTCCTTCCACCAATACTGCACTGTCCCCCACCCATGGGTCCTTGATAGCCCCTTCTCTGTTCTGCCTGTTTTTCCCTACAAACCCTCTTTTTTGTCCCCTCAGTGTGCCCAAGGCCACCCCTCTGGTGCCTGAATCCAGCGCCTGGAATTCAGATGTCCGTAAGTTCAAGACCATGACCCTATAGCTGGCTGGGGTAAGAGAAAATGTAGATTAGAAATCTGAGACTTAATTCTCAAAACTGAAAATGAGGGAAGAGATTTTGGCTCCCTCCTTTTTCTTGAAGTGTTTAATTTAGAAAACTTTAAGTTGCCATTTTTTTCTATGCCTCTTCCAAATATATGTAAATATTTTAGTATCTAAATAGGGCTTTTGCCATTCTTTTTGACTCAAGAATATCTTTCTCTAGGACCTGGGATCTATTGCTTTGGAATTTAAATAGCCAGGAAGATAGAGCCCTATGAAACAGTTTTTGTGGAAAAGTAGGAGCCTACTGGCACCTGGCTCCAAGTTGTGAATCTAAATCTTGTCATGAAGACAAGAGAAGTATATTTTTCCCTTGAATATAGCCAATCCAAATTTCCATTGCATATAGCCAAAGCAGAGATAGCCTCCCCTATTATCAGGTGAATTTAGGATGTACTATATATGACAAATGGTGCTGTCAAGTCTTCTACTTGAAGACTAATTATGGCAACTTTATTTTTGCAATCTCTTAGCAGATTGCCTGGGGTGCACATCATATTCTGGTTTCATTGTGTGATAATAGAGTTTTCTTTCTGTTCTACCATTGTGGGTAGTTTTTCTCAGGCTGGAGGTAATTTTCTTATTATATTTTTGAAATGCTGTCCGGAGTTTCCAGACATGATATGAACATATAATGTGTACAAAAGATTTCACTTCATATGCATCTTTTCCTCTGGGGCTTTCAGTCACAACCCACAATTGTGCAGCAAATTGTCCACTGCCCCAAAATCTGTAGGCAGAATTGTATCTCTGCCTATTTGAATCTACAGTCTATTCTAGAGCAGTTAGAGCAGGTTTCTACAAAAATTAAAAATAAAAATAACTTCACAGGGCAGCAGTCAGTCATCCCAGCTTTTTCTTCCCATGCACTGGGCATCTTCAGAACTTGAAACTGAGCCAGAGTCCATGGGGCCCACAACTCAACCAGGCTCGCACATGTGCATTGAGTAGGCCTTAGAAACTCAACTTCCCCCACCTCCTCTTGCACAAATGTTCATGGATGTGCAGAAGGCTCCTGAAAATCCCCTATGTCTCCAAGACCTAAATCTATAGCTCCAAAATTTAAATCCAGGTCCTGGGGTTCTTCAGGATGTGTTAGAGCCTTTCCATGAGGGGATCTCTCCAGCCTCCCTCCCCTCACTGTAACACCCAAGAGTACAGAGCCAGGTTGATCCCACCTAGACACTGCATATAAGATCTGGCCCCCACCTGGGATTCAGAAGACATGGCCAGATGTTGATCTGAGGACATACAGGAAATCTAGGGGTGACATTTTCTGCATTGAGAGAGATCAACATAGGTATCTTAAAACCCCACTTTTGGAGTGGGTCCCTCTGAATTTTCCTGATCTTGTCCAGTGAAGGGCTGTAGTTGTGCGAGGGGTTCCTGGTATAAACAGAATCTGTGGCAGAATCTGTCAGTGTCAACAAGCACCTCAGCAGCCAGAAGGCAGGGCCACAGAATATCCATTGTCATGACCACAACAGTACCTGCCTGTTCACTGTGTTACTGGGAATTAGGGTATTCTTGTCCGTTCTCTTACCCCAGAGTTAGCTGATCATGGATAGGTCATAGCACACAGACTGACCCAGGGTCAGCTGCTTCCCCAGGGCAGGTATATTCTCTCTGCTGACCCACACAGTCAGCCTGAGTGTCTCCTGCCTGCATCACCATGGGGGCATCAGCCTAGTGTCACTAAAGACTCTCTTACCCGGACCTGGGAGACTTTGAGATATTGGGGATGTCCTGTGCAGACTGGGCTCAGGCTGACAACAGAGTTTATCCTGATTCCATCTTAGAGGGGGAAAAATGAGTGAACCAGGGTTTGTTTCCCCCCTTACAGAAGGAATCTCCTAGGTTGGTGCCCAGATGGAAGTTGCTCCAGGACTTGGTACTTGGGTGTAGAACAAGGAGGAGGTCTGGAGATGCAAACTGGTAGATAAGTCAGTCGCCTTCGCTTCCTCTGGCCATGAGAAAACCAGATGAAGCAGTCATGGTGTTTAATGTCCAGAAACTTTCACTCTAGGAAAAATATATAAATTGTTGCACTTAGCATCTTGTGTTCAGTACCAAGGGAGGTGTACAGGGGACTTGGGCTTCATTTGTGCCACTTCCCTTATGTTGTTGTGAGTGCTGATGTCACCACTGAAGGGCAATTCATGGATTGAAGAGTTGTTATTGTTATGATTATTTCTATTGTTTTTACCTTGTTAAGAATAAATATCAAACTTACAACTTTCCTAGAAAACCCTATGTGTTTGGGTTAAATTGCTTGTTACTGTATGTTACAAAATAGATAAGCATAGGGCTTAAACAATTAAAACCAAACAAACTCTGGGAGTAAAATTTCTCTTGGACAGGCTTAGAAAAGGCAGAACTGAAAACAAACCAGCAGTGTAGAGATGGGAAGCCTCAGGTCTGCTCCCTGCCCCACCCTGCCCAGATCCACCCTCTTCTGAGCCCAGTCCAGGTCTGGCCCCACCCTGGAGTCTCCCCTCACGGAACCGACTAGAAGAAATTAGATTTTTATGTGGCTAGTCCAGCTGTCTTCACAAAGCTAGTGCTTACAAGTTTTTAAAACACCAAAGCAGGTAAATGGGAACAAAGACTACATATTTTGGGGTCTTATTTTTTTCTCATTAATACCTGTGTTTCTAGAAACATCCCACCTAGCAACATGTTTTGCATTTCTGCAGATCCAGTAGTTTCTCTACTAGTTATGAAAAGGTAAATATAAACAGAACAATGAAAAATACCTCTGAAGCATACCCCACCATTTTCTGTATTGCTCCTATCTGTCTGTATTTAGCTTTTATTTTATGTATTTTCTTCTTAAAATCAGGGTTAGGGAAGCAAGAGAAATACAAAGACCAGTTCTTTCATGTGAATCCTGCTTCGAATTTGGGCCCATTTAGTACCCGACACCTTGGGTATTATGAAGATTAACTCACACACTGTGATGTTCCCAGCACAGTGCTCTGTAACATCCTTGTGAACATGTGCCACCTACACAGTAAACACCATATTAACACATGTGTACATGTTGTTTTATAAATGTAGATTCCCTCAGACATTGGCACCTTCTCCATCCTTCTATAAAGTTTAAATGGCCAGCAAGGAATGTGATCTTTCAGCACAGTATTTGTGTTGTGATGAGAGTGTTGGCTATAAGGGACTCTGTGTGCTGTGCCTGCTGTCTCTGGCTGAGTGCTACTGATCGTGGCCCTAGGGAGACCATCATCTGCATTAACAGGGACTTGTAATAGAAGCCAATTTATAGACCTCTTCAAAACCATCAGAACCACCTTACTTAAAGTGGGCCCAGAATCCCACATGATTTATATGCACATCAAAGCTTGAGAGACAAGACTTCACTAAGAGGTTCTCAGTTCAGGGTTCCACTTAGGATCATATGGCCAATTTGATGACAGACCATCCCTTGTGCCCTCCCCACAGATTCTGTTTTCTGTGGTTATATTCAGGTTATGATTTAATTTTTCCCACTCATGTTACAGTGGTGATTGTGGTCCATCTGTGTTCATTGACACCTGATACCAAGTTGCCCATTACACCTGATGGTAACTTCATTCACTTGGTAAAGATGCTCTCTGCAAGATTCCTTCAGTATGAAGCTTATTATTTTTCTCTTTGTCCTTAATGCTATCTTGGTCACTCATATATGTCAGAGTTAGTCCTCTTAACTCCCTCATTTTATATTGGATCAAATCAAGAACTCTGCCAATGGCCACATGGTTGGTTATTTATTTATTCATTTTAAAAAAATTTTTTCAGGGACTATTGACATTTACTTATGTGGCCATAGAATTCTCTCTGGAGGAGTGAAAATACTTGGACACTAAGAACTCTGCCCGTGGACACATGGTCACTGTGTTGTTCATTTATTTATTTTTTTTTCAGGAACTGTTGACATTCAGGGATGTGGCCATAGAATTCTCTTCAGAAGAGTGGAAATACCTGGACACTGCTCAGCGGAATATGTATAGGGATGTGATGTTAGAGAACTACAGGAACCTGGTCTCTGTGGGTGAGGATAACTTATTTCCGGAATATCTAATATACCTCAACGGTTTTATTTCTTTCCTTTGCAGAATGTGTCTTGGGAGCATGTGCTTTGTATGAGTGAATTTCCGGTGTCTATTCTCAGGAACAAAAAAATCGGGGGTTTGTTAATGTACAGAAAAATCTTTATGTTTGACCTCATTATTTACCTTCTTTCTTGAGGTGACTTACAATTTCACTGTAGTTTAATGGTGATTCTAGAAATTCAGTAATAGAAAATATGTTCTCTACACCTTAAAATCTAATTTCTCCTTTTTATTTTCAATTCTGTCATATTTGAAAGTAAAGCACAGGATTCACAAATTTAAAATGCTTCCTAAATATTCTACAGGGACTGTCAGGAAATAGCATTTAAAAAAATAATTTTCTAGAATCTTCTGTAATATTCTCTCTTCTCTACTGAGTACAATACTAAGTTGAACATTGAAGAACCCCAAGCATAATTCATGTGTCTTTTTCTAATAAAATAGAACTTGCTGTGTCTAAGCTGGACCTGGTCACCTTTTGGGAACAAATGAAAGGGCCCTGGAGTCTGAAGAGAGAGGAGACAGTAGCCAGACACCCAGGTAGGTGGGAGTGGATGAAGCAGATGACACAGGTGAGACGTCCAAAGGTCAAGGAGGAAGCCAGACCTTAAAGTGGATTCAGAAGCTCTCACACAATGAAACTAATTTTTGAGAAGCCTAGGCTTATTTCTCTAGCTCTCATAGAAGGACATCTTCTTTCTCATGCTCTTAAATTATCTGTGGATTGATTCTTCTTAAGATTGTGAAAAATATTATCTGAGGATTCCCTCTGCCCTTCAGTGATCTTCCATCAAATTCACAGTGAGAGCCAAAGTCCTCCCCTTGGCCTGTGAGGGCCTATGTGATCTACTCATCCATTCCCTTGGGGGTCCTGAGAAAATCTGCATATTTCCTACTACATCTGTATTAAACTATTTTTAAGTTCTGTTTTTGCCTCATGTCAAAAGTGTGTGAACATAGTGGTGGTTATAGTGATAATTTGGTTCAAAAGTTCTAGGAATACTGTAGACAGATAAATATTTTCTGTTTTATTAATTTCTAATAATCCTATGGAGGTTTCAAAGGTGTGCTTGCATAGAAATTAAGACCCTGTAATTTCATCAGAGTACAAATTATCTCCCTTTAATTAAATATTAAATTATATATTAGGTATTTAATTTTTAAATATTTGTTTTAAAAATCTAATCATATATTTTACATTAACAGTTTCTTTTTCCTAGCCTGAACTAAGATTAAAAATTTAAACTGTATGTGCACAATTTCCACATGTGTAAAGTCATTCAGTTTACTACTTTCCATATAGAGTTCTTAGCTAAAAATGGTCTGTGATGAGCTTATTACATTATCCCATGTATAGTAACATTTTGACTGTTATCTTATGTCTTAATAATTACTATTTTATAATTTTGTTTGGTTAAGTGTGCAGTTTACTGAGAATGTGTCCTCTATTGTTCATTTGCTTGTTTATTCTTTCTTCCTGACATGCAGATTTTTTTTTTACAAATATAAATTTTATGTTTTTGAGGTGTACATCTTGATGGCTTGATATATGTATATATTGTGTAATGATTAACATGATGAACTTAACACATCCATTATCTCACACAGTTGTCAAATTTTGGGGGGTGAGAACACTTAAAGTCTACTCTCTTAATCCATTTAAGAGAGTATTACTTAATCTCAAGTATACGATATGGTACTGTTACCTGTATTCACAATGCTGTGCATTATATCCCCAGAATTTATTCATCCTGTAAATGAGAGTTTGTACTCCTTGACAAATATCTCCCCATTTTCACCACCCGCCCCAGTATTGGCACCCATCATTCTATTCTGTACTTCTATGATCTCTACTTTTTTAGATTCCACAAATAGCTCATACCATACAGTAATTATATTTCTCTATTTTATTTCAATTACCATAATTTCCACCGGGTTCATGCATCTGTGTTGTCACAAATAGCAGGATTATTTTTTTCTTATGGCTGAACAATACTCTACTATACATTGTGAATAATCTGCTGTAAATATAGGAGAGCAGATATCTCTTTGTATTTCTGATTTCATTTCCTTTGGATATATACCCAGAAGTAAGATTTAAGGATTGTATGGTTTTTAATATTTGAGGAGCCTCCATACTACTTTCTGTAATAAATGGATCAATTTACATTCCCTCTGACGTTGTACAAGTTTCCTTTTCTCCTCACCTTTGCCAACATTTATTATATCTTGTCTTTTTTAATAATAGTCATTATAACAGGTGTGAGGTGAAATCTCATTGTGGTTTGACTTCATTTTCCTGATGAATAATGAGGTTGAGCATCTTTTCATAAACCTGTTTGCCACTTTTATGTCTTCTGTGGATAAATATCTACTCAGGTCATTTGCACATTTTAAGTCAGATTTACTTTTTTTTCCTTGCTGTTGAGTTGTTTGACATCCTTATATATTTTAAATATTAATTTAATATATCATCAGCTATATTTTCTCCCAATCCTTGAGTTGCTCTTTTGTGTTGTTTTTTGTTTCCTTCGCTGTGCAGAAACTTTTTAGTTTGATGCAGTCTTACTTGTTGTTGGCTTTTGCTTTTGTTGCTTGTGCTTTTTTGGTGTGATATAAAAAAATCAATACCAAGGCTAATGTCAAAGAGGTTGTTCTGGCTAGCTGTGGTGGCTCACACCTGTAATCCTAGCACTCTGAGAAGCAAAGGCGGAAGGATCACGTGAGGTCAGGAGTTTGAGACCAGCCTGAGCAAGAGCAAGTCTCCATCTCTGTGAAAAATAGAAAAATTAGCCAGGTGCAGTGGCAGGTGCCTACAGTCCCAGCTACTTGGGAGGCTGAGGCAGGAGGATAGCTTGAGCACAGGAGTGTGAGTTTGCAGTGAGCTATGATCAAGCCAGTGTACTCTATCCCAGGCAACCAAGCGAGACTCTGTCCCAAAAAATAAAAAAAAAAAAGGAGATTGTTCCCTATGCTTTCTTCTAGAAGGTATATAGTTTCTGGTTTTACATTTAATGTGAATCCATTTTGAGTGAATTTTTGTATATGGTATAAATGTCCAATTTCATTCTTGTGAATGGTAATAATCACTTTTTATTATCATTTATTAAAGAGACTACTTTCTCATTTGTGTATGTTAGTGCCCTTGTCAATAACTAGTTGACTGTATACTCATGGCTTTATTTCTGCTTTCTCTATTTTTTTTCCATTGGTCTATTTTTCTGTTTTTATGTCAGTACCATATTATTGGTTATTATAGGTTTGTAATAATTTGAAATCAAGAAGTGTGAAGACTCTAAATTTGCTCTCTCTCAAGATCTTGTTGGCTATTTGGGGTCATTTGTGGTGTCATAGAGATTTCTGAATTCTTTACTATTTCTGTGAAAAATGCCATTGGAATTTTAATAGGGATTAAATAGGGATTGTACATTCCTTTGTATAGTGTGGACATTTTATATTAATAATAATTATTCCAATGATGAACAAAGGATACTTTTTCACTTATTTGCATCTTCTTTATTATATTCATTAATGTCAGACTTTACTGAACAGATCTTTCACCTCCTTTGTTAAATTGAGTCTTAAGAATTTTATAGTGTTTAATTCTATTGTAAATGGGATTGTTTCCTTACCTTTTTTTCAGATAGTTTATTAGTGTATAGAAATGGAATTGAGTTTTGAATGTTGATTTTGTGACATACAACTTTAGTAAATGGGTTTATTACCTCTAACTTTTTAAAATATAATTTTTACAGTTTTCTATATATATGATCACTTCATCTACAAGCAGAGATTATTTTGCTGCTTCTTTTCTGATTTGAATGTCTTTTGTTTCTTTTTATTACCTAATTGGTCTGGCTTGATCTTCCAGTATTATGTTGAATAAAATTGGTGAGATTTGGTGTCTTTCTCTTGTTTCTGATACTAGAGAAAAAACTTTTAACATTTCACTGTTGAGGATAATGGTACCTGAGGGCTTGTTATATATGGCCTTTATTATGGTGAGATACATATGTTTGTATGTACATTGTTCCAAGTTTTTATTATGAAAGTATACTGAATTTTGTCAAATGCCTTCAATAAATGTTTTACGATGATCGTATATGGTTTACATCTTTTCTGTTTTTGTGGTATATCATTGTTATTGATTTGTATATGTCAAAACATCCTTGCCAAAGTATAAATCCTACTTGCTCATGGTGTATAATCTCTTTAATGTGTTGATGAATTTCATTTCTAGTATTTTGTTGAGAATTTCTGTTTGTATCTCCATCAGAGATAATGGCTTGTGGTTTTCTTTCTTGTAGTGTCCTTATCTGTCTTCAGTATGAGGGTAATGATGGCCTCATAGCATGAATTTGGAAATATCTCCTCCCTTCAATTTTTCTGAAGAAGTTTGGGAAGGATTAATTAATTCTCTAAATGTTCGCTAGAATTCACCTGTGAAGAAGTCATCTGGTCTTGGCCTTCATTTTGTTGGGAGATTTATTAATATTACTGCTTCAGTGTTCTTCCTCAGTATTGGTCTGTTTAGTATTTCTACTTCCTTATGTTTTAATCTTGGTGGGTTGTTTGTTTTGAAGAAATTATTTATTTCTTCTAATTTATCCAATATGTTGTCATATAATTGTTCATAGTATTGTCTTATTATATTTTGTATTTCTTTTATATCAGTTTTAATGTCTTCTCTTTCATTTATAATTTTCTTCAGTCCTGTCTTGTTGGTTAATCTAGCCACAAGTTTTTCAACTCTGTTTTCTTTAGAAAACTCAACTATTAGTTACTTTGATCTTTTTTATTGTCTTTCAAGCCTTTATTTAATTCTTTCTTTGCTTTAGTCTTTATTATTTCTTACCTCCTTGGGGATTAAACTTAGGTTGTTAATTTAAGAACTTTCTTTTTCTCTTAATGTCAAAAGTTATCTAAGTGTTCGTTGGTGGTGCTTCCAGTTTCTTTTGTCTCAAAATACTTTTTGATTTCCCTTTGGATTTCTTCTTTGACTGATTTGTTATTCTGGGGCATGTTTTTTTCACTATCCATATATTTGTGAGTTTCCCATTTCCTTCTGCTACTGATTTCTAGTTTTATACCATTGTGATCAAAAAGAAAAACTTAATATACTTTTGGCCAAATGTGGTGGCTCATGCCTTTAATCCTAGTACTCTTGGAGGCTGAGGCTGGAGGATTGCTTGGGCTTAGGAGTTCGAGACCAGCCTGAGCAAGAATGAGACCCTGTCTCTACTAAAAAATAGAGAAATTAGCCATGTGTCATGGCACACACCTTTATGCCCAGCTACTTGGTAGACTGAGGCAGGAGGATCACTTGAGCCCAAGCATTTGAGGTTGCAGTTAGCTATGATGATGCCACTGCCCTCTACCTGAGGTGAGAGAGCAAGACTCTGTCTCAAAAAAAGAAAAAAAGAAAAACTTAATATAATTTTAATCTTGTTAAATTTTAAAAGACTTTTTTTGGTCCACCATAAGCTCTATTGGGAGAATATTCCATGTGATCTTGAGAAGAATGTGTATCCTCATAATGTTGGATGGAATGTTGTATGTATGTCTGTAAGGTCTATTTGGTCTGTGGTGTTTTACAAGTGCATGCTTTTCTTATTAGTTTTCTGTCTGAATGATCTACCCATTGTTTTCAGTAGGGTAGTGAAATCTCTTTTACTATTGTATTTCTGTCTATTTCTACCTATAGTTCTGTTAATATTCACTTTATATATTTAGGAGTTCCAGTGTTGCATGCATATGTATGTTTAATTGTATATTCTCTTGACAAATTAACCTTTTTGTTATATAATAAAAGATTTTTACTTTTGTGACAGATTTTTCCTAGAAGCCTATTTTGTGCAATGTAAGTGTAACCAGCCCTGCGCTCTTTTGTTTATCATTTGCATGGAATATTCTTTTCCATCCTTTCACTTTTAGCCTTTTTGTTTTAAAATCAAAAGTGATTCTCTTGTAAGAAGCATAGTAGTGGATTTGGGTTTAAAAAGCCAGTCAGCCACTCTGTTTTATTCCATTTTCTGCTGCTATAACAGAATACCACAGACTGGGTAATTTATAAAGAATAGTAGTTTATTTGGCTCATGATTGTGGAGGCTGGGTAGGGAAAGAACATTGTACTGGCATCTGCTAGAGGCCTTTTTGCTGCAGCATAACATAAAGAAAGGCCAAAGAACTGAGAGAGAGATAGGGTGTGCACCAGGCAGGGCTTTTTTCTTTTTTATAACAGACCTATGTTCGTGATAACTAACACACTCCTATGATTAAAAAAAAAAAGAAAAACGCTAATTCATTTATTTGCCCTCATGACCTAATAACCTTTTAAAGGACCCACTTCTTAATTCTTTCATATGGCAATAAAATTTTACCATAAATTTTAGAGGCAACAATCAGTCTATGGCAATGTCTTTTCATTTGATAATTTAGTCTCTTTGTATGTAAATTAATTATGGATAGGTAAGGACTTTCTATTGTAATTTTGTTTCTTCTATCCATTTTATATTTTGTTTCTTTATTAATACTGTTTTCTCTTTTTTTTTAACTTTTTTGATTTGTTTTTGTTGTTGGTATATGCTTTAATTACTTTCTCTTTTCAGTATGTACTACAATTATTTTCTTAGTGTTTATCATAAAACTTACAAAGATTTTATACTTATAACAGCCTAGCTTAAGATGATAATTTAACTTCTATGCATGGAAAAAACTCAACAAATTTTCTCCCCTCCACACATTTTATACTATTTATGTTACACTTTACAACTTTTTTACTGTGTATGCATTAAAAAATTATTTTAGCTAAATTCATTTTTAATAGTTTTATTTTGTAGCTTTTATACTAGAGTTAAAAGTGATTTATGCACCATTATTACAGTATTAGAGTATTCTGAATTTCCCTTTGTATTTAGTGTTTCCAGTGAGATTTATACTTTTATATGTTTTCATATTGTTAGTTAGCATTCCATAATTTCATGTTGAACATCTTTCAGCGTGTCTTATAAGACAGATGTAGTAGTGATGAATTCCTTCAACTTCATTTGTATGGGAATGTCTTGATCTCTTCTTCATTTCTAAAAGACTGATTTGTCAGGTATAGTCTTTTTAGTTGTCAGGGTTTTTTTTTCTTCCTTTAGGACTTTAAATATCTGGTCTCAGTTCCGTATGGCCTGCAAGTTTTCTGCTGAAAAAATCTGAATAATTTTATAAAATTTCCATTTTATGTGAAGACTCTGTGATCTCTTGCTGTTTTCAAGATTGTCACTTTGTCTTTGCATTTTTCCAATTATAATGTATCCTGGGCAATTTCCATTGGGTTGTTCTTGCTTTAGATATTTTGAATTTAATGAAACTGGATGTCCACTTTTTATTCTAGATTTGGGGGGTTTTAAAACATTATATACATACATATATATATATATATATATATATATATATATATATATGTATGTATTTTTTTTTTTGAGACAGAGTCTTGCTTTGTTGCCCTGGTTAGAGTGCCATGGTGTTGGCCTAGCTGACAGCATCTTCAGACTCCCGGTCTCAAGCAATCCTTCTGCCTCATACTCCCGAGTAGCTGGAACTACAAGCACGCACCACCATGCCCAGATAATTTTTTCTATTTTTAGTAGAGACAGGGTCTTGCTCTTAGGCTGGCCTCAAAATCCTGAGCTCAAATGATCCTCCTGCCTCAGCCTCCCAGAGTGCTAGGATTATAGGCATGAGCCTCCGTGAATGGCCAAGACATTATATTTTTAAAACATTCTTTTTTTCTCCTTTCTTTGAAAACCAAAAATGCATATATTTGTTTACTTAATGATGCACTCTCAGACCCATATCCTTTCTTTACTCTTTAATTTTTTTCTTGGTACTTGGCTACATTTAAATGACCTATCTTTGAGTTTGCTGAATTTTTATTCTGAACAATGTCTCCTCTGAAAGCTTTTCATTACATTTTCAGTTTTGCCATTGGGTACGTGAGCTGTAGGATTTCTGTTTGTCCTTTTTATCTTTCTATATCTCTATTACAATTATTTTCTTTATGCATAGTTTTATATAATTTTTTTAGTTATCTATCTGTGTTCTTTTGTATCTCACTGAGATGAATTCTTTGTCAGCCAGTTCTTAGATCTTTATTTCTTTTGAGATTATTATTGTAGTTTTATTGGTGGTTATATTTTTTGTTTCCTTATGGTCTGGATACCCTTGGTTTCTGTCTCTGAATCTGAAGGAGCAAACACCACTTTCAGTCATTATAAACAAGTTTTGCGAAGTAAATACCTTCTCCTATTGGATACCTGGGCTGATGAGATTTTTTCTGAGATTGCAGTAGAGTGAGCTTGGAGCCAAATATTGACTGTTACTGGGTCTGCAGTGTGTTCCATGTTTGGCAGACTTGTTATTAAGGCATCAAACAGTTGTGGATCCTGGCTATTCCCTGGGAAGATTAATTTTTTTCAGGATCTTGATCAGTAGAACTGGTGCTGAGACAAGGAACTGCAGTTGTTTCTGCAAATGCAGCACTGATGCAAGGTTTATGGACAGGTGTGACTCCTGCTGGATCTCTGGGAGTGCTCTCACTCAGTCACTGGACAAGTCCTTGGATGGGAAGGACGTAACCCTGATTACAGCTGAGAGGGGCTGGAACTGATGTATAGGGCTGCTGCAGGATACACAGCTGAGAGCAACGTCTTCAGTTCTGTCTCTGGGTCCATGTCATGTCTCCCTCCAAGTGTTTGGGTGAGCAGAACTGCTTCTAGACCCTGGCTGACAGAGACTGAAGCTGGTTAACAAGGCAATGTTAAGATTCACAGTAGGATTGTTGTTAGCAGGGCCACCTCATGGGCACAGATGTGTGTGCTTCTAGACATATCTCAGACTGAGCACAATTGGTCCTGAACTGTGGCTGAGGCCAGGTTACAGTGCCACTTCAAGATCTACTTTCAGGTCAGTATTGGTGGTTCTATATTCAGGAGCAGAGGTGGATGTTTCTCCCTGAGGGTCCTTGTGTGGACAGTATTTTTACCATACCATGCTGATAGGTGAAAAATGTGGGTTTTATTCATAGGTTCATTCAGTGGACAAAGATAGGACCAAGGTCTGCAGCCCTGTTCACCTGAGGCACAGGTGAATATGAATCCGCCTATGTATCTTGGCAGATGGTGCTAGTGGCAGGACCAAGGTCAAATGGGCTATAGCTAAGTCTAATATGGAATGTGGTCATTTTTTATTCTGTTGCCAGGACTGTTATTAGTAAGTCTGCCACCTGGTTATGGTCCAGCTCTCTCAAAATGGTCCTCCTCAATATTGGGCTCCACCAGCGTGTCACAAACTCCGACCTGGATCCCAAAACTCTCATAAATGCTGCTCTTTTGGGCATGGCTGTCACATTTTGCTGTGGGGGATATGAGTGGGAGATCTACTCTGTCATCTTGCTTATGTTACTCTCCTATATGTTTCACTTTCTGAAATGTGTGTCAAATTTGTCCATGGTTTTTTGATTCAAAAGTTCTCAAATGAAATGCTAAATTTACATGTTATGTAAGAAGTAAATTAGATTACTAGTAGGCAGCACGTATTTATTAAAATGCTAGGTTTTAAGTTCAAGTTTATTGCAGGCAAAAATGAATCATTAAAATTTATATCCATTTTTCTCAGACTATATTTAAATAGTATAATTTAATACCAAATGTTTACTTTTTATTTCAGTGATTCACACTGTATTTTACACCATTTATGTTATTCCTTCATTTGGAAATGTCAAGCTTTCCTTAGCTTCCAAAGGCTGTATTATTGCTGCTATATTTTGTGTAAAAATAGCACCAATGTTTATGGGTGCACAAAGTGAAAATGGTAGATATTGAAAGTATTGCTTTTTTTGTGAGACAGGGTCTTTGTTGCTAAAGAATTATTTTTAATAGTATATGTTATCTTCAGTATTTTATGCATCAAAATTTCTCGTATTCTTGTTTTCAAGTCCATATTATTGTGATTTTTTTTTAAAAATATATGTTTCCTCAAATGAGTTAATTGTATTTCCTTTTTGGAAACTGAATATTATGAATTGGATGACAGTGTTCAGCTCTGTACATTTTATGAAGATGTGGTGTATGATTTATATATGCATTAGGCACATGTCTGTTGCTTATAAAAATATCTGTGTTTTTTGCCCTTATATATATTGCCCATACATGTTTAGGACTTGTGTGTGTGTGTGTGTAAGTTGGTTTTCAATGATTATTTTATCCTGTCTAGGTGAGTAGTGAAGGAAATAGGGAAATAGTCTTAAATGCACAATGTATTTATTGTTTGAATTTATATTATTTTGTGAGAGAAACACTTGTGTTATTTGAAAGTGATTTTTGAAAAGTTTTCTAATTATCTCTTTTAGGGAGTCAAATTTTTTATTGTTGTAAAATATATGAAATTGTCATCAAACATTTTTCAGTGTACAGTTTAGTAGTGTTAAGTATATTCACATAGTTTTTCAACAGATTTTGAGATCATTTTTATGTTACAAATGTAAAAGTGAATACCCATTAAACAACAAATTGTACTTTCTACCTCTCTAGCTCCTGAAGAACATCATTCTACTTTGTCTTTCTATGAATTTGACTCCTTTAGATATTTTATATGAGTTTAATACTGTGTTTGCTTTTTTATTATCTTATTTTAAATAACATAATATCCTCAATGTTTGCTCTTACTGTAATATGACAAGATGACCCTTTTTAAAGGCTAAATAATATTCCTTTTTATGTATATGCCACATTTTCTTTATCTCCCTATCAATAAAGGGACATTTGATTTGCTTCCAGATATTGTCTTTAGTGAATAATGCTGCAGTGTACATAAATGTGCAAATATGTATTCCGTGTTTTCTGTGAATATGTTTGAGATAGTTTAGATACACTGATGTAGTGCCAAGTGCATGTTCTTGCTTTTGTTGCCTAATCCTTTATGTTATATCCAAGAAGTCATTACAAAGACCCAGTGTCATGAAGCTTCCTCTTTATATGTGCTCCTAGGATTTTAATACTTATAGGTCTTACATTTAAATCTTAGTGTTTTTAATTGACACATTGTAATTGTGCACGTATATGGGGTACAATTTGATGTTTCACATATATACGTTGTATAATGATGAAATCATGGTATTTAGTGTATCCATTACCTCATGTATTTATTAGTTCTTTGGGGGGAACATCCACAAACTGGTCTTCTAGCTATTTTGTAACATACAATACCTTACTCTTAACCATTATCATCTTACTGTGCAATAGAAAACCAAAACTTGTTCCTTCTAATTATAATTTTGTACCTGTTAGCCAACCTTGCTTCATCCTCCCCTTCCCAATGTTCTACTCTCTGTTTCTATGGTAAAACTTTTTTTTTTTTTTTTTTTTTTAAGATTCCATAGCTGAATACAATCATACAGTATTTGTCTCTTTGTATCTGGCTTTTTTCACTTAACATGCTGTCCTACAGATCCATCTATGTTTGCATGCCAGTACCATGCTGGTTTGGTAATTATACCTTTCAAGTAAATTTTGAGGTCAGGTACTGTGATACCTCCAGGTTTGTTCTTTTTGCTCAGGATTGCTTTGGCCATTTGGGGTATTTTCTAGTTTCATATACATGTAAATTTTAGGGTTTTTAAAAACATTTCTGTGAAGAATATTATTGGTATTTTGATGAAAGTTGCATTGAATCTCTAGGTCACTTTGGGTAGTATGGCCATTTAAAAATTATTTTTCCAATCCATTAACACAAGATAACATTTCATTTATTCTTGTGTATTTCTATTTCTTCATGCACGTTTTATAGTTTTCAGTGTAAGTATCTTTCATCTTTTTGGTTAAGTTTACTGGTAGGTATCTTAATTCCTTACAGGTTTTGTAGATTCAGAAAAAGCATTTGAGAACATTTTTTATAATAAAAACACTCAACAAATTAGGTATAGAGCGTATGTTTGTCAACACCATGAAAGCCAAATATGACAAGCCAGGGTTAACATAGTGAACAGGGAAATGCGATTTGGAACAAGACTGTTTTTATCACTCCTATTCAACATAGTACTGGAAGTCATTGTGAGAGCAATTAGAAAAGAGAAAGAATTAAAGTCATTCACACTGGAAATTAAGAAGCCAAATTGTCTGTTTGCTGACAAAACGACCTTATATTAAAAATACCCTAAAGACTACACCACAAAAAATTGTTGGAACTACTAAAAAATCAGTAAAGTTACAGAATGCAAAATCAACATAAAAAATTACTAATATTTCTATACACTAACTGAACTGAAAAAGAAATTTCAAAATTCCATTTAGGAAAGCTGTTGAAAGCCAGTCCATTTTTAGTTCTTATTTGTGTATAGTGCAACATAAGGTCCAACTTCAATTTGTTCAGTTTGGATTTACAGTATTTGCAACCTTATTTTGTGAAGGGAATGTCCTTTCTGCATTGTGATGTTTTGAAATCCTTGCTGAGCATAAGTTGAGTGTATACATGAGGGTTTATTTCTGGGCTTTCTAATCTGTTTCATCATCTGTTTTTATGCCAGTACCACACTGTTTTGAACACTGTAGCTTTGTAATATGTTTTGAAATCAGAAAGTATGATAACTCTAACTTCATTTTTCTATTCCAACAGTGTTTGTGGGCTTTGTTTGATCCTTTGAGATTCCATAGAATCTCAAATTTAGATTATTTTAACATGTGTGCAAAAATTTCCATTGGCATTTTGATATAAGTTTTATCAAATCTGTAGATCACTTTGGGTAGCATTGATATATTAACAATATTAAGTCTTTTTGCTCTTGAACAAGAGTGTTCCATTTTTTTGTTTAGACTGAGTCTCACTGAGTCACCCCGGCTAGAATGCCATGGCATCAGCCTAGATCATGGCAACCTCAAATACCTGGGCTTAAGTGATCCTCCTGCCTCAGCCTCCTGAGTAGTAGCTAGGACTACAGGTGTGCTCCACCATGCCTGGCTATTTTATTTCTATTTTTAGTAAAGACAGGGTCTCGCTCTTGCTCAGGCTGGTCTTGAACTCCTGACCTCTAGCAATCTTCCCACCTTGGCCTCCCAGAGTGCTAGGATTAGAGACGTGAGCCACCACGCCTGGCCACAGCAGTGTTTTCAGTAGTTTTTTTGTTGTTGTTGTTTAATTTCCACATAGTTGTGAACATATCACTTTTTAAAGTTTTTATTTCTAGTTTTATTCTACTGTAGTCAGAAATAATACTTTGTGTGATTTTTGTGTGGTTAAATTTGTTGCTACTTGGTTTGTGGCTTATCAGGTTGTCTATCTGGCATAAAATGCTATGTGTGCTTAAGAATAGTGTGTATTCTGCTGTTGTGGAGTGGAGAGTTCAGTATAAAACTATTGGGTATAATTGATCTATAGGATTGTTCAAGTCTTCTGTTTCCTTTTGGTTCTTTTGTCTGTTTATTTCCTTTTGTTATTGAAAGTGTGTTATGAAATTATCCTACTATTATTGTGCTGCTGTCTGATTCTTGGTTCAGTTCTATAAAAGGTTGCTTCATATATTTGGGAGCTGTTATAGTAGGCACACATGTATTAATACTTGTGATAGCTTCCTGGTCAATGGACTTTTTCATCATTATATAAAGTCCTTTGTTGTCCATTGTGACAATTTGTGATGAAACATCTATTTTGTCAACATGAACGCTTTTGACATTGCATTCAATAACACTTTTCAGTTCTTTTACTTACGGTCCATGTGTGTTCTTACAGCCAGTGTGAGTTCTTTGTAGAAAGCATGGAGAGTTGGATCATTTCTTAAATTTATTCAGATAAAATATGAGTTTTGATTGATTTAATTCATTTATATAGAAAGTAAATACTGAAAGGAAATGACTATTACATTTCATTTATTTCTGTAGCTCTTATAGCTATTTTGTTCTTGTTTTCTCTTAGCTTTCCTTTGTATTTTGTTGATTTTTATAGTGACATGTTTTGATTCCTTTCTCATTACTATACTTACTAATTTTTTTCTTTTTTCTTTTAAACCCCAGGAGCATTGAGATGTGTATCTACTATCAATATTTTCTTTGTGGTTACCATAGTATTACATAAAACATCTGAAAGCCATAACAAAGTATTTTAAGCTAAAAACATTAATTGCATACAAAATCCCTGCTTTTTACATGCCCAGTTGCATTCTGTTGATGTCACAGATTATATCTTTTTGTATTGTGTATTCATTAACACAAATTTATGCTTATTTTAAGGTTTTGTCTTTTCAAATATATAGTAGAATTTAAAATATTTTATTCACCATCATTATGACAACACAGAATAACATATGTATGCATATACTTATATTTACCATAGGACTTTATATATTCACATCACCGTGTGGATAATATTTTACTTGTCAATACAAAGAACTGACTCTCCTTAGCAATTAATTTAGGGTATGTCTCTTGGGTATAATTTTTAAAGCTTTTTTTAATCTTTGAAATTTTTTGTTTTTACCTGATTTTTAAAGGATGGTTTTGTCAGAAATAGTGTTCTTGGTTGGTAGTTGTCATTTTTTCAGCACTTTGGATATATCATCCTACAGCTTTCTGTCCAGCAGGTTTTTTTTGCTAAAAAGTTTGTTGATCATCCTTTAGGAGTGCCTTTGTACATGCTGAGTCACATTTTTCTTGTTTATTTCAAGATTCTCTTTGTTTGTAACTTTTAAATCTTTGAATATGATGTGTCTTGTTTTGGGTCTCTTTGTGTTGGTTCTAGTTAGAACCAAACCATTGGTTTGGTTAGAACCAAACCATTGAACTTCTTTAAATGTTATGCTATTTTCTCCCTCAACTTATGAAAATTGTCAGACATTATTTCTTCAGATAAGGTCCCTGCTCATTTTTCTCCCTGCTCTCATTATAGAATTCCCATTATGAATATTTTGGCATGCTTGATGGTAATAAGTCCCTTAGGTTCTCTTAACTTTCTTCATTTTTTCCTTTTTGCTCACTTAATTATAATTTCAAATGGCCTATTTTCAAGCTTTGCTGGTTTTTTATTCTGCTACATCAAGCCTGCTGTTGACTGTTTTTAGTAAATCTTTAAATTCAGTTATTTTATTAAGGTTTTTAGCTCCATACTTTGTGGGTTTTTTTTAGTTTTAATCTCTTTGTAAGTAATCAAATTTTCTTTATGTATTGTTTTTCTCCTTTTATTTAGTTGTCTGTATTCTCATTGAGCTAATAAAGCATCTTTAAGACAAACTTTAAATACTTCTAAAATTACTTCATAGATTTTCACTTCCTTAGGATCACCTGAATATTTGTTTTTGTCCTTTCATTGGACTGTATTTCTTGGTTTATTTGATGTCTTTTCATTTTTAATCAGATTTTGGTCATTTAAAAACAGCTACCTATTTCATCCTTTTGAGAATGTCTTTGTTCAGGGAAAATTTAGCACCACACAATCAATCACAGTGCACATTCTGGGCACTTCTCCAAACTGTTGACAGGATGTATCTTCTCTGGAGTAGTCTGTGTATTTTTCCACTAGAAAGGTTTGTCTATTTCTTGCTAAAAGCCCTTAATCTTTACCTTCTGTGATTAATTCCATATATTCTACAATCTCTCTTTTGCTGTAATAGTTATCTTTGTTCTCACTGAACTCAGCATGTCATTTAAATTATATCTGCATTTCTTTTCAGCACTACATATTATAGAAAGCAATAACCAGCCTTCTGGTAGGCCCAGAGAAACCCAGGACTTTGGATATAGCATTGGATTAAGTGTTCAGTCAAATATTTCTGAAGACCAGAGATTGAAAATTGAAGAGGCTATTTTTGAATGTGATCAATTTGATGAGTCCTTCATTAAAAAATTATTCTTCTTCCACCAACTACTAACATCATCAGATGTCAAAATCTGCAACTGTGATCAGTATGGTAAGGTGTTTACCCAATCATCATTGCTTAATCAATACCAGGGAATAAATAATTGGGGAAAACATTACATATCCAATAAAACTTTGGTGTCCTTTATCCAGAACTTTACCCCAAGTAATTACCAGGATATTCATATTGAGAGAAATTATCAATACAGAAAACCTGAAAAAACCTTGCACCAAGTCTCATGCTCTAGAAAATATCAGAAAGCTCAATATCCAGTGATCCAGTATAAATGTAAAAAATGTGGGAAAGTCTTTTATCAATGTTTAAAGCTTATTAGCCATGAAGATGTCCATATCCAAGAGTATTGCTACAGATGTAATGAGTGTGTAGAAGCTTTTGCCCAGTCAGGGAAACAGTCTCAAAATCAGGGAATTCATATTGGAGAAAATTCATGCAGACGTAAATGTGAAAAAGTCTTTAGTCAGTCATCCAATCTAAGAAAATGTAACACAATCCATACTGAAGAAATGCTCTACAACTGTAAAGAATGTGGCAAAAGCTTTAACCAGAGTTCACAGCTTAAACATCAGAAAATTTATACTGAGGATAAACGCTACAAATGTAAAGAATGTGGCAAAGGCTTTAACTGTAATTCAAACTTCAGTAAACATCAGAAAATTCATACTGGAGAAAAACCCTACAAATGTGAAGAATGTGGCAAAGGCTTTAAGCTTATTTCACATCTTACTCAACATCAAATAATTCATACTGGAGAGAAACCCTACAAGTGTGAAGAATGTGACATATCCTTTACCAGGTCAGCAAGCCTTAGACAACACCAGATAATTCATAGTAGAGAGAAACTCTACAAATGTGAAGAATGTGGCAAAACCTTTAGACAGTACTCCTGCCTCACTGAACATAAGAGAATGCATACTGGAGAGAAACCCTACAAGTGTAAAGAATGTGGCAAAGCTTTTAACTGTAGTTCATACCTTACTCGACATCAGAGAATTCATACTGGGGAAAAACCCCACAAATGCGAAGAGTGTGGCAAAGCCTTTACCCAGTCAGCAAGTCTTATGAAACATCAGAGAATTCATACTGGAGAGAAACCGTACAAATGTGAAAAATGTGGCAAAGCCTTTAACTCTCTTTCAAGCCTTACTGAACATCAGAGAATTCGCAATAGAGAGAAACCCTACAAATGTGAAGAATGTGGCAAAGCCTTTAACCGTAGTTCAATCCTTACTCAACATCAGAGAATTCATACTGGAGAAAAACCCTACAAATGTAAAGAATGTGACAAAGCCTTTAACAGTCGTTCAAGCCTTAGTCAGCATCAGAGAATTCATACTGGAAAGAAACCCTACAAATGTTAGCAATGTAACAAAATCTTTTACTGTAGTTCACACCTTAGTCAACATCAGAGCATTCACACTACAGAACCCCTATTGATGTAATATATGTGAAAAGAGTTTTATCCCAAATGTACAACTTCGAAATCACCAGAGAGCTCAAAGTGAAAGAAACTTTACAGCAGCAATATATGTACAGAAATATTTAATCAAAATTTAAGTCTAAGTGTATCAGGGAATTCACACAAGTGAAAACTAAAGCAAACTTCCAGATTTTACACTAACCCAGAGTATTTTTTGTAGAGAATAATGTGAAGTCAAAGCAATTAGATAGTTTATCTCATTATATTTTTCTAAAAGCAAGAACACTGATGTTTGGACAGGTATAATTATATTCTATGAATACTTTGTATTGACAGTATTTGAAATTTTTCAAAAGCAAATATTGACATAATCCAGTTCTGAAATTAGTTGATGCTATACCTTCATCCTCAATGTTGATATGAAAATATGTGATGAGTTGTTTCTGCATCAGAGCTATGAGAAGCCATTCAATATTAGGTGAATATGATTAATATCAGTTTTTCCATGAAAATTTAATGGCAAATGTAAAATACATTGTGAAAATCTAAAGAAAGCTGCTGTTTGTGTTTGAATCTTCAAACAAGGATGCACATAAGCATACAGTATATAATCAGGGCATTTTTCTTCTGTATTAAAGTAAGAAACAGTGTAAATTATCAAAATAAATCATTTTACCTATTGCTTCTGAAGTAGGAAAAAACTGGCCAATTATTTGAAGTACTGACATATCTTTATAGTAGAATAAAATAGAAGTCTTAAATATTATTTAATGTGATAGAGGACATAGACATCCTGAATGTTATTTGATGTAATAGAAATAACATCTTCAAAGATATCAGAGGAAAGTAAAGAAAACTTCTATCTGAAAGTCTGTATATGTATTCAAATCAATGTGCACTAAATAATTAATCTTGATCTTTAAAATCAAAGCATAATTGTAAGATCACTATACTAGAAAAAAAATGCTTCTTGAGTGCTTGTAACCCAGGAACATATAGTGGATTTCAAAATACTTTATTTGGGCTATGGGTAATTAATTAGTTTTCATTATTAAAACTAAATGATTTTTAATGTTTTAACCCTGATGTGCAATGAATGAAATGTTATTCTGCCACCAATGTTAAACTGCCTTATTTTTTCCAAGATTGTAGTTAACAGAGGAAAATAATGTTCTATTTTGGTAACACAGTGGAATGACCTCTTTAGTTGTTCCTCTTTTTCCTGAGAACCTAGACTTCCAATGATTTGGGGATTGTTCTTCTCAGTTACTATTTTGTGTCCTTTTCTCTTTTTTGTAACTATGAGGATGTTGATATGGTTATAATAAAGATCATATGTGAGTATAACTCAAAGCCATACCTTAATATCCTAAGTCACTATTCCTAAAATTTTTCACATTACTTTGCACACTCCCTTTTTCTGGTCCCATTGAACATAGAGAGATATTTTGTTTTGATTTACATTGAACACAATATACAGTGTATTAAGCTGAAAATAAACTTTGTAAGAGGACAACAGAGAACAAATGCATGTGTGTGTGTACCTGTCTTCAAAAAGAAATAAAAATAATGCATCAAAACATAATTTCAAAAGAATCGACAATTTAGAAGCAAACTAGACCTTACAAATTCTCAAAGCAAACTTAGTTTTTCTACTATTATGTTTAATTTATTTCTTACAGATTTTATGTCTCCAGGGTGTAGAATTATCCCTTACAAATCCTGTCTTTTTTACTTGCCACCTATTCAGTTAGGTGGCAAGTATATGGCAATTATATGATTTTCTTGTCCTTTAAATTGTTGGACATAAATGGACTGTCACATGCTCACACTTTAGGCTTTGGCAGCTTCTGCACTTCAAGCTGAACAAAACAGCAGGATAGAGTTTCCAACTCCATCTTCTCAGTTTAAAACTAATCCACAAATGTAATTGCTAACACAGATGTGGAGGTTTTCATATACTTTTCTAACAGTAATTCTTCACCTTGTTTTTGTACCTTCACCTCAGCTGATAACTGACTTCGGTGGCCACTTGCAAAGCTCCTAGTAATGGCCAATCTACTGTTAATGCCACATGGTGATCTTCCTTACCCTAGGGGGTAATGCAGTTTTCTACTGACAAGTTCTGTAGTCCCTCTGGCATTTTAGGGGCATTACTGTACTCACTCAGTAGTCCACATACATCTCACAAATGGGCAGCACCCCCAATACATTAGGAGTAACTCCCCAGATATTCCACTCCAATACTTTCTTCCCCTTGCTCATACTTTTATTACTGGACTTAGGCTGGCTAGCTCACTAATTCTTTTGTAAAAGGTCCATATGTGCAAAGTGATGCCCAAATGCAGAATAAGCCAGAAAATCAAAGAAAGAGGCAGACAAATCCAGTTTGTCAGTGGAGGGTGATTTATTGGGGAATATATGGATAAGTGCATGATCATAGGTGGCAACAAGACAGGTGGATCCCAATGTTGTTACACCCCAAATACAGGGCTTATATACTATAGGAGAAGGGTATTCATGTTAATGTGCAGGACAATTAAATTTGACCTTTTAAGAAAAGGCAAAGATGTCAATTCTATGTGCTTCATAGCCTGTAACTTCTGTGATGACATCAAGGTTGTTTTGACCTAAGGGTAGGGTTTATGGTAATACGTGCTCTTACACAGGGAACAGTTGATAAAATAAAAATCTGAGAGGCATTCCTAGAACAGGGTTAATCAGAAGCCCAATGTGGCATATTAGCATCCCAGAGGAAGGTACTTGAGCCTCCACAAAGCTCCCTCTCCAGTACCATGAATCCTTTAGTGTTCAGAGGAGCCCCTTGAAAACTCTCAAACAGGCAGTCTGGATCCATTTGTTTCTCAAATAAAAAGTACTTAAACTTGCAGAAGTCCCCATTATGCCCAAATTTATTCCTCTTTCTTTTTCCTCTCCACAGAGAAAGTTCCAGAAAATTTTAAAATGTTCACACACACACACACAAACAACAACAACAAAAACAGAACAGGGTCTCCTCATCAAGGAAAAATGGAAGGCAGGAGATGGGGAGTAAGTATTTGGGGGGGGGACAGAGTAAATGGCAAGTTTGAAAGAGATGCTGGGTTGGGTGTGTGTATATGTGTGTTTTACCTTCTCACTGAAAGTTTACTTAAAAAATACAAGCCACCAGTCGTGTCTAATCTGGGCTAACAGGAAGAGAGATGTGTTTGTCCATGGACAGGTCAGCAGTGTAGAGACAGGAGGCCCTGGTAATGGGATGCAGTGATGGCAGCCGGGCTGTTCAGCAGAATTAGCAGATCTCCGGCTCCAATGCTGGTTTTTCTTATTGGTAAGTAGCTTTCTCCAGGCTGCTGGGTATATCTGATAGGGGAGCTTACTTCCTACCCCAAATTTGCCCAACTATATCTCAGGAAGCCAAACGTTTTCTTGGGCTTCTGTCTGAATTGCATGGGGAGTGGCTGGCTGCCTACACTAGGGATGGGGGTGGCAGAGGAGTCCCATGGCCATGTGGGCAGATGGGCTGCCCAGCTTTGGGTTCCAATGGGCATACTTGGGACATACTTGTTTTTGCTGTGATTCCATGGTCTGCCCCACGGCAGACACTGCTAATCAATCACAGGATTCTTAGCCCAGTGCCCAGTGAGCAGTGACATGTGTTCCAGATGGCTTAAGAGAAGAATCTGGAGGACTCATGCATTCCTCATGGATCCTTCCTGTCCAGACCTCAGAACATTCCGTGTAAATGAGGAGGCAAAGTGTCACCATCAATTACCCTGAGAAGACCCTGTCTTATTAGTCACAAATAGCACCTTTGGTGTCCACTTCCTGAGTGGAGGATGAGGCAGTTCTGTGCAAACTCCTTCCTTAGGACTGTGAAGCCTTCAGAATGGTCTCTTGTGGGCAGAGATTCCAGTGGGGCTGGGGCAGGCAGGAGCCACTGAACCAGGCCTCCCAATATACCCTGTCCCCCTCGCAGACTACCTGGATGTGGCTGGGGAGCTAGACAAGCATAGAGATTCCAGAAGGTGGGACCCTGGTCAGTGGTGGGGCTGGGTGTAGGGTGGAGGCAGCAGGGACAGGGCTGCCAGGTGGGGGAAGGAGCCGGCCTCTCCTGGGAGGTGCTGGGCGAGTCACTTCCCTCTTTGGCCCTGTTTACTCATCTGGAAAAAGTAGGAGTGATGAGCGTGTTGCACAGGCCTCACAGGGTTGTGATGGGGTTCAAGGGAGGACAGAAATCTGAGGGTGTTTGTGCCTGGCTCTTCCTCAGAGGGATGGTCATGAGATAAATTATGATAGTTATTTCAAACGGAGTCCTCAGGAGGCCCTGTGAAATAGGTATAGGTCCCATTGCACTTTACAGATGAGGAACAGTCTCAGAGAGGCCGGGCTGCGTGCCCAAGGTGACAAATCAAGTGGGTGCTGGAGCAGGGACTGAATATAGCATCACAGTTGACTGGAGATGGCAGTAGCATTGTACCAGCTGACTTAGACCAGTTATGCAGGGTCCAAGATCAGTGGGGCTGGGGTGTAGCTGGGTGAATGGAGGACAGTCTCACCTTGTCCCTGACCCTGGCAGGTGTGGAATTCCAAGTTGACTACCTTGAAGAAGAACCTGCAGAGAGCCCAAATGAGGCAGCTAAGGCAGAAGGATTTGTGTCTTTGTTGCAGGGAGAGACTTCAGGGAGTCAGAGGACAGGGGCACCTTCCTCTCAGCTGGAGTCTCCATATCGAGAGAGCAGGGGCCTTTCTCCCCCGTCCTTCCTTTCTGTTGTGACGGTGCCTGAAGCGTCTCCATCAGAGAGACCAGAGCAAGGTCCTGGAAGAGCTGGGCTCAGAGTGGATGGGGGAAGGGTGGGGCCAGGGACCAGGAGACATTGTGACTTGTTAAAATCCCACCATGGAGATGACTGGGGGGTGCTTGGTCACCTTGGAGCCAGCTGGGGAGAGAACTGGGGGAGGCAGCTGAGGGTCTCTGGCTGCTCCAAGGGGGAGACCTGGGCAGGGGAGGGCAGGACACAGGGACTGATGAGGTTTCAGGGACAGGCCTTGGGTGGGCACCTGAGCCTGGGTGCTCATCACCACCACCCCCCCGACGGCACAGGGTGGCATCCTCTTCCTGGGCACAGTCCTCAGTCACCTGGTGGTGCTGGACACGACCATGAAGGATCATGTGGATGTGAGTGAGCCTGCGGTGGGCGGGTCAGGAACCAGGATGCTGAGGCTGGGGGGATGGAGCCCTGCACTGGGCACTTAGGTCTCAGCACTGGGCAAACCCTCTCCTGAGCCTCACAGCTGCCCCGTGAGCTGGGGCCTCAGGTCCCCTTGACCCACGAGAGATGGGGGCTCCGCATCAGCCTCCAGTCCCTGCTCCCCGAGTGGTGAAGCTGCAGAGCTGCCCGAGGTTCTGGCTAAGATGGTCTCAGCCTCTCCCTCGGGCGGTGCCCACGGCAAGAGAGTGAAACTGGGCCCCTGCATGGTTATGCAGCTCCTAAGTGGCTGAGCACTTTCCTTCTATGCAAGGCCTCAGTTTCCCTGTCTGTCATCAGAGAGTTGGGACAGAAGGTCCTTGATTCTCAGCTGCCATGCCTCCCTCCTCTACAGCCGAGAATGTGATGCAGGTATGAGTGCTGTTTTGTGCACGTCCCCTGGCTCTGGTGGCCCTGGCAGTAGTGCAGCATGGGAGGGGGTGGGGATGGGGCTAGTCATGGGCTAGGGGGCCTTTCTGATGGACTTTGGCTGTCTGCCTTCCAGGGAAATGGGCTCAACGTTATGTAAAAGAGGAAGGTGGGCAGATGGGGCCATCACTTTGGGGGAGCATGGGGATGTGGAAGTCAGAGACCCCCCTGGGAAGAACATTCCCTGGCTCCATCCTCTGCATCTTAGACTTCTTTGGAGGGTTTAACACACAGAGAAGGAGGAGACCCATCCCAATGGGGGGTGTGGGTAGCAGCTGGAATCAAGGACCAATTCCTGAGAAGGGGCTGTTTATATCCAACTCTGAGGCCAGGGTGGGCTGCATGGCATTGGAGGGGAGATGGGGCACTTAAGAGAAAGGCCCCAGAGACCAGCCCTTGCTCCCTCCCTCCCACAGGCCCCCTTCATCATCTTCCATCAGGCCCTGTCAGCATCCTGTCCTTCCCTCTGGCTCCAGCAGATCAAAGTCCTCCAGGAGATGCAGCTGCTTCAGGGGGCTGCAAACAATTACCATCTTCACCCTGAGGAGGAATTTAGGGTCTGGTTCCTGTCCATAGAGTGGCTCAATCAGAATGAGGGTTGACAGCCTAGCGGATTGGCAAAGGGCACAGAGGAGACTTTTGTGGCCAGCTGCAAAGAGTCTGTAGCAATGACTCCCTGGTCAGCGTCAGCCCTGTTGCATGGTGACTGCTGGGGCAGCAGGACTCCAGATGCTGGGCAGGAAATAGGGAGACCTGAGGTGTGTCTCCTGGTAGCCCCATAGCTGCCTCTCCTGCAGCTGCCCCATATGGTGTAAGATGGGGCCCCTATTTCAGTAGGACAGCAACATCCTCGAGCCTCAGGAGAACAGGCCACAAGGAATCTCAGGGGTGATTTAGTGCCTGGGTGGCAGAGTGTGCAACATGGCTCAGTGGAGTTTGGGGTAAGTGTGGGCTCCAGGAGTCAAGACAGTAACCTCAGCTCTAACCTCCACCACTCCCCAGCCCTGTGACAGAGGACAGGGCCTCACTGCTGTGGTGCTTGCGCCATTGTCATAAATGTAATGTGCTCTTACAACTCTTTTTCTCTTTTATCTATATTTTTCTATAATCACTGTGTAGTACTGGTGTCTGTTAATGTTTTTATTTAATTTAAGAGACATATGTGGCCAGGCATGGTGACTCATGTGTGTGATCCTAGAATTCTGGGAGGCCAAGGCAGGAGGATGGCTTTAGGTCAGGAGTTTGAGACCGGCCTGAGCAAGAGCAAGACTTGTCTCTACTACAAATAGAAATAATTAGTCAGGCTTGGTGGTGCACATCTGTAGTCCCAGCTACTACTGTAGTCCTCGCTGAGGCAGGAGGATCACTTGAGCTCAGTAGTTTGCGGTTGCTGTGAGCTAAGCTGATGCCATGGTACTCTAGCCTGAGTGACAGAGCAGCATTGTCACAAAAAATAAAAAAAATAAAAAAGACATATGTTATACATTGTGTATCATCCTTCCTCATGATTTCTTTGCTCTACTGTAAGACTCTGTTCATATGAACTACTTTGAGAAGTTAAGTTCATAGAAATGCAAAGCAGAATGTGGTTTCCCAGGTGCTAGAGGGGTGGAAGCAAACAGCTGTTGTTTAATGGGTACAGTTTCAGTTTTGCAAGATGAAAAAAGTTCCCTGTGTATGGGGATAATGGTTGCAAAACAAGGTGAATGTACTTAATTCCTGTGAGCTGCACACTTAAAAATGCTTAAAATGGTTAATTTTATGTATATTTTACCACATTGTAAAAAAAACTTAAATGAACAAATTACAGCTATCTGCAATAGCAGGATAAATATCACAAATATAATGTTGCATAAAAGAGTGTAGATGTAAAAGTATACATAGTATATAAATTTCATTTTTATAAAATAGGACAAGCAAACAAACCTGAGGTTCTGGCTTTCAGTAATGGTGGAGTAGCTTGTTGAACTACCACTCTCACAGACAAAAATAATAAAATCTTGATAAAATATTATGTATCATTATATAGAATCCACATGTAAATATTTCATGTGTACATATATACATAGGATATATGTATGCATAAAAACTAAATGAGGATTTCATCTGTGCCCACTGTAGGGGATGTAGGTATTAAGATTTGAATACAACCAAATTAAGTCCCTTTTCAAAACATAATGATACCCTTCCAAGGATTAAACAAAACCCATATTCTCTATAACTATCATTTATACTTTCTAGTACATGATTTTAAAATTCATGAGATATATGAAAAAACATGAAAATATAATCCATACACAAGATGAGATGCAGGCAGTGGAAGCTATCCCAAGATGTTCAAGATGTTGTAAAGAGCACACAAGGATTTGAAAGCAGCCATTATAAATGTGTTTCAAGGAGTAAAACAAAATATTTCCATGAGTGAACACATGTGGAGCCTCAGTAGAGAAATGGAGACTATAAGAAACAAGCAAAAAAGATAATAAAATTAAAAATATATTTGAGCTTATCCACAGATTAGAAACAGAAGGCAAAGCAATGGAAGTTATCCAAGTATCTCAAGAGAAGAGTGGAAACAGTTGGAAAAATTAATAGAGCCTCAGAGACCTGTAGAATGATTGAGTCCAAGAAAGAGAGGGAAGAGATGGAAAAATTAAATGGAGTACAAAAATAAATCAGCAACTAATAGCTGAAAACTTCCAAAAATTGGTTAAAAAATATACTGTAATATCCAAAATGTCAATAAATCCCCAAAAAAGTACAAGTAAAACCATACCAAGGCCATATTGTGGTTTAGGAAACTGGCAGGGCAGAGTTTTATTTTCTTTCTTTCTTTCCTTTTTTTTTATTTCTATTTTTGACATGGGGTCTCACTCTGTCACCCTCACTAAAGTGCAGTGGTGTGATGATCTATTTCTTCAGCCTCTACCCTCTGGGCTCAAGTGATCCTCCTGCCTCAGCCTCCCAAGTAGCTGAGAGTACAGGTGCCCACAGGGCAGGGTTTTCAATTGACTTGCTATGATTTCCAATTTTTACTATTTATAATATGAAAAATAGGTTATACTTTGAGTTTTTTTCTTAGAGAAACTCTGACATATCAGGCACAGATTACTGACAGTTATTTAAGGAAGATGACTTTCCAGCCTTGCTTTACACTTTTAATTTCTCACGTTGCAAATCTTTTATATTTGTTTCTTCCAAATCTTGTAGTAAAATTGATGCTTAGGAAAGATGTGCAATGGATATTCTGGTCTTGTGCATCCTCCTTGCACAGAATTGAGGCTGTGCCTACTCCAGTTTTGGAAGCAGGTAGTATTGTAGTACTTAATCTGAGAAGCTAAATGGAAAAATGAATTAAGAGAATTATCACTGTTAAGTTCCAACAGCAAATTCTTCAAAGTGGTTTCAAAGGGTTATTTAATAAGTGATATCAAAAGAATTTCCTAGGGAGCCTTATTCAGGTCGGAAATGCAGACATTGTGTTACTACCTCAGTACACACTTTCCTAATGTTTTGGGAAGGACTATGCGGCACTTGTGTCCTGTTGGCCTGAGGCAATTATTGCCTAGAAGTACAGAGTAGGACACCCAAGTCCTGGGAGCGAGCCTGGGTAGGAGTCAGAGAAGTGGTGGGTGTGGCCCCCAAAGCAGCGTAGGGGGTCCCTTCCCTGGGTAGCTGAGTTTCCTGACTGCATGAAGCAGGGGTCAGGCCTTTGCTCTGTGATGTTTTTCTCTAACAGTGGCAGGAGCGTCCCTCTGCGAGGCCTGACCAGGTGTGGGCCATGCTGCCAGCCTAGGCCTCCCGGGGTGCTCCTGGGGCGCAGCGAGGGACCTGCGACAGCCTGGAGGAACAGAGGGAAAGGCGGCTCTGAAAAGGCAAGCGCCGGTCACCCGGGACCGGGTATTTCATTTTAGGCAGTGAACTGACAGTGTCAGACACTCACCAGGGATCTTCCTGCCTGGTTCCCAAGAAGCCTGAGAACTTCCAGCCGCACAGGCCTTGAACGCCGTGCCCACGGAGGGGCAGTGCTGCGCATGCCCAAAGGGCAAGGCTGAGGGGGCGGGGAGGGCAACGATAACCGTGGAAGCCCTGAGTGAACCGAGAGAGCCCTGGGTTCCCAGCCGGCCTGTGAAGAACCAAACTTCAGGCAAGACAGGTGAGAAGCTGGCACCTCCTGAAGACGGCGTCACAATTACAGGTGAGACCGGTCGCCCTGACTATGCTCCCGCCCCACAGGCGGAACAGGTTTCAGAACTGCCAGGCTCCCGGCAGCCGCGGGAAACTGCTCTGGTCATGCACGGAGGGCGGGCGGAAGGCGGGGCCTTCTCAGGGCGGGCAGGACATCGTCATCCCCTCAGGCTCCCGGCCCTTTGGTTGCAGGGCTGCGGGGCTACAACCCAGCATGCACCGGGCTCGGGGTGCTGCGCAGGCCTGGAGTGAGCGAGACGCGCGCCTCGCTCGGCATTCTGGGAGTTGTAGTCTCTTCACCGCTCCCAGCCCTTTGGCTGCAGGGCTGCGGGACTACAACCCAGCATGCATCGGGCTCGGGGGCGGTCGCAGCC
Organism: Daubentonia madagascariensis; assembly: GCA_023783475.1. Lineage (NCBI taxonomy): Eukaryota > Metazoa > Chordata > Mammalia > Primates > Daubentoniidae > Daubentonia > Daubentonia madagascariensis. The sequence continues at coordinate 330,450 of JAKFHU010001338.1, forward strand.
CGGGGCGGGGCAGGGCGGTGCACGCGTCGCCCTTTCCAAAGGCGGCGGGCTGCGGGCTCCCTGCTGCCCCCTGTCGACCGGGTCCGGGCAGGGACTAGAGGGGCGGCCGGGCGGGGCGGGGCGGTGAGGCGGGTGGGAGGCCGCGACGGGCCCCTCGCATTTGCCTTAACCCGGCGGGTGTCCTCCTCGCCGCCTCCCGCCGCGCGGCTCGGCTTCCCGCCCCCGCATCCGGGTCTTTCCGGAGCGTCCGCCTCCTCCGCTGCGGGCCTGGCGGCGTCTTTCTCCGGCCGGGGCGGCCGCTGCGGCAGCGATCACTCGCCGGGCCCGCGTGGGGCGGCTCGGAGCCGTGCGGGGCGACGCGCGCCGTGGCTCGTGGACGCGTCGCCCTCCCCGGAGCCCTCCTCGCGGCGTGGCCGGCGGGGCTGGCGGGGGGCGGTCGCGGGGGACCCGGGCCCTGCGCGGAGCGGGGGCGGGACGCCGTCACCTGGAGCCTCGGCCACCCTGCGGCGGGGGCCCGCGGAGTCCCCGTGTTCGCTTCTGCTCTGGGCCGTCCGGTCGGGTGCGAACCGCGCGCTCGCGCTCCTTTTTCTACTTACAAGGAAATGCAAACTGCAAAAAAAAAGTCAAATTGTACAAATCTTTATGAAGCGCAAGTCTCCTTTTTCGTCCAAACTCACTTCATTCATGGAAGCAAATATTGTTATCTGGTTATTTATTCTTCTGGATACTTTGTATGAATTTATAAATACACAAATTTTTATACATAAATTACATCATTTGACATTGTCTTTTAATTCATTGTTTTCCAAGCTATAGATCATGGACAACTATTCCTATCAGTATACAAAATTCTACCTTATTATTCTAATATCTTGGCCAAGGTGGGGTTCATTCAGTCAGCTGGGGGGGCTTAAGATTTTACTTTAGTTCACACCTTCTTGGAAAGTCCATAGTTACATAGTAATTAGTTTGTTGGCTACTTCTGTTTGGTTGAGCTTAAGTCATGTTTGTTTTTTTTTTTAAATATAGGCCTTTGCAAGAAGTAGCTCAAGTTAAGTTTTGCTTATGTTTGAAAATCAAGCAAGGTTGAGGTCACTAATGAGGCCTAATTCAGGGATTTTTCAGGCCTGGTCTCCATTTTAGTTTAACAATTTTTTTTAAAATTTCGTCTTCCATCTCGACTCTAACCTGTAAATTTTAATTTTTTTTTTTTTGCACATGTAAACACTTGTATTTGAAGGCATTCCCTGGTTTCAAACTGATTTGTAGTATAGCATCACTGAATTGCCCCCATTTACTGGAATGATCAACTGCTGTCCCCCAACTACAGCAAGAGCTGTGGGTTCTGGGGAGGTTACGTTGGGGATGAAGAAAAAATGAAGAGGAATCTGACCTGTGACCCAAACGTGCAGTTAAAACAAATTTCATATGTATAAAACGCATAATTACCTAAAATTTAAAATACTCAAAACCATTAATGTTTAATCTCATCTTCTGTAATACGGAAATTATTAGGAAAAGAGCAAAAATAGCCAAATACTTTTATTTTTCCTACATAAAAATTAAGTACATTTATATGATGAAATATTGCATGATCCCAGTGCAAAATGCCAATAAAAACATGTGAATAAAATATAACTATATGTAACACTAATGACAATACCGATACTAGATATAATACCTATAATAAAGTAAGATCAATTGAAACATTAAACAGAAGAAAGTTTAAAAATTATGCAAATAATATGAGCCAGATAGAGAATTTTTTTTCTTTTTGTTAATGACCAATCTGAAATGCATAGAGAGAATACATATTATCAGTTAGCATTTAATATACCTTGTCTGAGATTTTATATAAAGAAAATGAAAAGTAAACAACAATGACATGGTGATTTCACCATGATTTCATCAAACTGGAAAAAACGTAAACATTCCTCCCTCGAGAATGCTATTAAAGGTTAGTGGACATCAGCCCTCCATTAACTGGAATTGGGAGAGCAAAAATCTACATCTTTTTCTGTATTAAAGGAGGAGGATATCAATATGTATTCACTTTGCTACTCTTTATAATATGCAAACACATGAATAATTAAACCTTAGTATGTTTCTAATTATAAAGAATTGTATGACGGGTCTAAAACATCCAAAAGACATCAACTGTCTCACATGAATTATAAAATTTGTCCGTAATCTTAGCCCTCAAGGAAACTCAGAGTTCAACATTCTGTTCATATTGTTCAAGTTCCTTTACTAGGACCTCCCCTGGTCCTGTCATTTATTAACAGTGTGTCCAAAATTGTCACTGCTGATCATATGGATGAATATGAGGAGTAGCATATTTGTTCTTGCTCCCAGAGCTGCATCTTCTGCTGAATAGGGTCAGGGAGCCCCCAGCTCAAGCCTCATTATTTGACCCACTGACAGGCTGTGATCTCCTGTCCAGGGAAGGGGTGGGCCCACCTCCCTCCTAGGAGGAGCTGTGAGCATCTCCACCCAGGGCTGGACCCCCAGAATCAGGCAATGTAGTCAGCCAGCCCTCAGCAGGGAAGACAAAGGCCACCTGGGTGGCCATGGCATAGGTCTGCACTACTGTGCTCACAGGCCCCTGCAGCCAGGTGAGCTCAGAGAGCTGCTCCCAGATCAGTGGAAAAGGTACCTGCTGTGCCCACACCCAGGCAGTGTCTTGATAAATGGCCTGAGACACAGCATGGAGGGAGGTCACCAGTCTTTTTTTGAAGTGGCAGCAGGTGATCTCCTGGGAACTGAGATCTGGTCCACTTGCTGCACCCAGTGTGGGCCCTCAGGGGACCCCTACCACAGGCATCACAGGTCTCCTAGATTTCACTGCTGTGTACAATGTCAGAAGCCTTTGGGCTCTTTTCCAAAGTCAAGCTGTGCTCATCTTCTAGACAGTACTCTGTGCAGTACACATGTGAGTGAGACTCACCAGAACAGTTCCCAAGGATGCTCGTTCTGGAACCTCCCCATGCGCCTTCAGGTGAACCCCACTTGTCTCTCCTCCTCCTTCCTGACCCCCTCGTTCTCCCTAATGAGGCAAGGCTGAACCCCTCTTTGGATGCGGGATGCTAAAATTGTCTCAGCCACTGAGATACCCCCTTTCTGCCCAATCCCTGTATAAGTTACCTGCTTGTGTGCCCTTTGGGGCAAAAAGCCAAAAAACCAAAATTCTACCTGCTGCTCTATCTTGGCAGCTGTCCTTGGAACTTACTTTCCTTCTCCTGGTGTCCTCCTATCTGAGCTGTACCCTGATTCTGTGGGTAAAATGAGAGTTTGGGTGAGTGCCTCCAACCGAACACCTTAGAAGCTCTAGTCCATCCTGGGTAATCAGGAGGTGAAGTTGTCACCAAAACCTGGTTCTCCTCCATTCTCCAGAGTCCAGGATATAAGAGGTCGTGGCTGCCAATGTGCTCCCAGTTCCCTTGCCAGGGGAGACTGTGTCAATCCATCCCCTGTCCCTTCTCACCCGGAAGAGTCAAATCTTACCTGATCTAGCAGTGGTGTTTCTGGCTTTGAGTTTATTTTCCTTGGAATTATTTTCATTTGCACTGGGCTCTGATCATAGTGCAAAAGGAAGATTAGGTGACTCAACTGTCAGGAAGCACAGAGCCCCATAGTCTATCTCTGATGCACGTTAGTGGGTCATTCTCTCAACTGAGGCTGTTCAGCCAGTGTCAAAGTGAAGAGGAAGAACACAGATCCAGGGGATCATTCCTGCTTTTCTCAAAGCCCCTGGATGGCTATAAGCCACTTGCCATCTCCAGTCTCAGAATGAAATACTACCAAAGACACACGCTCAGTATCCCTGACTCCACCCCCCCTTCCATCCTCCATGTGAACAGCCTAAGGCCTTACCTTGCCTTTGGATGTGGTTCTCACTGGAATGCAAGTGGAGTTTCTTACCTATTCCTTCAAATGATTTCTCCTATTTATCTGGGCCTTTTTCTGTAAAGCAGATCTGTTGGAAAGGGGGCTGGTCAGTGGGGCAATTAATGGAGGGGCAACAGGGATCTGGGTCTTCAGTTCCCAATCTCGTGTTGAAGCTCACGTGAGAAGTCTCCTCTCTTACACGTCCAGATTCAGAGCATGGGTTGTTCTGCTGGATCTGCCTTTTCTGAGCAGGTGTGGCTGAAGACATTTCTCCCTTCTGACACCCATCATAGCCTCAATAGGGAATGTTTCACGTTGTGATTGCACTGGGGACCTAGAAACAGGTAAGGGGAGATTTTTTTTTGGGGGGGGGGGTCTTGTCATAGTGTCATAAAGGAGGATATCAAAGCCAGGGGCACAGGGACAGGAATGCAGGGGACTCATCCCTATCTGATTTGTGTCTCAATTCCCACCCTGAAGTATCTGAGATCTTGCCCAGATTTCAAGATGCAGAATTACACAGACCATATATTGACACATGTACATATTTTGCACATGAAAACAATAATATATAGTGTTAAAAATTGTATACACAAATGTTATAATTTCTCAAATGCACATAAATGACCAATATTAAATTATATTGGATACACACATATGTGATAAAATAAAAATGCAGGGAAAAAGTGAAAACAAAATAAAATATCCTTTCCCATCTTGAGAGTGAGGGGGATGATTAGATCAAGTGTGGTTGCTTTGGCTTGATTAGAACCGATGCCTACCTACGTGACTGCTGATTCCAGAGGCAGCAAAAGGTCCCGCTGGAGAGAGAAACTTTCCCTCCACCTGCCCTCAGTCGTCCTGGGAGACCCACTGTGTTCTGTAGAATTTATTCAGCATCCACAGCCTGAGCTGACACAGTCAGCTGGGTCATTATCCTCACTCTTATACCTTTTCATCCTTTTCCCTTGTGTTTCTGTTTAAAATGGGTTGATGGTATGACTATTCCATCAGGAGTTTCCAGACACCTAATGGGCCACTTGTCTGTGTGTTGTTCTAAAAAAAATACCCAAATCCAAAAAAAAAGAAAAAAAACCTGTTCTAACATTAACCTTTGAAAGCTGCCTGCGATCAATACTGACTCACTGCCCTCCCTACTTCTCCACCCACAGAGAATGTGGAAAAATTGTTGGGTTTTGGGACACATGGTCAAGATAAGGAGGTGCCCAGTGAAGTGTGGGGTGGGGCCCTGTGTCACAGCCCTTGGGCTCAAATAAGGAAAATGAGCAGAACCTGCAACCAAAGAAGCCCTGGCAACTTCAGACTCTGGGCCCTATATCAAGACTGACAGAAGGAACAAAGGCAAAGGTGAGACATCTGAAGGGTTGAAACCATCCTTGGACATTGGAATTCAGTGTCTCCCGTTTGCTCTGTGTCTACAGCCTTCTCCAAGCACGGATAGAGGAACTCAACAGAAACACACAAAGAGCACCGTATACTCCAGAGTTCCTCGCTCAGGAGCTCATGCTGCACCTGGAGGATCATTTTGGGCAGGTGTATGGGGATGTCTTGAAACTGCATATGGCAGGTAGAACGGCAATGGGGTCCAAATGAAAGTACATCAGAAACCAGGGGGGCTGCCTGCAGTTAGGGGCTGGATATGACAGGGGGCAGGAGAAGGCTTGGCAAAGTTTGCAAGACCTTCAGTGCTTCCTTTACTCCAAAATGTGAGCAAGGACTGTGCCTTTTCTTCCCCTCCCCCAAGGGAAACAGGAAGTAGAGACATGTCCGGACGCTTAGCATAGATTTTTCTTTAGGCAAGAAGAGCTGCAGAGGAAGATCCTACTGCAGAAGATTCCCAGGGGCTTCACCTGAAGCATCAGCAAACTGAAAGGAAATGGACTCTGAGGGAGTTTTTTCCCCTGGTCCCCTGCTCACTTGGTCTTCATGGGTTCCCTGATTGGCTTTATTTCTGTGCCCTTCTTGGGTGGGGATTATCTTAAAAACCCAGGATGACCAAAAGGATTCCTCACAAATTTCTTCTCCTCCTCCTCTTCCTCCTCCTCTTTTGCTATTATTTGCACATCCATCAACAACATGCTAGTGTGGGCACTTTGTGCAAATGTTCAAGCATTCTTATCAGATGCCTTCCAGGAGGTGGAATCCAATATGCAAGAACGTGCAACTTTTAAGTTTTGATACATATTCCTTAATCGTTCTTCAAAAGTTCATTGGTCATTTATACTCTGTACACGCACATACAAACTAGTGATCATAAAAAGAGACGGGATTAGGAACCATTTAATTTTTCAATCTGATGGTCACACAGAACATATATATTTTGTAATTTTTTCTCTACCACCATTGAAGTTAGATGCCTCTTTATGTGGAAAATGACAATTTGTACCTTTTTTTTTTACTGTGAAATGTTTTCATAGGTCTGCATCTTTTTTTAATTGTTTGTGTTTTTACTCTTCATTGTCAGGGGTTCCTAGCATATTTTATTTGAATGCTGTCTCTTTCACACCATCCTAGCAAGCTGATGCCTGTCCACACATTCAAGAATAGATCTGGATCTGGTCTCACAAATCAGCCAGCTGTAAAGAAACCTGAGATGTGATCCATGCACCTGGCAGAGCCCCCCAGCAAGACAAGGACTAGGCTCCCTCTCACCTCATGGACAGCTAAAGGGTGGGAGGTGGATTTTTCCATTGGCCCCATGCTGCATACAAGCACTTTGGCCAGGACTGGACACTCATTGCCAAGATGACAGTAAACAGGCCTGATGTTTGTTCTCATGATGTTCCCCAGATGCCACCAAGACACTTGTCCTGGCCACTTCTTCAACCTCTAGCAAAATGTTGTGCTGATGTGGATGCAATCCCAACTTTTTGCCTGCCAAGCATAAGTGTGGTCAGGCCTCCAAATTGAGCATTCAGGCACCAGGCAAAGGATATTCTCAGGTTCCCAGCCAGATTTTCCACAATTTTCCAAAGATACTGAGACCCAACCCCTTCAAGACCTCACCTCCTAAAGAGAATGAGATCTGGGAGCTATAAAGACTCTCCAGCCTCCTCCCTAGTGAAAATGGACTTGGACCCAAACAGGCAACCCAATTGACCACAAGGACACCAGCCCTGATGCTAAGCATTGACCTCCTGCCTCCCATGACAAACTTCACCTGAGTCCCATCAACGCCCACTCTGTTCCCCAACCCCACCATCCAGACAAGTTCCAGAACAGCCCCTCAGAATTGTCTTGAGGAGATGGGACAAGGGGTGGTGGAGCTCCAGGCTCAGAACTGCTACCTCATCCCTCCCTCCTGAGAAGCCTGTACCTGCTGCTCCAAGCCCTCATGCCTTACGGGGCTGAGCCCATGTCCCAGTAAGTGTCCCCTAAGAGGACTACTGCTGCACTGTCATCTCTCTCCCAGACACACCTATGGCCTCATGGGGAGTTCCCAATGAACAGTAGACAAAGGGAGAGAAAACCTGGGCCTGGTTTTCAGATGGTTCTGCACAATATGCCCTCACCACCCAAAAGTAGACAGCTGTGACACTACAGCTGTTTTCTGGGACATCCCTGAGTGAGAAAGATGAGGAAATCTTCCCAGAGGGTAGAATTTTAAGCAGTGCACCTGGTTGTTCATTTTACTGGGAAGGAGAAATAGCCAGATGTGCAATTCTATACCATTCGTAGGCTGTGGCCAATAATTTGGCTGGATGGTCAAGGACATGGAATAAACATGATTAGAAAATTAACAATTAAAAAATTTGGAGATGTATGTGGGTAAAATTCTCTTAATAGGCAAAAAGTGTAAAGATATTTGTGTCGCATGTGAATGCTCAGTGAAGTGTGACCACAGGGGAGGACTTTAACAATCCAGTGGGTGGGTGACCTCTTCTGCGGATGCCAGTCAGCCTCTTCCCCAAGTTGCCCACATCACTGACCAGTGGGCTCATGAGCAAAGTGGCTGCAGTGACAGGGATGGAGGTTGTGCATGGGCTCAGCAACATGGACTTTCACTCACCAAGGCTGTCCTACCTGCGGCCACCACAGAGCGCCCATCTGCCAGACCAACACAGAGGCTCCGATCTGCTACCATTCACTGGGGGATCAGCCAGCAACAGGGCAGCAGAATGATTACTAGGACCATTTCCTTCATGAAAGGAGCAATATTTTGTTCTTACTGGACTAGGCACTTACTCTGGAACAGATTTGCCTACCCTGGATGCAATGCTTCTGCCAAAGTACCAACCATTAACTCACGTAATCACCAATCCACCAGCATGACATTCCACAAACATTATTTATGATCAAGGAACTAAATTCAGAGCTAATAAAGTGTAGACGAGGCCTAAGTTCATGGAATTCTCTGGTCTTACCATACCTTCCACCACCCCGAGTCAGCTGGTTTGACAGAATGGGGGAGGGGCCCTTTGAAGAGTCAGTGACAGCACCAGGTGTGTGGCAGTACATTGCAGGGCCGTGGCCAGGTTCTTCAGAAAGCTGTTATGCTCCGAATCAGCATTCAGTATAGGGTGCTGTTTCTCACATAGCTGGGACATATGAGTCCAGATATCAGGGTGTGGAAACAGGGTGGCACCAGTCACTGTTACCTCCAGTGACCCACAGCAAAAAGTTTTCCTCCTGACCCCGCAACTTTGTACTCTGCTGGCCAAGAGGTGTTAGTGAGAAAGGTTGGAATGGAGACAGCCATGGTCCCACTGAAGCGGGAGTGAAGACTGCACCCAGACATTTGGGCCTCTCGTGACTCTGAATCAAAGGCAAAGAAGGGATTGGCTGTGCTGGCTGGGGGGATTGGTTCTTACAACCAAGAGGAAACTGGAGGAAAATTATTTTCCACATTGGAGGTAAGGAAGAGTGTGTCTGGAATACAGAAAAACCTCCAAAAGTGACTCCTATCATTACCATGACATTTTACTAAATTTAATGGAAAACTACAACACAATCCAGACAGGAGTACTAATGACACAGACCTGTAAAGAATGAAGATTTGGGTAAAGAACAGTGATTAGCTGAGGTGGTTGCTGAAGGCAAAGGGAATATGGAACGGACCGTGGAAGAGGTTAGTTATGGATATGAGCTTAGAACACGTATCCAATTACAGAAACCATGACTATAATTATCATGAGTATTTGGTCCTTATTTTGTTATGAATATATAAATGTGTGTATATATATACACACACACATTTATATATTCATACATGTATGCAATCAATATACCTATATGTATTCATACATACATGTGTATATATGCATATGTGTGTATACACACACTCACACACGTTATGCAGCTATACTGTATACAATTGAAAATACTAATCCTTTCCCAAGATGAGGATGCAAAGTCCTTAGATGATCTTAACTCCTTGGTGTCCCATAACTTATATACTAAGATGTCACATTAACAATACTTAGATACTATAATATAAAGTGAATATATCTATCTATTACAGGACTTTTTCTTTCTTTTTACTTTTGAAAGTGATTGTAAATGGAATTGTTTTTATTTCATGTTCACATTGTTCATTGCTAGTGCACAGTTCTATTGATTTTTAATATTGATCTTGAATCATGCAACCTTGCTGAACTCACTCATTAGTTCTAGTGGGTTTTTTGTGAGTTCCTTAAAAATTGTTATCTACAGAGTGTCATCTGAAGGCTTCCAATTCCCGCCTGGAGGCCATTAGTTTTTATTGTTGTTGTGGCAAAATATCCCTGGATAAAACCTCCAGTATGACGTTGAATGGAAGTGGCAAAAACAGATATTCTTGCCTTGTTCCCAAACTAAGGCTCCCAAACCCAGGTTTTTACCATTACATATAATATTAGCTGTAGGATTTTCATCGATTCCCTCTAGCAGGTCTAGGAAGTCTTCCTGTATTCCTAGTCCGCTTAGGGTTTTTATCATGAAAGGGTGTTGTATTTGTCAAATGTTCTTCTGTGTTTATCAAAATGATCTTTTTTTTGTATTTTGTTGTATTGTTATGCTGTATTACATTGACTGATTTTTGAATGTTAAACCAAATTGCATTTGTGAGATAACCTCTCTTTGTGATGGTGTCCAATAATTTTTGTATGTTGCTACATTCAGTTTGGTCATATTTTTGAAGATTCTTGTCTATAGTCATAAGAATAATTGTCTGTAATTTTATTTTCTATTTTCTTCATAAGAAAATTTTAGATTAAATGGATCTCTTTCATTGTTATAGGTCTATTTATATATTGTATTTCTTCTTGAGTTTCCTGTAATAATGTGTGAAGATTGTCTAGGAATATATTTCTAATTTATAGTATTCCATCTTTCTAGATTTTCATGGTATTTGAGATTAAAGGGAAAGAAAGAATAATATGGGAAAAGGAGCATTTGGGCAATCCCTGATGCCCCGGTGTCTCTGAGTCCTCCGTTGTAGGGAAGGGAAGATTCTTTCCTGAGCTGAATGAGGCGCATAATCTAAAGTAAATTAGGGAAGTGTGCCAATTGTGAGCAAATGACAGACTGAGTCTGTCTCTACTTTGATCAATATTTAGATTGGACAGAAATATAAATCTGAATAAAAACAAATATAAAATAACACAGTAAGTAAATGGTATAAAGACAAAAATTTGATGAATCAGAGTTGTTAATGCTTAGGATATATGGTTTTTCAGGCACAATTCCAAGTCATTTATGTGTAAAGATTTAATAACAAAGAGTTCATTGTACAATTCAAAATTTAGTGTAAATGAAAAACTGACACCTTTACAACCATAATAGGTGACATTTAAATCATAGAAATCGACTTTTCTGGTATAAAACAAGTAAATGAAGATAAAGAGTGTTAAAGAACTTTATTTAAAACTTGGACTAGTTAATCAGGTAGACAAATAAACATCATACTGAGTACTAAACACAGAATAAAAATGATTTTCAAATGCCATAGAAAATTATTAAAAATTCCAAGGATTTAGGCTTTAAAAAGTATCATTAACTTCATGAAAGCAGAAACCATACAGGTAACATTTTCTAAGTATTATGAAATGACCATAAAAACCATCAATTAAAGAGTAACCAATAAGTAATATGTAACCACATGCAAATTTCATTTAAGAGCATTTTAAATAACTACTGGAATAAATAGAAAATCCAAACTGAGATTACTTTTTGTTTTCCTTTTATTTCAGAATATTGTGGGGGTACAACACTTTGGTTATATATATTGCCCATGCACTGCCCGTGTCAGAGCTACAGTCGTGGACATCCCCCAAACTGTGCTCCCCGCATCCATTCAGTGAGAGTTTCCCCATCCCCTCCACCCCCCTCCCGCCTGCCCGCCCCCTGATGAATATTATTGCCCTGTGTGATGTAAGTGTTGATCAGTTAGTAACAATTTGATGGCGAGTACCAGTGGTGCTTGTTTTTCCATTCTTGTGATACTTTGCTTCGAAGAATGGGCTCTAGCTCCATCCAGGATAATACCAGATGTGTTAATTCACCATTGTTTTTTATTGCTGAGTAATACTCCATGGTATCCAAACTGAGATTACTTTTACAGTGTCAGAGAATTGCTAAGGAAGAAGCATTTCAGATGGAGTCAAAGGACTTCAAATCCTGTGATTAATTCTACCAATATTAACTGAATGTTTCAGGAAAGCAGTACTTCTGGGCATAAACAGGTATTATCCATTAAGGTGAAAGATTATCACTTAACAAATTTGTGTAAACTACAAACATACTTTCAAATATTAAGAAAATAATTACACTTTATAAATAATATTACCATATGGCGGCTATTGGTGGTGGTGTTCTAAATGAAGAAATTTGGGATTTCTAGTGAGACACTGCTCTGCCACAAAATATCAATGTCAAATATTTTGCTAATGTATGCAACATAGATGTTTGATGTTTTAAAATATATATATGTATTTGAAAATCTCATTTGATGCAACTAAAAATCTCCAAAAGTTACAAGACTTTGTAAAATGCCCAACACAGCTAATAGGAAAGTATAGAAACTTCCCCGGATCAGAAAAAAATAGAAAGAAGAAGCCACAGGAGGAATCAAATGGAGAAGCCAGAGCTCCCTTCAGGTGCCGGCTGACCACATGCACCTCAAGCCTTCGGGGAGTGTCCCACTTGTCTTCCTGGAATGAAGAAAAGTACTGACTGAAGTTTTTCCCAACATCAAATCTCACAAATGTGAGAACCAAATGATAACCCAGGAAACACACAAGAAGATCAGCTAGTAGGATAAAGGGTCAGAAGAAATTAGACATCACATAAACTTCAAGTACTGGAAATGTTTAGGTAAAGTCAATAAGAAAAATAGAAAATCAAAATGAATTTGAAAAAGCAAGAAACTATAAAATGAACAAGCATATTTGGAAATAAGCCAAGCAGAAATTAAACAATGAAAAATAAAGAAATTCAATGCACAGTGTTTGGGATAAAAATTAAATTAGACTGAGCTAATAAAAGGAATAGTGAAATAGAATATTGAGAAGGATGAATATCATCAACTAAAGAAAAGTAATAAAAATACCAATATAATTATAAAGCTATAAAAATAGAAAGAGAAGAAAAAATAATTTAATTTCTCCACTAAAATGCATAAAAGTAAGGAATTAAAATAATCAAATACATGATTTACTACCTTCAAAAATTGAAAACCAGACATGAATCCTTAAAAGCATAATTGCACTGTTTCAAAAAGAGACAAAGAAAAATACTCAGTGTAAGTCACAGTCAAACTGCATAACACCAAAGAGAAGGAAAAAACATTCGTGAGACAGGACAGAGAGAACCCACAGGGTAAGAGCAAAATCTCCGCAGCTTGTGTAGAGCCAGAAAACAGAAATACATAAAAAGTGCTGGAAGAAATTATTGCTCAACTTGTAATTGGACACTTGGCTAGAATACCTTTAATAAATAAGGGTACCCTAAAATATTTTCAGAAGTAAAAAAGAAATAAATATAAAGTAAAACAGATAGATTTTATAACCAATAGGAATTTCTTAAGCACACACTTCAAGAAGATAGAAGA